>SJXQ01012329.1:87413-226980 GCA_006408695.1 Aepyceros melampus
GGGGGGGGGAGGTGAGGGTGGTGGAGATAAATCCTGAGAGCCTAGATCTCTGATTTCAGAGTCCAAACATACTGCATGCTCAGTGACTCCTGACCACCCTGAGTAAGAGGGGGATGACCCAGCCTGTTCTGCCCTCTTAATGGTCAGCAGATCCTAAATGGGAACCGAGAAAGGAGGCAGCAGACAGTACCTGTTGAATGCAGAACTTGCGCACTGTGTAGTCCACCAGCACGGTCACATCCTCTACTGACACACGGATATTCCCGTAAGTCCAGCAGCCTTGGTCTGGCCAGTACTGGGCACACTTACACTGGAAAGGAATAGACATGCATCCCCCTGACTTCAGGCCTCCCACCCCTAGCAGATGCAAAGGGCCCTAAAGGAAAAGACCACAAAAGCCCAGACTGAAATCTTCAGAAAGCCTCCTGGCCTCTTCTCTCACCTCCATCAGCTGCAGACTTTAAATGTTTAACTGTTTCCCTTTTTTTTTTGGCCTTGTCCGACCAGGGACTAAACACAGGCCACAGCAGTGAAAGCCCGGAATCCTAATCACTATGCTGGCAAGAAACTCCCCGTTCTTTTTTTAAGTTCTTCAGTTTCCATCCCATTTAGCACAATCTCTTAACTTAGGCATAGCCCCAGCCATATATTTCCTCACTCTTTCCCAACTCTAAGGTCTCAATTCAGGGCAAATCAGAAGCCATTTTATGTATAAAATCTGTACTCCCACAATATTCCAGGTCATGCTCTAAGGGCAAGTCCACTGATCCCCTGGAAAGAGCAAGCTGCTATGAGGAAGTCACTAGGATGGATTGATACAGACTGTAAACTTGCCAGGAGGGGTCCAAGGCCTTCTCTGGGGATTAGGCTTTGAACAGCTCCCAAGAGAAACAGGTAGGGATGCAGGAAACGAACTTAAAGTCCAGCTCTAAAGTTAACCCTCCTAAGCTGATCAACACACCCAACAGCCCAGTGTGGGTATCAGGTTGACTCTGGCGCCATCCTGAAGAGAGATAGTCATGATTGGGATTCCTCTTTGGGGCCTGATCCAGGACTCAGGATTGGTGCTGGCTGTGGCCCAGTGATGCAGCTAACCAGGCATGGACTTAGTAATCACAGAAAGAAAAGGGCTAGTCAGAAGGTTTGCCTGAAGGATCAGGTCAGGGGCTCACATTTCCTTGGGTCCAAACAGCTCTCTCTGCTGACTCGGGAGGAGGGACAGAAAGAAAACAAAAGCAAGAAACCCAGGGCAGTGAGGGACAAGAGAAGCCAGGGGAGAAAAGCCTCACTGAGGCTTTTCCTTGGCTAATGGTCCAAGTCTTTCTTCTAAGATGTTTCGGATCTAAGGTGAGTTATTTGGTTACCAAACACAGGGCATGACCTAGGAATATCCCTCAGATCATCAAAGGCTTCCAGGCCACAGGAAAATGTAATGGGCACCCTGGCCTGGATTCTGTCTGGATGAATGACTGACACAGAAGCCAAAAAAGGTGGACACCCTAGGCTCAAACACAGAACACATAAAAAGCAATCCCTCTGTTGGTCATACCTGTATCAGAGGCCATTCTATCTGATTTCTCCACTCACCTCCTTTCTCTCCTTCAGATTGGTCACCATGACAATAGTGGCTGTGTTTTGTTCCCAGATCATCCTCCAGAAATCATTCACCGTTTCTTCCTTTGGTCCTATGATAACCAATAGCAAAGATGAGAACACACAGCAAGAGGAAGAAAGATGCTGGGAAATTAGGAACACTCATTCCTGATTTTTGGAAGCCTGTGACCACATGTCCGCAGTTAACTATAGAATCCATCTACCCATCCACCCACCTACTAACTGAACATTTCCACCATGTATGTGTCAGGCACTTCAATAGAAAGTAAAGTGGGGGTGTGAAGGTGTCAAAATAAAAAGAGACCATGTACAATGTTTCCCAAGGATACTATAGTTGAGGATTAGGAATCATGACTCCTACTGAATACCAATGTTAAGGGCGAGATAGTGAGCTATGTGCTTTATATCTCATTTACTCTTCTTACCATGCGTGAGGTGGGTATCGTTAGTGAGACAGGTTGGGTAATTGCTTAGGCTGAAATTTAAAATTTACTTCCTATACAGCCTTTTCCAGAAAGCCACTAAAAGGGCATAAATAAAGAAAAAAGGGGGATCTAATATAGGACAGAGACTAACAGAATCCCCAGAGTATTGGAAAAGGGAAGGCTCAGGATAGTTACTCTGTTAGAGGCTAAAGGGCAATCAACCTAGAATGGAATGAAAGAAGGTTCTAGAAGGATCCCAAGAGAAAAACTTAAAAAAATTAAACCTCATGTATCTTGACGGTACCAAGAGAAAATATATATATTTCCAGCAAAGAGTTTGGAGGGAAAAAAAAATCAGTGCTAGGTACAGACAAAATTAAGTGAATAAGGAAAAAAGGTAATTATTAACACTTGGGAAAGAAGAAAACCAAAAATTGTATAAAAAAAAAATCATACAATACTATGTGCTTTAGCTGTGAATAACACTGGCATAGTAATAAGAATGTAAATAACAAGTATTATCTTCACTCCAAATTGTGATTTAACTCCACTGGGAGAATAGGGAAAAGGGACATGTATGAGTGTGATGTAGTTTGTAAGGTTAAGTAAGTTATGTAATAATATAATAGGGCTTCCCAGGTGACGCTAGTGGTAAAGAACCCGCCTGGCAATGCAGGAGATATAAGAGAGTTCGATCCCTGGGTGGGGAAGATCCTCTGGAGGAGGACACAGCAACTCACTCCAGCATTTTTGCCTGGAGAATCCCATGGACAGAAGAGCCTGGGGGTACAGTCCATGGGGTCGCAAAGAGTCAGACATGACTGAGCTATTCAATAGCAGCAGCAGCATGCATTAGTATAAGTCGTCCACAGATAAAAATGGTTGAATTAGACTAAAAAGGTGAAGATAAAATTTTGAGGGGAGAACTTGTTTCTACAGATCTTGTAATACTTTTTTTTTACTTTCTTCAAGAAATTTTGTACTCCCTTTGGTAAAAAGAAAAATATTAAGACGAGAAACAAATGTCGAAAAGTGGACACATGCCAGAAAGATGTACAGAGGGAAACTGTTTCACTGCCTGGTAAGGTTAGGAAAAATCTCCTGAAGGAGGTGACAACTTAGTCATATGTTAGGACAGATAAAGCAGACTTGAGTTTAGAAAGGAGGCACAGGGAGAAGAGGCACTCCAGGCAGAGGGGCGGGGGGCTGACAGTGTGAGACGCACACGGGTGAAGGTGAGCTCACTGTGTCGGCGGTGTGGAGAGAAGACACACCTAGGAAGATAGGTGAGGTACCAGAATCTAAACAGCTGGAGGCCAGCTCTTTACAAAGGCTTGTTTTATAGATATAGATAATGAAAAATCATTATAGGATGTTTATAAGAGTCTGACAGAAGTTTTACATTAAGAAAGGTCATTCTGGTGGAAGAAATGCAAGGAACAAAGCTAGGGCCTACAGGGACCAATCAGTGAGCTCTGCAACAGAACTAGAAGAGCTAAGAGCAAGGTCGTGTGTCAGAGAAGGCCGATTTTGGAGACAGAAACCGGAGGACTAATCATATTTAAAGCAAGGGACAGGTAGGACATCTGAATGATCCTAAATTAGGCTTGGTGGTTAGTTCTCCAAAGAAATTATGAGAAAAAGCAGTTCTGGGGCTGAGGAAGTTACATTTCAGCTTCTGACGTTGAATCTAAAGTTTGTGAGAGTATTCAAGTGGAGGGGCAGAAAGTTAGTTTGAAAATGTGGCTCCAGAGCTCAAGAGAGGCAGCAGCCAGGCAAACAGAGGTGGGTATTAGATGAGGTCTCTCAAAGAGGGAGTTGGGGTGGGGAGTAAAGAAGGGGTAAAGAATTCTGTGTAAACACAGAACGCTGGGGATCTTTGAGCATTATTCAAGTTCAGACAGAACAAAAAGCCGAGGAGGCAGAAGAATGGACAGAAATGTGCCATGAAAGACAAGAATGGAATTTCAAAGAAGTAGCCATCTACAATTTTCAAGAGAAACTATATTTAAGATGCAGAAAAAAGAATAACAGCTAGAGAGAGAATACTAGAAAAGTGAGAAAAATCAAGGGAACAGAATGTCTGGAAATAACAGAGAGTTTCAAGGAGAGTGAAGTTCTGTGAAGTTCAAGAGGGAGTCTGAGAAAAGGCCCACAAGGAAATCAAAGGTGACTTTAAGAAATATTTTAGCATCAAAAAGGCACCATAACAAACAGAGGAAGAGACTGTATGTGGTTATTGGTGCCAAAATCACTGAGTAGGTGGTAGCTGAGCTGGGCCTTGAAGCGTGGCCCTGAACTGACAGATGGCTACAGAGGGCGGGTAGGGGGCTTGGTTAGGCAAGGGTCAGTCCCTGGTGGAAGACTGCAAAAGCAAGGAGGATATAAGGCTTTTCCTGACCACTCCACTTTATTTTACCTCTATCCCTATTTTATCATGCTCACAGTACTGTCCAACAGAACTTTAGGCAATGATAAAAATGTTTCATATCTGCACTAATACGGTAGTCTCTAGTCACTATGACTAGTGCGACTGAGGAACTGAATTTAAAATTTTATTTAATTTTAATTATTTTGGCTGTACCACATGGCTTGCAGGATCGTAGTTCTCTGACTAGGGACTGAACCTATGTTCTTAGAGGTGAAAGTGCAGAGTCCTAACCACTAGACTGCCAGGGAACTCCCTAAAATCTTGTTTTAAATAGCCACTGTGGCTAGTAACTACTGTATTGAACAGAATAGCCACTTACCAAAGTTTCTGTTTATTTTGCTGTAAATTATCCTCTAGTGGTAAAGAACCCACCAGCCAATGCAGGAGACTTAAGAGATGTGGGTTCGATCCCTGGGTCAGAAGATCCCCTGGAGAAGGAAGTGGCAACCCATTCCAGTATTCTCGCCTGGAGAATTCCACGGACAGAGGAGCCTAGGGGGCTACAGTTTTCAGGGTGGCACAGAGTAGGACATGACCGAAGCGATTTAGCACTGCACGGCATCCTCTACCAACTAAAGGCTCCTTAAAGGCAGAGACCATACTCTATTTTATTTCTGTACGTATTTCCATCACCTAGGCCGTGTGTGGCACACAATAAATGGTCAATAAGTATTTGTTGAATGATTAATTAAATGAGCTTTGATGGACCATAATAACATCAATTACAGTGCTGCAAACATCAAGGTAGTTTTTGCTAGGATCCTAAAAGTGAGGGCACTTATTAGAACTTTAGACTGGAAATGGGTACAGAGCATGTATAGAACATTGGGTCCCTGATTTGAGGGTTTTTAGACCACTTATCTGTGCATAATAGTAGAGCTCAGGCCCATGGGTGGGTGGATGAGTCAGCCTGGACCTGTGAGTGTCCAATCCTCTTTAGAGAACCTCACTAGATTGTGTTGTGTGTGTGTGTGTGTGTGTGTGTGTGTGTTTGTGTGTAGTGTTCTCCAGTATTTTTTATGTACATACAAAAAAGAATTTATTTCAAAGGACCCATGGACACTAAGTCATCAAGATGAAGCCCCTTAGTTAGAAACATGCAAGGTAGATTACTTTTCTTTCAGGTGGTAATAATTACAGAAAAGCTAATACATTTTGTGTGATCTATTTAGGATTTGGAAGAAAAAACCCAAGCCCATTCATGGTTAAACCCAAATGTAACAAATTATCTTATTTTACCTTGTGCAGCAATGAATTTGTTCTTTTCCTGGTAGCCCTGGGAGTGGGATAGGGGGAAATAGAGGAGAAAAAGACAGTGAAAATCCAAAAATGGATAAGAATGAAATTCTCCAGACTCCCAACCAGTTTACAAAGCCTCCCTTGTGAAAAGGTCCAGGCAATTAACAAGAATTTCCATTCTAGAAATTTTCAAGGTACTGATGTTTGAAACAACATCAAGCTTTGGATGTTGTTGTTGTTCAGTTGTAAGTCATGTCCAACTCTTTGCAACCTCAAGGACTGCAGCATGCCAGGCTCCTCTGTCCTCCATTATCTCCTGGAGTTTGCTCAAACTCATGTCCATTGAGTTGGTGATGCTATCTAACCATCTAATCTTCTACCATCCCTTCTCCTTTTGCTTTCAATCTTTCCCAGAATCAGGGTTTTTCCAATGAGTCAGCTCTTCGCATCACATGGCCAAAGGATTGGAGTTTCAGTATCAGTCCTTCAAATGAATATCCAGGACTGATTTCCTTTAGGATTGACTGGTTTGATTTCCATGCAGTCCAAGGGACTCTCAAGAGTCTTCTCCAGCACCACAATTTGAAAGCATCAATTCTTCGGCACTCAGTCTTCTTTATAGTTCAACTCTCACATCCGTACATGACTACTGGAAAAACCAAAGCTTGGACAATACTTTTTAGCATTTACTGTTTTGTCACACACCTTTTCAACCTCATGGTTTAAATGTAGTGTTCACTTGAGAAGTCCTAGGTAAATGAAAAAATCATTTGATTTAAACATTGTAAATACCTCTGCTTCTTTCAGACAGCATTAAGATGGGCAATGAGGGCAATGAGGAAGACAGTTTCATGGGTGGGACACCATGTCACACCAAGGTGACGATGAAATACAAGTCTGCAAGGCAGTGGCAGAACTGCTTCTCAGAACTGGAGAAAGCTTTAGGCCTCAAGATGGAAATGTTTAGAATTAACAAGAAGTTTGTTAAAATTTTTATTTAGAAGAGCAATTTAAGTTTTTCCAAATGTTTTTAATCATTAAAAGATGGAAAATAAAACCTTAATTCAGGATGCTGCACTTTGGTTACTGCACTAAATGTGTAATTAAAACCGAGAAGTTCTTAGATTATGTTAAGCTATAATATATCCCTGCTCCAGGAGAAATAGCTGCCAAATTCTCACTGGAGTGTGTGGGTCATGAATAGCTTAAAAGCACAGTTGGAGGGTCCAGCCCCAAAGGACTTCCTGCTCCATCTTCATTAGGAGTGTGCTACATATTCCCCATGAAAACATGCCTACATAATGATATGGTGACATTCCTTAACCAATAAGGTAAAACTAGAATGAGGCCAAACTACTGATCTTCCCTGTGTTATATTCAAGGGAAAGAAGAAATGTGGCTCCCGAGTTCCTGAGACATCTTTGGATACTGAAAGTCAAATGCCAGTTGGCTCCATGTGGCATCTACATTTCTACCAGTTTAAAAACAAAAACAAAACACTTAAAAAAAAAATCCTCTATATACTCTTAGACACCTAAGAGTAAGCGAGGAAACTGGTCTCTCCTAAGACTTCAAGCGGGAAGCCCAGCTGCCACCTGTTCCACTGTCTATTTCATCTTCTCTTGTTAACAATGTCAGGTTCACTTCGGACCTTTGTAGTCTCCAAACCACAGGTCCCACACCCTCCCCAACTGCTGCCACCATTCCCTGGTACCTGAAACCACTCCTCTTTAAGATTCATGTGTGATCTTGGTTCTCTGTGTGCACAAAGGGCTCAGTAAGTGATTGCCAGGACTGGGGATGTTGATAAGAAGGTTCTTTTTGGGGTAAGCAAAAAGTTCTAAAACTAAGAAGCAATAGCTAAGAGATACAGCATTTCTCTTCTGAGGTGATGAAAATGTTCTAAAATTGATCACTGTTGCACATATCTGTGAATAGACTAAAACCAGTGAATTGTAAACTTTAAGTGGGTGAAAATTATGGAATGTGAATTACATCAATAAAGCCATCCTAGGTGGTGCGTGGTAAAGAGGCTTCCTGCCAATACAGGAGACCTAAGAGATGTGGGTTAGATCCCTGGGTCAGAAAGATCCCCTGGAGAAGGAAATGACAACCCACTCCAGTATTCTTGCCTGGGAAATCCCATGAAGAGAGCAGCCTGGCAGGCTATAGTCCACAGGGTTGCACAGAGTCAGACATGACTGAAGCAACTTAACATGCAATGGAAGCATTAACTTGGTAAACTTAATAAAATTCAAGGAATTCTATTGTTTTAAATGTCTGAATTACTGTTATATAACACTTACCAAACCCTATTTTTTCTCCCAGCATGACAGAGGTATATAAGGTAAGTTTATATAAACTATACCTCAAGTGTAACTGGCAGCCCACAACAAATGGCCTCAATGTGCTTCAGCAAAAGCTGCTGTCTGACCCTCCCACTCCAGAGCACATGTACTCCCTCCTTCCACTGGATCTCTCATCTGCACTCAACTCTGCTGACCACTGAGCACCTTTCCCCATGCTTTATTCTTTGTCCTCTGAGATGCTCTTCTCTCCTGGTCTTCTGTCTCACTCATGAGCACCTCCTGCCCAGTGTGCCTTGGCAGAGATTTCTGGACTCTAGGATTTACTCTTCTGTCTCTGATGGTTTTGGAATCTCTCCCCTGAGCTCAGATCAATGCCCAACTATGCTGGATACATCCACATGGATCACCCTATACTTTTTTTTTTTAAAGACAAGAAAGGTACAGGTTCGTTTTCTTTCCCATAATTATTTTTTCACAGCATCACTCCAATCACAAGTATTACAAAAGAAAGTGAAAAAAATCACATTTTACAGATTTTAGACTTGTCTTCAGCATTTAGTTCAAATCTCACCATCTTTAAAAAACATTTCTCTTGCAAAACTTATCAGCTAAAAGTTTTATCCAGGCAGCAGGAAGATGGTCTTTGCTAGTCCATGGCAATTCTTCTCCCATTTTCCCTAATCAGTTAGGGATGAGCAGCAGAGTGAGGCACAGATGGTGGGGGTGAGAGGAAGGGACACGAAGGCTAATTTCCCCTAGTACAAGATGGCATCTGAAGCTTGATGGAAGAGCAGAATTGGAGAGACTTGAGGAAGGGTCCAGGCCCTGCATTCAATGGGAGTCATGGCTGGTAGTGGAGGAGCGGGAGGAGGTGTGTTCCCTGCCATGCTTGTGGTGTTTCTGCTGCTTCATATGATCGTTCTTCATTTTCTTCTGTATCCTTTTGTCTGTCACCATTTCTGGTGCTACCATGCCAGGAGCCAATGGATTCATAGGATACATGCCAGGGGCAGGTGGTGGGTATGGGCAGGGGTAGGGACCTGAGGGTTGGCATCCTAAAGACCCTGGTTGTGGCACAGGGTAACAGGGCCCACCAGGGGGAAAAGCTGGATTCCCCTGGGGTCCTCCTAGGGAAGTGGGAAGGGGGCCTGGAGGAAAGGTAGTGTTGGCAGGTGGTAGAGAGCAGGACTGCAACCTCCAGGGTGCTCAATGTTAGGCAGGTGTGGATGTGGCCCTGGCTGCCCAGCACTGGGCATGTTCAGGTGTTCACATGTTTACATGTTTGGGTGTTTCCTCCAGCTCAGGTCAATATACTCTACAGAGTATCAGCCTATACTCTCTCATACATAATCGATCACCATGTCCTACTAAATTCTACCTCCAAAGTGGTTTTTACTTTGATAATTCTCCAACCCTTCTACCCTTACCATCCAGAGCCTGATACTGTAACAGCGTCTAACTGGCCCTTCCTAAGTCCATGCTACACACAGTAACCTGAGTGATCAATATTCAAATGTGGCCATGTCACTCCTTGTCTTTAACACCTTTCAGTGTTATCCCACTGCCTAGAATCAAAACTCAGCTGTATTGAAAATTTGCAGATATTTTAAGGTAGCTCAATCAACATCCAGTCGCACCCACTAGCAGCCTGACCTCCTTTCTATAGAGGCTGAGAAACTAAAAGCTGAATTGCCCAGACTCTCTTGCAGCTCTGTTCAGCCTAAGAACTCAGTTTCTTCCTGGCAGTCCCACATAAGACTTGGGATAGAAGTGAGTAATGTGAGATGGTGACTGTGCTAGGAAGATGTAGTCTCTGGGCAAGCATGGCAGCAGAAGCACTGAGTTCTTCTGCAGCACCTGCAAAGGAGTTCCACTCCGAGAGTCATACGGGGTAGCTGGGTAGATGTCTATGGCTGCTCTGTTGCTCACTGAACACCACCCTGCAACTCTCCCACAGATTTTGTAAGCTACCTAGTATCTAATAATAAACCCCTTCTGCTTAAAAGACTAGAAAGCTGACACTGTTGTCTGAAACTAAGAACCCCAACACACATCTGACATTCAGTGCCTTCTAAGACTGAGCTCCTACCAATCCCTCAAGCCTGGTTCCTTCCCACCTTGTACCTTATAACTAAGACTACTATTTCCAGCCTCTGACTTCACTCATATTTTTCTTTTTGCTTTAAAATTTCTACCTGTCTTCTTTTCTTGAATGTAGCCTTACCCTTTAATATTCAGCTCTACTGGATCACCAGGTTGGCTAAATGTTTCCTTCTCTTAAGTTCCAAAGAATCTGGCAGTATCTCCTTTGCACATCTTGCACACTAAAGATAATGATCTACCTGTAGGTAGATCACACTAGGGACTACTACATCCTATCTCTGTAACCTCTGAGCCTATTCCCACAAAAGGTGATCAAAAAATGTTGCTTGAATTGAATAAACCTAAATCTTCTTTAATCCCTGACTCTTACTCATGGTTCACCATAGCTTTTTCTTGCATTTCTTTCACTGAATTTGTAAGTGCCCCCAATTTAATCTCTTCACCTAAACTTTCATTTCACCTATTAATAACCTCCAATAAACACCATGGCATTACAGGATGCCCTACTGTGAGCTCCAACTAAGCATGGCCAAAGCAGAAGGCATGTTTCTTTTTAGTGCCTTGCTTATTATGACCATGAACAGACCCACCTTAATTGCTTACCAGTCTTCACATCCAACTTACTTTTGTCTGACTTCACCTTCAATGTGGGAAGGATCCAAACTGGTTATAGTGACAGACACTGCTGATTACTAACTCAAAAGCTATTCCTCCCCATTCTTCCTTGCCATCAAAACCATGCTTTTGTTTGGACATTTACCTTCTACTGGCTTGGAAGATGACAATTCCTCAGCCCCAGAAGGGTAAATCAAGATAATTCTCAGTGCCTTCGCCAGTGACTAGAGAGAGGGTATAAGCATGTGATCCGATGCTGGCCTGTTGGCTCTGAAGGGCACTGTACTGGACAGGCTTCTGAGAAAGATCATGCTCCCAAATAAAGAGAAAAGCATATGTACAAATTCTCCACCTCCTCCTCCTCTGTGTTGCTTATTGTGTGTATAAGAAATGTTTGGAACTGCTACAGCCATCTTGTGACCAAGAGACACTGCCAACAGGATGAAGATATCTGAGTAGAAAGATGGAAACACCTGGTTTCTTAAGGATGTCACTGAGTCACAGACCAGCCACCCCTGGAACTGCTGTATATTTGCTTTCAGATTATATAAGAAGTAAATGTTCCTGTCCAGACCAATTTTAGTTGAGTATTCTATTACCTTAAGACGGAAACATTTTGACTAATACTGCTATACTCTTCCATATAATATTAAACTCAATCTATTCCTCCTTACTTGTTCATCATAATCTTTGATCTAAATTCTGGGAATCTTAGCTGGTTACTCGCCTTTTTCCATTTTCCTTATCTACCACAGCCATCGTTTCTCGTAGGGTTCTTTTCCTTCTAACTATAAACATATGACCATCCCTATGAAACATATATACAGGAATTTCAGCAAATCCACTCTAGTGAGGATGCCTGTACCACGCTCCATTTCTGAACTCCACCTGATAATCTATTTTTTAGCCACAGCCTCTTTTCTTCCACCTTTCTCCTTTTTTATCCCAAGACTGCTCTTTCAATTTGTTGAAAGCTGGTCTTTGATCCCTTCCTTTCTCCACCGAACCTGAAGCCCTTAGCTGACTACTTAGAGCAGCAACTGACTTCTCTAGTCCTTTTAACAAATGTTTTCTGCATATCACCAATCCTAGATACAATAGGAGAAAATCACACAACTGAGGCCCTTATATATCAATGATTTCTATCTTAGGTAGGTCCTCAGTGCAGCTAAACATGTTTTTTTTCATGCCCTTTTCTCTGTTATTTCTTACTGATCTCAGTACTCTCATGTCACAGTCCTATCCCCCCTTTTCAGCAGATAACCCTGACTTAACTTCTCAGAACAAACAGATGAGTTCCTTCAGCTTGATTTATTCACACTTACAAACCAACTCTATCTATTCTATATTCCTTTACCAGCAAATTCAGAGGAAAAACTTCTTTTTTTATGTTCAACACTAATCTCTCCATCAGCTTAAAAAAACAACTGTGGTAAAATATATACAACATAAAACTGATCATTGTAGCCATTTCTAAATAAAAAGGTTTATTCACATTGCTGGGCAACCATCACCACCATCCATCTCCAAACATTTTCATCTTCCTAAACTCTGTACCCATTAAATGATAATTTCCTGTTCCCTCCTCTCTCTAGTCTGGGGCAACCACCATTCTACTTTTTGTCTTTATGAATTTGACTACTCCAGCTACCTCACATAAGTAGAATTAGAAGATATTTATCCTTTTGTGACTGGCTTATTTCACTTACCATAATGTCTTCCAAGTTCATCCACGCTGTAGTATATGTCAGAATTTCTTCCCTTTTCAAGGCTAAATGATATCCCATTATATGTATATACCATATTTTACCTATTCATTCTTCCCTTGATAGGCTGCAATCACCTTTTAGCTACTGTGATTAATGCTGTTATGAACATGAGTGTACAAATTTTATCAATATTCTCTTCATGCTTCAGGAGTCAGGCTTGCTCTTTTTAGCTCTCTTGCTCTCTTTTTTTTCCAAACTCTCCCTCTACTGATTCCTTCCTGTGAGCCTATAAAACATACTCATGTCTCTCATATCATCTCTATAAACATTCTCTAAATCACCCTGAAAACCTCCTTCTAATTTCAGCTCTTCTCTCGAAGTAGACATGACTAGCCAGACTTATCTGGAGTCAGATATCCTTGTCCTGTTTCCCTACTTTTACTGTAGATGGCAAGGTGTGATTCTGTTCTTAGTTATCCAAATAAGCTCAATAAAGGATTCACTGATTCCTACTGTGACGTATACATTTAGATTCTGATTTCTGTGTGGGAAAATTTTGGTAATGATCACAGGTAAACATAAGAATACATTTTAAACTATCTGTTTGATCTTTAAAAAAATTTTTTTTCAGTCTCTTAAAAAAATTATCCTCAGGGAAAACTTGTAACGACAAGTAATCCTTATATGCAGCTGGAAAAGAGCCAATGGTCAGTCAAGGTAATAATGAGAAAAACTCAAGTTTCTTACATTGATGAATGAAGCATTGATGTAATCAGAATCTGGAACTCCTTCAACTGGTGTCAGATGGACTCGAGAGTGGTCATCTAGAAAAATAAATTTTTTTCAATTAAATTCAGTTTTATTTTTCCCTGGTCCCAATGCAAGCAGGCCAGTTGTGACAATGTAGAACACACACCTGTATAAGTTGTCACTGCAGCACTATTTATAACAGCAAAAATTCAAACATACCTCAACCATAATATGGAATAGTAAGCAGATGATAAAAAAGAAAGTGAATATTCCTGTTTCTTGACAATTGCCAATATATATTAGCTTTGCTTTTATTTTACATTTCTTTATAGTCTCAGGTATACAACATTATAAGTCAACATCTGTAATGATTACAGTGATTACCACCACAAGTCTAGCTACTATCCATGACCATGCAATAGACCCCCTCCCTTTCATCCATTTCACCCACGTTCAACTCCCTTCCTCTCCAATAACCAATAATCTGTTCTCAGAATCTATGAGCTTGTGTTTGTTCTGTTTTTTTAGATTTCACATGAGTGAAATCATACAGTTATCTTTCTCTAATTTTCCAAGATAAGAGCAATGTATACAGCATACCAGTTAAACTAAAAGATATATATATACACATTTATACACAAATAAGAAGACAGAGGTACCTATAAATGACTAGTATAGTGGTCTCTAATTATATTATGCACCCAAAAATACACCAGGAATTTTTAAAAGGATGAATTTTTAAAAAAGTAATTATAAAAATAAAGCAAAGTTCAAACCCAACTGGATCCCAACTGGATTATTCTTGCATCCCAACTGGATTATGCATATTCTATTCTGGAGGCCACTAGCCTAGAAAAATGTCCATTAAGTTATAGATAAACAGATTCATAATGACTAACTCTGGGAAGGAGTTATGAAGAGAACTCTAAATTAGAATTTCTTTGCAATAAGCAGCAAAAAACTCCACAACAACCACTTTCTATCTGGTCTTAGTGAAATTGTTTTCTTTAACCTCCTAGAAACTTTAGGTCTGCCACAAAAAACCTGGTTAAGTACCCCAACTGACTTGATGAGCACCTGGGGATGCCTGGGGAGCCATAAAGGCTCTTCACTCTATTCTTATTACCCCAAGTTTTCACTCTATTCTTATTATGATTTCTTTGGAAGGACTGATGCTAAAACTGAAGCTCCAGTACTTTGGCCACCTTATGCGAAGAGTTGACTCACTGGAAAAGACCCTGATGCTGGGAAGGATTGGGGGCAGGAGGAGAAGGGGATGACCGAGGATGAGATGGCTGGATGGCATCATGGACTCAATGGACGTGAGTCTGAGTGAACTCCGGGAGTTGGTGATGGACAGGGAGGCGTACTGCAATTCATGGGGTGGCAAAGAGTCGGACACGACTGAGCGACTGAACTGGCTAGTCTTCCCATGATCAATAACCAGATTCCTTCTATCCTCAGAAAACCCGGCTACAGATGCAGTTTCAGTTTGTATCCCAAGAAACCCTACAAACACTCACAAGGCAAGATGTTTACGTATCGATTTTTTTCCTTGTTCTCCTCCTTGGAGGCAGCTTCACAGGTAGCCTGGATAGGACAAGCAGGGAGAGCCTAAAAGGTTAAGAGAAATTACAGGAGTTATTCATAGGGATAAGCACCAGACACGCAAACCACTGCACCATACTCTGACCTGGCAGCAAGTTCTACCTTTTCTTGGGGAGAAAAAATGTGCCCACATGAATTGCTACAGGCTAATAAAGACAGTACACCTCTTTTCTAAATAGCTTCTAAGCTACTTAGAGTTCGAATGTCCAGAGGGCTGAATGCCCTTTCCATTACTATAAGCATGCTCTTTACATAATTACTGTATGGTTAGGGGCCCATTAAAATGCTGGATCAAAAGGCAATCCCCCGTCCCCGCCACTTACTGTATATAGGAGTGGGTGGCATAACTGAAGGGATGGGCCATTTATATCCATGCTGACCACCATGCAAAGTTGAGATGTATTTCAAGAGTAAACCACACAGGAGGGGTCTGGATGGTCAGCTGGGTTAGGGGCCTGACAAGCAGGTAAGGCAGCCCAGCCTCTAGCATCATGTGGATAAGGTTGGTGGGTGAGATGGCATTCACGGGGATGCAGCAGATAGGAAGCAGAGGACTTGGATGATGTGACATGGAATCTGCAGCAGTTTTGGAGCAATGTTAATTAGCTGGCACCGGGAGGTATGGAACAAGTATAAATGGCTTGATATAAGATAGTCTGGACTGTATAAACTTGAGCAAATTGGGCAAAGTTTCCCATAAAATTGGGATAATAATATCTGCTACTGCTGCTGCTGCTAAGTCGCTTCAGTCGTGACCGACTCTGTGCGACCCCATAGACGGCAGCCCACCAGGCTCTGCCGTCCCTGGGATTCTCCAGGCAAGAACACTGGAGTGGGCTGCCATTTCCTTCTGATGATGTGACATGGAATCTGCAGCAGTTTTGGAGCAATGTTAATTAGCTGGCACCGGGAGGTATGGAACAAGTATAAATGGCTTGATATAAGATAGTCTGGACTGTATAAACTTGAGCAAATTGGGCAAAGTTTCCCATAAAATTGGGATAATAATATCTGCTACTGCTGCTGCTGCTAAGTCGCTTCAGTCGTGACCGACTCTGTGCGACCCCATAGACGGCAGCCCACCAGGCTCTGCCGTCCCTGGGATTCTCCAGGCAAGAACACTGGAGTGGGCTGCCATTTCCTTCTCCAGTGCATGAAAGGGAAAAGGGAAAGTGAAGTTGCTCAGTCGTATCCGACTCTTCGTGACCCCATGGACTGCAGCCCACCAGGCTCCTCTGTCCATGGGATTCTCCAGGCAAGAGTACTGGAGTGGGGTGCCATTGCCTTCTCCCATATCTGCTACATAAGGAGTAAATAAGATAATCTCATGTCTGGCACAGAATAAGCATTCAATAAATTAGTTTTATAGGAGTAGAAGCTAAATTTTATTATTTGAACTGTTTTCTTCTTCTATGTTCTATATATTCAAAACTAAGAAAGCGAAAAAAAAAAAGAAAGAAAATAGTTTAAAATTATAACCTAGACAACTTTCCTGATAAGTGATTTGGAAATATGTTTTACAAGCCTTAAAAATATTCATACTCTTTGACCTAACAATTCTGGATTCTAGTCTAAATAAAAATTTCAATGCTCAAATTACTTACTTTATTATTGTTTAGAATGACCCCAAACTGAAAACCACCTTAGTATTCAGCAGTAGGGGAATAGTTGAGTAAATTATGGTTTGTGTGTTACTTTTCATTCACTCTTTCAACAAACATATAATGTATATCTCTTAGGTAAGGGGTTAGGTACAGAGCAAACTGGTAAATCAATCATATACACAGCTCTTGCTCTCATGAACAATGCAAACTTGTGGGTGAAAGATGGATATTAAATAAAACAAATATAAAGTTACATACCAAGGTATATGCAATGAAAGAACAGAATATTACTAGAGAAAGAATCAAAAGCCCAAGAAATACCCAGTACAAACTGAGGGTAGGTCTTTATGAGGAAGGATGAGTATGGATGGAAAAAAGTATTCCAGGCACAGAGAAGAGCATGTGTGATGATCCAGAGGCAGGAGAATGCTTCGTCTGTGTGGGGAAATAAAGTGTCAGTGAGGGTGTTATGCACAAAGTGTGGTTAGTGGGAATGGCAAGAGGAAGTGGGAGAAGCTTAGTTTAACAAGGTTAGATCATGTATTTCCATGTAGGTCCTTTAATAGGAAGTTTGAATTTTACTTTAAGTGCATGAGGAAACCATTTAAAGTTTTTAAATTGCAGTTCATTCTACATGTTAAAGAATCATGCTGCATGGAAAACGGGCTGGGAGGAAGGCAAGTATAGAATGTAGAAAGGTGACAGTGCAAGGAAATAGTCATATCTGCAATGTATCACATGGTTAGAATTACTAGATTTAGAGATGGAATGAACAAAAGGTAAGTTGGGGAGAAAAGAGACAGGAATGAAAGATGCTTGCAGGTTTCTAGCTTGGATAATAATAATAAAGATTACATTAAGGAAATGCGAGCCTAGAAAGAATCAATTTTGTCAGATAGAAGCAAGACTTTTATGAAGGAGCAAATATATTTCCTGGGAACCAGCAGTATAGTGGTAGGAGAAACTAAAGTGAAAGATCACAAGATAACAATAATCATCAAAGTCTCATAGTCCATCTACCTTCACTTACTCAAGAGATTTTCTTTTCACAGTTAAAACCCTAGAGGTCCTGCATGTTATTTTCCTAATAAAAGCAATTTATTTAGACCCGGTGCTGTCAACACATTAAAGGGGAAAAAAGTTTCCTGGGCTGGAAGACTGGAATTTCCCAATTCACCCACAGTTTGCATTCTCTTCACTAAGATAGGCTAGATTTCCACACGTTTCCACCTTGATGCAGGGTAGGATGAGACAAGATTTTAAAAGCGCTCACGACTAATCATAAGGCATTACTTTTACATCCCTTGTCTAAAATGATATAGAACAGATGTAGAGACAACAAAATTCTTGAAAATAATCATCAAGTCAGTAATGACAGTGACCACATCTCAGAGTCCTGTCAACATCTCTAACTCCCCAAGTCTTGATGAAGAAAAGTTAGGTCTCCAGGTCGGTTGAGGCTCCAAAAAGCAAAGTTAGGAAGAAAAACAGGAGCCACTGTTTGACAAGAGAAAATAAAAGGTTTCCTTTAGAGAACACGTGCTAGATGCAAAATGTCACATTAAAGAGCTGAGGTCAAGGATGAAAACAAGGGGAATCCTATTTCTTTCAGCTTCTACTCTGACAAACCGAGCCTGGAGAGCTGGACAGCAGCAGCTAAACCAGGAGGCTCTAAGATGTTAAATTCTCCACAAACAGAAGGTGGCATCAAAGACCATTTCATCCCTTGCTTCAGCCTTTATTGGATGCAAGGCTTTTTTTTTTTTTAAATGTCAGTTAAAATTTTTTTTTCTTCAATTTTTACATTTATCTTTTAAAAAGTATATCTACCACTCAATTTAACTTAGAAAGATGTTCTCTTTAGGTCCTTCCTCATCATGTCTTCTTCCTTCTCTCACAAGTAAATTTGGAATTTTGTACTTATTATCCCTTTGCTTTATTTGTATCCCAAACATTCTGTATCTGTAAAAATATGTTTTTTTATTGTTCAGTCTATTTTTTCTTATAAAAATGGAATGATTATAAAGTGGTGACTTGCTTTTTTTGCCCAACATTACATTCTTAAGATTCATTCAGGTTGTTCCATGTAGCCGAAGTTCATTCATTTTAACCACTTGGTAGTCCTTCATTTTTAGTCCATACCAACATTTATTTTTCCGTTCTCCTCCTGACGAATATTTGGGTTGTTTACAGTTAACAATCTGCTTTCAGCACCAACTGTGTTTCCTCGTGCACATGCACATGAGTTTTAGGTATGAGTACGAGTAACCTTACCAGAAGAGGCTTCACACTCCCACCATCAAAGTGTTCCAGGTGTTATGTATCCTCATCAACATTTTCTATTATCAGACTTTAAATGTATCAATATAGGTTCAATTTACATTTCTCTGGTTATTATATTATTAACCATCTTTTCACAGTTTACTGGTCTTTCTTCTTCTGTGAAGAACCTGGTTGAGTGTTTCCCCACTTTCTACTGGACTGCTTCTTACTAATTTGTAGGGAGTTCTTTATGTGTTCTGGATACTCATTCTATTATCAGTTATAAGTGTTACAGGAATTTTTTCCCAAGTTTGTGGCATGCCCTTTCATTTTATGTTATTTGTTTATAAAGAGAAGTTCTGCATTTTAATGCAGTCAAGTTGATCAATCTTTCCCTTTATAAACATTTTAAATCTTGAGAATGCTTTCCTATGTGAGATCATGGTATATTTTCCTATATTATTGTCTCCACATTTTGTCCTTTAAATTTCAGTGTTTACATCAACTGGAATTGATTTTTGGTATGAGACAAGAACTCAGTTTCATTTATCCCTATGGGGTTTACCGAGCCGTCCAGCAATGTTTAGGTAAGGACCCTCCTTTCCCCCTGCGAAACCTCAACAGCATTTGTCACCAATATGTTTCCCTTTACACATGAATCTGCTTCTGGGTTCTCTATTTTTTCTGCTGGTCAATCCATCTATTCCAGTGCCAATATAAAACTGTCTTACTTACTAAACTTTATAATAATTCTTTATATTTGGTAAGGCAGGTCTCCTCACCTTGTTCTTCTTCTTCAGGAATGTCTTGGCTATTCTTGAATCTTTTCTCCTCCATATATATTTTAGAATCAGCTTGTCAAGTTCCACAAAAAACCTGTTGGGATTTTTATTGGAATTGCATTGAATCTATATATCAGTTTGAGGAGAATTGACAACTTTACAATATTGAGCCTTCTAATTCATTGATCTTATCTCTTTCACTAATTAAGGCTTTTTTCTTTAATGCCTTCAAACATTTTTATAATTTTCTCCAAATATTTTATAAATATTTTATTAAATTTATTCCTAGGTACTTCACATTTTGGATGTTACTGTAAATGACATCTTTTAAAAAGTATTAGACTTCCTGATTGTGGTTTTATGTATAGAAATGCATTAATTGTTGTGCTATTTTTGTATCTATCAACCTTGTTAAAATAACATTAATTCTAATAATTTATCTGGTGTTCTGAATTTCTCTGGAACAATAATTTCCTCTGTGGGAAAAAAACAAAACTGATTTGTCTCTTTCTTTCCAATCCTTCATATCTTTCATTTCTTTTCTTGCCTTACTGTTCTAATATCTCTAGTATAGTACTGAATCTCATTCACTTTAAGTTTGAATCCCCTTCCAAATACCCTGACTCCTCACTAGTGTCTGAACACTCTGCTGTGATGGGGATCCTACTACCTCCCAAGGCAGTTCCCCTTATCTTCGAACAGTTTGGTTTAGAAGGACTTAACACCTACGATACACAATTTGTTTCATTTTCCCCTTGTACTGACTATTGTAAAACCCAAGTGGTCAATTGGTGCATTCTGTCCCCTTGAAATCCGAACCCCCAATTCCCTGCTGAAACCCCAATTCCAAAGCTCCTGACTGCTACTGATAACTCCTGTAGCCTTTGGTTCTGATTCATTTATTTGGAGACAACTCATCCATGTAGAGGCTATTCTGTTTCTGATTCATTCAGACGCCACACAGTTCTGTTACCATATTGCACATAAATGTGTCTTTACTCGGAAATTAAAGAATTAAGCTGTCTCTAAAGATGCAGGGTCTTGACTGGGTTGGGGGGGGTGTGGTTCACATTTTACAAATCACAGATTTTGACCACTTCACTGCCCCTCCAGTTCTTTTCCTCACTTATCCCTTTCACCTCAGGAGCTAACTAAATTCTATCTATTTATTAAACCTGAAACATGCTTTAGGGACCTCAGTAAGTGACTTTTCAAACTCTTCCTTTTAAAAAAAAAATTTAATACTTTCTTCCAAGACAAATGCTGGTCAGTAAAAAAGTTCCAGCTTATAACTTTAGGACAAAGTTCCATTACCCATAACTTACAACTGTGGTGGGGCTTCATAGAAATGAAAGGCCACACTCTCTGGTCTGTCAGATATCTGAAAACAGCTGTCCCTATGTTTACTGTTTCTTCAGCTGTTCACCTCCATGGTCCAGTTTTTCTCTAAAACAAATTCTCTTTTAATGTTATTCCTTTTCACAGAGACCTAATCACAAGACTCTTGGCACAGCTCACTCTGGGTACATAACTCTTTATTCTATATGCTATCCATCCATTAAAGCATAATGGATATTATGCTAAAGAGAATAAGCTTGAATAGCTTTATTTACCATATTAAAAAAACTTTTTTATTTTGAAGGCTGCTTTTAAAAATATTATCTAAAACTATGCTTGCTGTAAAAGAAAGTCAAATAGTTCAGCAGAAAGTGGAGGTTCCCTATCGTCTTTATCGTCTACCCATCCTTGTAGGCAACCACTGATTACAGTTCACAGTGTTTCTTCAGACTTAAAAAAATAACATAAAATAAATAAAAGCATTAATACACTCACACGCGACATACATATATTTTTAAAAGAGGATTATACCACGTAAAGTCACCAAAATAGTGATTTTTTTCCTCTCCATATTTTTCTATGTTGACATTTAACAACAGTACAGAATTTCATAATAGATGAGAGAAATCATTTAGCCACTTGGCTATCTCACAAATACTTTTCATTTTATTTTCTTTGCTATTATAAGTAATGCTATAATGAACATCCTTATAAAAATATATGTGTGGTTTTTCTTGTTAGAATCTCATAAATTAGGTCAGATAGTATAAGCATTTGAAATTTGGTTGATACTGCCAAATTATCCTCCCAAAGCTCTATCAACTTAAACAACTCCTACCTGTGTATAAGATTGTCTTTACCCCCATACCTCTGTCCATACTTGATATTGATCTTTGAAAATTTTCAAATCTAACAGCCTCCCCCAAATGGTTAGTTTTAATCTCGATTTCCTGATTACTAGATATAGCTGAGTTTGTTTTCTTATGTTTATAGACCATTTGCTTTTCCTCCCTGAACTGCCAGTTTTTCTCCTGAAACGTTTACTTTTTTCTCATAGGTTTGGAGAATCTCTGTACATTATGGAAAATTCTCTTGTCTACCTGTGGCAAATAGTTTCTTCCAGTTGGCCACTTTTTTAAGGTGTCATTTTTAAGAGACACTTAACATTTTAATATATTTATTATCTTTCCATTCTAGCTTCTGAATTTTGTGTTTTGTTTACAAAGGCCTTCCTCACTGTATGATTACAAGAATATTATTCTATGACAGTGGACACAAACTGGTGTGTTTGTCCTTCTCTTTCCTGTCAAGGCTGACCAATGCAAGCACAGTCACATCATACCTACACTGTGCCATCTCAATTCTCTCTTCTAGGATTTTGAAACTCAGGAAGCAGCAGAGGCTTCCCTAGAGGGCCCAGAACCACCAAGATAGGATCTGCTCTGTCCAGGGGCTGGTTGTCTATCTCATCTTCTGATTCTGCCAGGTTCCCCAGTATCTTCCCAACTGATGGTTTTAATTTTTGCTTAATTGAGATGACTTCTCTTGTTTTTAAAATCACTTAGCAGTTAGTAACAGAGGGTGGGGTTGTAGGTGAGAGACTGATGGGGGAAATGTGGGTGATGTGAACCTAATCACTGAGTTCAGATGAAGGGAAAGAACTCTTAGTCAATTTTCATTATGGGAAAGAGCAAGCCACTTATACCTCATGACTCTACAACAGTTACTTCAGTTACTAACTTGTGATCACCTGGGATGTGTTCTAGCTGATGGTAAAGGAATTTAGGGAGAGGGGAGTCCCAATTAAAAGGAGACAAGAGACACTGAAACCAAGTAATAGAATTATTTCTAACAATTTTAGACCACAAAACAAGAAAAAGACCAGCTCCAACATCAAATATTCATCTTCAAAGACACCATAAAACTCAGGGCCCTTCTATGACTGTGCTATGTATTTTGCTGAACCAAAAGTTAAGGTTTCAGAATTTTGCTGATTACTAAATGTTAACGCCAATGGAATTCACATCTTTTCTTGGTTGGTCATGTGAAAGACAAGGGTTTCAATTATCTAGTGAGAAAATTATCTCTTAAGTTATCACGTGAGATAATTGAAATGATGCAAAAATGAAACAGAACAGTTGGAGAAAACCAACTTCTAAAAATCTCTATTGTGCTCTTCACTGCATCCTGCTTTCATGATGAAAACTGCCCCACAACCCAGCTCCCATTGCTCATGGATAATCAGGATGCAAGCATAACACAATCTGGAGGAAATATATGTTAAGAAGGTAGAAAAGCAAAGAACTAACACCCAGGAAACTGCAGGAATTCACTGAGTTGGATCATCAAAAAACATAGGAATAACTGTTGATATAGATTTTGAGAATGTTATAACAAGGAGGGATCTAATCCTAATTTTTGAATAGGACCAGATTTCTACTTATGACATGGTTAACTGAACTTCTGCAGTTAGTGTACCTGCTTAGGATACTGGCCACAATTCTAGTGGTGGAGTGGCCAGTTGGAACCTGGACTGAAAGCTGGTTCAATGAAAAGCCAGAAAGCCCTTGGGACAAAGTAGAGGCAATCAGTGTTATAGGGGATTCAACAGGTTCAACCTTCTTACTGACATCTTCATCATGTCCTTGATGGGATCTATAATGCATGCCTTAATAGAGGATGCACATTGGTCAGGAACTGACATCAAAATAGGATTCTTGATCTTAGTGAGATTAATAAAGCTTCAGAGGCCACACTATGACCTCCAGAACAAATGCAAGCTGCTGGAGTAATAATCTCCCTTTATCAAAAGGCTAGGTCTCAGGCAAGTCACAGAGATCCTAACTGCTACAGGAGACCTAAAAGTTGCGGGTAACAATGAGATAACTCATTTACATGTGTGAGTTTACTGATGGCATGAAGCAAGTGCTCAGTAACTACTAGTATTAACTATTCTGATGCTCCCTATTACTCCCCATATAAGTTACCAAATAGATGAGATGACAGTTTTTAGGAATGTCAGTATATAGCATACACAAATCATGTGGAGCTGCAGATCTGCAGTTGCTGTTCCACATGTGCTCGCCTTCCTAAAGATGAATATAACCCTGGTACCTGGAGTTTCACTATTAATATGGCAAGTGTACTTATTTTTCCCTTTACAATGCACAAAGACTACATGGCGCAGTTTCCCTTCCTCATGGCAGGAGCAGCTTCAGTGATAAATCATCTTGACCTCTCTCTGCTGTGATCTGGTTCACTGGGGTTTTGTCTTAGTTTCACAGGATATCACCCTGATAACTAGGCTGATAACAAGAAGCTAACAGGACTTGAAGAACAGGATATTATGTATCTTAGATGTACATGACAGACATAAAAACAAAAATATAGTGGCTTGCCACCTAGGCCAAATTTTCTAAAAGTCAAAGGCCCACAGTACGTCACCGTCTACCGTAAAGAACAAGTTGCTACTCCTTGCCCCTGTGCTCCCAACCTCTGCCCACTTGGGGGAGGAGTGATGCTTGCTGGGCCATTACAGATTTTGGAGACAACACCTATCTCATGCGGTGTTCTCCTCTGACTCATTTGTTGAGTAATCTGAAAAGAGAAGGCTCTCTAACTGATCCAGGGCAGAGAAATGAATTCTGGGAGGTTTTGGGGGCTCTAAGTGTCTCTGATTAAAGCTGAGCAGGAGAATTGTAATGAGATAACCTTAGAATCTGGGGAAAAGATCATGATCCTGTCAGCAACATCATGCTTCTAGTTTAGCACTGGGCTCTGGTAATGATGTAAGCCTGGCCATGGGACACTAGATATCCATGACCTTAACTGCTCATTATAAATTTAGTGTTGTTCAGTTGTGTCTGACTCTTGCAATCTTGTGGACTATAGCCCACCAAGCTCCTCTATCCATGGGATTTTCCAGGCAAGAATACTGGAGTGGGGGGACTTCCCTGGAAGTTCAGTGGCTAAGATTCCACACTCCCAATGCAGGGGGCCTCAGTCTGATCCTGGTCAAGGGACAAGATCCCACATGCCACAACTAAGAGTTCCCATGCCACAGCTAAAAAGATCCTGCATGCTATAACGAAGATCAAACATTCCGCATGCTGCAACCAAGACTTGACACAGCCAAATAAAGCAAAATAAAAAAAGAACACTGGAGTGGGTTGCCATTTCCTTCTCCATGGGATCTTCCTGATTCAGAGATCGAACCCACATCTCCTGCATTGGCAGGCAGATTCTTTACCAGTGAGCCACCTGGGAAGCCCAAACTTAGTATTATGTAAGTCTGTAGGCTATAAACTGGGACATGTCCAGAATTCAGCTGAAATGGATGTGTACAGAACACATGCCACACACCCACTCCTTTGATAGATTCCACTGACTTCCTGATGACTAAGGGAGAAAAAAGTCCAGCCTAGTGTACAAATGGCTCCGTGAGTCATGCTAGCCCATTCTGGAGGTAGACTGCTATGGGATAATCTACTTAGGTATCACTCTGAGTAAAAGAGAAATTCATCTGGTGAACAGAACTTCAAGCAAGGTATCACACTATTCACTTCACTGGATGTCAAGATCTAAGCTACCCCTGGGTAGTAGATAACTGGGACAAGAAAGACAGGAAATATGTATTATGCTCCCTGTGTATGCTCACCAGATGGCACTCACTGTAAGAAGCCAAGAGATGTTGAACAGCTCTTTCCCTCACCACTGCAACTGCACAAATGTGGCCATGGTAGCACAGCAACTGGCTGTCACAATACCTATCTGAATTCACCTACTGTGCCTCTTAGGAACACCATCTCTACCCAGATATTTGTTATGGGATCTAAGGGAATTATCTCCAAACAAAGAATTCATTTCACAGAAAAAATATGGCTACAAGGTCACATACTCATTACTCAGAAGTAGCTCACACCATAATTACAAAATAACAGAATGCCTACTGGAGACCTAGCTATAGTGTTGAGGCTAGGGTGCTATCTTGTGGGATAAGGTGAAATGTTCTTAATCAGTAATGAGTATTAAATAGTAGTGTTCTTCTAAAAGCCAGAAAAAGGGATCCAAATTATTACTTAATTCTTCCCTGGCAAATGGTCTTCTGCTTCACCTCTTGCTCCCCTCCCATCTATTCTCCAAATTGTAGCTAGTGACTGTACTAGCTACTGTACATCTCAGACTGTAAATCTAACCACATCACTCTCCATTCCAAGCCCTTCAGTGGTGGAGCAAATACCCCAATAATCATTCCTCCTTTCCTCCTTACTACAAGAGCTCCCATTCTACGGGTTATCCACCCATCTTCTACATGACACAGGAATAATCTGGATTGGTCTCCACCAGGTGCAGTAAGTCTATTTCTCCCTTGCCTATGACTAGTTTGTGAAAGAATATGTGACCAGGTAAGTCCCCAGAAGCTTCTGGGAAAGTTTTCCTAATAAAAGGAAACACACAGAAAGAAACAGTCACCCTTTTCCCCCTGGACCTGTTTACCTCCATTTGTGCCTACCACTAGGGCAGCCATTACTTTTTTGGGGGGGCGTGATGCATGGTTTTTGGGATCTTAGTTCCCCAACTAAGGACTGAACCCAGGCACTCGGCACAGACATGCAGTGTCCTAATCACTGGACCACCAGGGAATTCCCTGGCAGCGACTGTGGCATCATGAGGGGACCCATGGCTGAGTGGAAAGGTATGAACGAGACTGAGAATTCAGCAATGCCAAGGTTGATGAATTAGCCAAGTATGGAACTGTTCTTATGTCCTCAAATCCACCCCCCTCTCCCTAATCATTACCACTTTACATCAGTCAGATCAGCACCTCTGGTCTAACTGCTGCAGCCCCTAACTGTATTTTCTGCTTCTATCCTGGTCTCCCCATTTTCTTTTCTATCTTGGCTATTCCCTAACCACCAGTCTGAGTCATTTTTTTCAAAATACAAACCTGGCTGGTCTGTGGCTTTCCACCTCTCTCATGACAGTCTACAGGATCGACAGTCCGGCTCCATCTTCTACATTTTCATCTCCCTCAAGTCTCTGCCTTTCAGCCACTTGCAGCTTTTATTATTCTTTGAATGTGTCTTTCCTCACCCACTGTCACTACTGACAGATTGATTCTGATATTCCCAGTACCTGAAATGCTCCCCATCTGCCTTTCCCCAATGCCCTTGCCTATGATTGGGTCGCAATTAAAACATTGTTTTTTTTTTTTTTTTTAAAGTAAATTCTAAATTAGTGGACTGGGATCAGCAACTGGTAGGTTCACAAACATGGTCTGCTTTCTTGAGGGATTTATAAAACATACAAATGTAAACACTACCCAAGATTGAGGCCTGTGCCCTGCAATCTGCCATGGTCCTCATCTTCCACAATGACTTCCTCCTATTGTCTACTCCAGATACCTTGGGACCCCTTGGCTCTAGACTCTAAAGGCCACACCTCCTAATATAGGTTTCCATGCCTCAGCACCAGTTCTTCATGTTCTATACTGCTGTTTGAACTTACATACCAAGTTCCCTGAATGCAGGGACTATCTGCTTTTGCTCCCCTCACAAACCCCTGGCACCTCACATATATTAGATTCTGGATAAATAAACAAAAGTAACAGACGAAATGATGAATGAATGGAAGATGGGTAGATGAGGGAGGCAAGGCAATTTCGTTTTCATTTCCTTTCCATAATCACATAGGAAAGAAGTCAGATGAACCTGGTAAAAACTCCTCACCTCTTAACCCATTAGAAACCTGTTTTCTACCCCATCACTTAAAAGGCTTGACCGTAGGTCTGCCTTTCTCCCTGCTGATACACCAGCCTCAGCAAAGAACTCACATTGAATTCCTCTCTGAAGAGCTTATTGTCATCAGCCATTCTCCGGTTAATCTCCTCTTCCAGCTTGTCCACAGGCAGGGGCGGATACTTCCTGTTGGTGCTTGGGGACCTGGCCAGAAGTGGTACGCTCTGGGGTTCTGCAGTGCATAAGGGGGAAGGTTGGTCAGGTGCCTTTGGGACACAGCCCTTCTCTGGAGACCAAATTATGGGCTCTAGCTCATGGGCCAGGCATCCAAACACTAGTGCTGCTCTCAATTCATTTTTTCTTTTAGGATGGGGAAACTCTTGATTTTTCTTCTCCATAAAAGTCCCCCATGTCATTCAGGGGTGTCTTACCCACATCCTCAGTGCGGCCATTGGATAAGCGGAAAGAATTGGAATGGCTCCCAGCTTGCTTGTATTTCTTAAACCTAATGAGAAAATGTTCACAGTGAAACACTAAGCATGGATTCAGAGAGACCAATCACTGGTTTGTAGTTCCACTTATCAATTCAGCCTTTACACACTGAAGCAGCTCCAGTGGAGACTGAGCACCTCAGTGCTCTTCCTTGAGCACACTAGAATTCAACCCCGGGGACCCCCCACAGTATGTTCTCATTGAAATGGCTCCTTTACACAGTTCCAGGATTTGCTGCAAATTACAGCCACACCAGGTGGAGACACTGAGTAGGATATGTGGGTATAATAAAGTGAAGGGAGATAAAAGAATATCAAACAAAAATCCTAGTACTTTCTGGGTGTAATAAGAGAGAAACTCAGAGCTTCAGACTTGTTGGCACAGGTCTGGCCACAAGTCTCCTGCAGAAAGATAGGAGACACAAACAAACTATAGGGGTGTATGAGGTTCCCTTCTCTTTATCCATACAGAAGAACAGAGGGAGTCCAGGGCAGCTTAAGCCAAAAATAAGGGCAGAGTTAAACTCAGTCAAGGCAGTGACTCCAGTAGGAAAAGAACAAATGTACCTCCCACTTCTCTCCCTTGGGTTTCCCTTCCTGGCTTTTGCTCCCTGTTTGAGGAGCAGTATCTAGAAGATCCTGGAAGAAAGTCAGGAACAGGAACCCTGTGGCTTACATGGTTCAGTCCAGCACGCTGAGTCAGGGGCCCTAGAGGGGTCTGGAGTCAAAGCCCCAACCAGAAATAAAGTAGACTCTAACTGAACACATAATCTCCACTGGGGCGCTATCAGGGGTTGTTTCAATAGGGCTAGATCTGAAGATCTTAAAATGCCGATCAGTAACAACACACTGTGGCATCTTCCCTCAACCTCTAAACCACAGTCCTGGGCTTTAGGATGAACTGGAGTTGAGGGACTGGACTTGGGACAGATGGAAGCAAAAGGAAGGGGCTGGGTGTTAAGACAATATAAAATTTTAACAACATTTTTAAGCAGAATTTTAATCTTAGGAAAGCTACCATGAGTCATTCCCTCTATCTTATTCATTGTCCTTATCCTACTGTCTTTTGGACTTGTGGGCTTATCGAGAACCTGGGGTACTAAAACAGAGTCCACAAGAATGCAGAAGCATCAGCATGCTCACCTTAACATGTACAAAACTATGATAATAAACACGATCACTAGCAGAGAGGACAGGGCCACCATCACTGCAATAATTGGCGTCTCATCTGAAATCAAGAGAACAAAACATGTTGTTAACCACTGTAGGTAATGGAAGGCTTGAGTCCGCTGCTCAGGGAAACACTCAGATGAGGAAGAACAGCTCTTCCAAATGCTTATGTATTGACAGATGGTTGGGCATGGCGAGGAGGAGAGGGAGAAAAGAGAAGAGTGCCAGCCCAGGGCTACTGGGTGAAGAGGAAGGTAGAGCAGGGTAAAGGCCTAGGTGACATGCCCACCCAACCTGACTTATCATACATATGTTTATTCTCCATTTCCTTACATTAGAATGAAAGTTCTTTGAAGGCAGAGACTGCTTCTTTCATTGCTACAGAGCCTAAGACACAACCAGTGCTCAGCATGTAAGAAATACTCAAATGTTTGAAAGCATGAACAAATCCAATCCTGACAGAAAGCTGGGGTGTAGGCCCAACAGTGTACTTTCTCCCAGGCTCAGTGGGTTCCATGAAGATGGGAGAGAAAGGAAAAAGGACAATTTTCCTATCATAAATGCAAATAGTTTCCTGGAACAGAGAATACTGTTCCTGATTAAAGCAAGGAGACATTATTGGATCTTTAAGGACTGTGTGTCTAAAACTGCTGGTTACTCTTTTCTGCCTCTTTCCACAGTCATCCTTTTCTACCTCTTTCCACTATGACCCCAGCTACAGCAACATCTGGCCTGGAGGAGATATAGCAACTCTGGCCTCCATTCCACAGGGCCTGACTTCCTTTCCACCCCATAATGAGCCTCACCCTCTTCCTGCACTTTCATGCCCCTGCCACGAACTACACAACCAGTATGAATTTGTAACTATCTTCACCATTTTCCACCCTTTCTAGCAGCATCACCTTCTGCCCTCTGCAGCAGATCCCTCCATGTAAAAGTCAATCCTGTCACTTGTGGTCTGTATTACATCTGTTACTGGTCATCTCAAGTATCTGTCTTCTTGACCTCACTGACCTTCTTCCTACCACCAATAGCCAGTCCCATGTCTCTCTTCACAGTTATCTTATAAAACAGTTGTCTTCTCTAACTTCTTACCTCTGGGTACTTCATACTCTAGTTTGCTGACACCTACTCTGAGTGCACCCTTTAAATTCCTCATGAAGGACACCAACAAATGGCATATTGCCAAATCCAACGGAAACATTCCCACCCTCATCTGATTCAACCTCTTACTAGCATTCATCCAAAAAATATTTATGGACCCACACTGTATGCCAGACACTGTTCCATTCACTGGGATAGAGAAGTGATTAAACAGACAACTGACAGATAGCTGACACTCTGGGGGAAGAAGGAGAAAACTGATCATAAACAATTTCAGAGATAAGATACATGATGAAAAGAAGGGTTAAGGGGATACAGAGTTGATGGGCTTTGGGAAGAGGGCAGTGGCTAGCTATGTTAGAGTAGTCTGGGAAGGTCTGAAGTAATTACACTGAAGTGAAGTCGCTCAGTTGTGTCCAACTCTTTGCAACCCCGTGGACTGTAGCCTACCAGGCTCCTCAATCCATGGAATTCTCAGTTACACTGAGCAGAGGTGTAAATAATGTGAAGAAGTATATCACAAAAAGGTTTGTGCAAAGAGTTTTCTAGGCCCAGGAACTAGTGAGCATAAGAGTCCTTAATAGTTTGGTGAGTTCAAGGAAGAGCACAAAGACCAGTTTTGGTAGATGTAGCTGGAGAGATGGGCAGGAATGAGAAGACTCTGTACGCCATGGTAATGAGTGTGGATTTAATTCTGAATGTGATGAGAAACACTATGTGATTGGTGAGTTTGAACAGGGAAGATATATAAGTAGATTTACATTCTTAAAAAGATCAGGTAGGCAAACTAACTTGTAAGTAGCAGTCTTAAGGTAGGAGATAACCCAGGAGAATGTGGTGTCATGAAAGCCAAGAAGAGTTTTTCAAGACAGTGGGAGTAATCAACTCAATCAAATACTATAGACAGATTAAGTAGGATGAAAACAGAGAAGTGAAACTTGATTTGACAAGAGGGCAGTTATTGGTAACCTTTTCAAAAGAGTGGTTTCAGTTAAGTTATTGAGAAAGCCCAAATGGAATGAAATAAAGATGGAAAGAAAAAACAGTGAGACATCGATTCCTTATCTGAGGTGAGGACTTTCATCATCAAGAGATGCAGAGAAAAGCAGCGGCTGGAGGCAGAGGCAAGATGGAAAGTTTGTCTAGATGGGAAATATTATACCAAGCTTCTTTGCTGATGGCAGTTTTCAAACATACCCTGGTATGTGAATCTCATATAAAATGAGCATTCAAACTGGCTGACTAATCCTTCCTCTTTGAAGAACTTTCTTCTCTTCAGTTTCCACGAGGAAGCATTCTTCTTTCCATCCCTTGGCTGCTTCATATTTTCCCTCATCAGTTGTTCCTTTTCTCACACAGAACTTTTAAATGTCTGATTTACTCAGGGCTTTGTCCTTGGCGCTCTTCTCAATACTCATCCAGTTGATCAGACCAGGCTGGAAGCTCAAGTTATATGCTAGCAATTTCCACATTTGCACTGCTTGGTCAGACTTATCTTTAAACGTTTCTGAAACTATCTTACCTTACTTTGAATTTCACAGGCAATGCCACCTTCCTGCATTTAAAAAAATTTCCTTCACCAGTAACTCAGTAGTTAGCACTCCCATCCATCCACCCACCCTACTGCTCACCTAAGAATTGTAAGAATTCCCTTAATTTCTTCTTTAGGCTTATCTTCTATATGCAACTCAGCTGCAAGTAATATTTTATTTATTTTAAAAAAACAGTCTCTCATCTTATTTATTTATTGGGCTGCGCTGCATCTTAGTTGTGGGGCTTGGGCTTAGTTGCGGGGCTTGGGCTTAGTTGCTCTGTGGCATGCGGGATCTTCGTTCCCTGACCAGGGATTGAACCTCCATCCCTTGCATTGCAAGAAAGATTCTAAACCACTGGATCACCAGGGAAGTCCCTGCAAGTAATGTCTTGGTACTAAAACCAACACCTCAAACTTGTCTACCTTTTTTCCCTTCTGTTGCTATCACTCTGGTCTAAATCTCTGTCCTTTCTCATCTGAATCACAGTAAGCTGCTATCCCTTGCCAGTCCATTTTCCACAAAGCAGGGACAGTAATCTTGAAGAAAGCATATCAGATCATAGTCTCCACTGATGTAAAACCTTCCAAGGTTTCCCAGGCCTTTAGACTGAAATCTAATATCCTTACTTTGACAGTAACAACCTCCCCCATTTAGCCCCTGCTTTTTCTGTCTCCTCCACTCTTTCCTTGCTCACTAAACTTCAGCATTGGTAGCCTTCCATGCTGGGTTTGCTCTTTCCTTGGGTCTTTGAACCCTATTCCTTCTGCTGTATTTAGCCTCCCTCCATTCTTTACCTGGCTAACTCCTAGTCATTTGAAAAGACCTGATGCTGGGAAAGATTGAAGGTGGGAGAAGGGGATGACAAAGGATGAGATGATGGCATCACCAACTCAATGGACATGAGTTTGAGTAAACTCTGGGAGTTGGTGATGGACAGGGAGGCCTGGCGTACTGCAGTCTGTGAGGTCGCAAAGAGTTGGACACAACTGACTGACTGACTGAACTGAACTGAACTCTTAGTCATTCAGTTCTCATTTCAAATATTACTTTTTCCAGAGAGGTCTTTTCTGACAACATTAAATCAGGTAGGTCTTAGCTTCCCTATTTCTAAAATCAGTTATTCTAAAGATTAAATGAGATTATCCATGTAAAGTTCTCAGCACAGTAACTTGCGCACAATTACGTACACAGTCAATACTAGCTATTTTTTTAAATTATTTGCACAGAACACTGTTATTTCCTTTGAAAATACTCCTCACATTCTGTATTTATTTGAGTAAAGTTGATTATGAGTATCCCTCCTTTATACCCTAAATTCCACAAAGGCCAGGATTCTATACTTGCTTTGCTTCTCGCCATATACTTAACACCTAGCACAGAATTTCAGACATACTGGGTGCTGAACAAATACTAGATGGACTACCCCGAGTGAATGAATAAAAGAATTAATGATTTATCACCACATTATGTCTCAGTTCAATGTCAATCACAGAAGGCTGTATATCAGGTATTAAAAGAAGGTAATTAGAAGACATCTGGCTCAAGATAGTGGGCAAAATCCATAGTTTTATTTTTTTCTCTTGCCAAAAGGACACTGAAATGATAGAAGAAATAGAGTGGCATCAGTAGATCAGAAACTTTGAGGGATTTGTGGAAGACAAAGCAGATGGAATTAGACTGCTAAAGAGATGAGAGCTAAAGAAACTCCAGCAGAGAGGTAGTACTATTCTCCCAGCCTGGGCTGAGAAACACTTCAAATTCAGAGTCAACCAGGACTAGGGATAAAAGTAGGCTCTGAGGTAGCAGGATATTTAACCAAAGGCTCACCAACCACAGCTTGTATACAGACAGGCTGTGGCATCTAACCCTGGTTCAGTTGGAAAAACAATGCTCTATACATAGAGGAAGTGTGCTGATGGCTCCTTTATTAAATATATATAAATAAATAGAAGTTGCATATATATTTTATACCTTATATGGAAAACTTTCAAACTCCCTCAGGGGAAAAAGAGAACACGACAATAGATCCCTATGCACTTATTATTTCACTTCAACAGTACCATCACATGCCAGTTTTTTCATCTTTACCAGGTCTGGGTTTCTTAGCTGCACACTAATTAACACTGTGGGATAACTAATTCTCTGTTGTAGGGGGTTGTCGTGTGCACCACAGGATGTTTAACAACATTTCTGGTCTCTAGCTACTAGATGCCAGTAGAAAACCCTTAATTGTGATGACCAAAATCAGCTTCTGTGGTTTAGTCGCTAAGTCGTGTCCTACTCTTTGGGATCCCATGGACTGTAGCCTGCCAGGCTCCTCTGTCCATGGGATTTTCCAGGCAAGAATACTGGAGTGGGTTGCCATTTCTTTCTCCAGGGAACCTTCTTGACCCAGGGGTTGAACATGGGCCTCCTATATTGCAGGTGGACTCTTTAACAACAGCCACCAAGGGAAGCCCCAAAATCACCTTCAGATGTTGCCAAGTGTTTTCTAGGGGAAAAGTCACCCTGAACTGAGAACCACTGGTCTATACCCGTTGCATATATTAAGGCAAATCTGAGACATATCATTTCAACTGTAGTTACTTCAGTATGTATCACTAAAAGATAAGAATTCTTAACATAGTCACAATGCCATTACCCTACTGTAAGCACATTACAATCCCCTCAGTGCTCCAGAGCAAAGTTCAACCAGAGTCCTACAGAAGACTGTAACAAACATCAAGGACAGAAGAGGTAGTATAAGAATAGGGTAAATCTTCAAAATATACTGCAATTTGTGCAAGAGGACCCCGTATCAATTTAAAATAGCCACTATAAAATGAGGAGCAATCTCACACTTACCAGGATGGCTATTATAAAAGGTCTTAGAATATAATAAGTGTTGGCCAGCATTGGTAGAAAAGTAAAAATGGTGTAGCTGCTGTGGAAAACAGTATGGCAGTTCCACAAAAAATAGAATTACCATATGATCCAGCAATTCCACTTCCGGGTATGTGCTCAAAAGAATATCCATGTTCTTAACAGCATTAGTCACAATAGCTAAAGTGGAGAAGCAACCAAATGTCCTCTGACAGATGAATGGATAAGCAAAACATGGCATATGTTTACAATTAAATATTTTTAGCCTTAAAAAGTAAGGAAACATATGTTACAATGTAGGGATGAATCTTGAAGACATTAAGCTAAGTGAGTAAGTCAGTCAGAAAAGGACAAATATGGTATGATTTCACTTCTATGAGGTACTCAGAGCAGTGAAATTCACAGAAAGTTTCAGGTGTACAGGATGATGATCTGACTTACATCATGAATCAATTATCACAGTAAGTTTAGGGAACATCCATGATTTATACAGACACAAAATTAAATATATAGAAAAAATTCTTTTCTTACATGAGAACATTTAGAATTTCCTCTCTTAACTTTTGTATTTAACATACAGTAGTGCTACTTATCAGAGAAGGTGTTGGCAGCCCACTCCAGTACTCTTGCCTGGAAAATCCCATGGGTGGAGGAGCCTGGTGGGCTGCAGTCTATGAGGTCGCAGAGTCGGACATGACTGAGCGACTTCACTTTCACTTTTCACTCTCATGCATTGGAGAAGGAAATGGCAACCCACTCCAGTGTTCTTGCCTGGAGAATCCCAGGGATGGGGGAGCCTGGTGTGTTGCTGTCTCTGGGGTCACACAGTCGGACACGACTGAAGAGACTTAGCAGCAGCAGCAGTGCTACTTATAAGCGATAGTTAGAACTGGATATGGTGGAACGGATGGTCGCAGAGTCGGACATGACTGAGCGACTTCACTTTCACTTTTCACTCTCATGCATTGGAGAAGGAAATGGCAACCCACTCCAGTGTTCTTGCCTGGAGAATCCCAGGGATGGGGGAGCCTGGTGTGTTGCTGTCTCTGGGGTCACACAGTCGGACACGACTGAAGAGACTTAGCAGCAGCAGCAGTGCTACTTATAAGCGATAGTTAGAACTGGATATGGTGGAACGGACTGGTTTCAAATTGGGAAAGGAGTACATCAAGGCTGTATATTTTAACCATGCTTATTTAACTTATATGCAGAGTATATCATGCAAAATGCTGGGCTGGATGAGTCATAGCTGGAACCAAGACTACCAGGAGAAATATCAACAACCTCAGATATGCAGATAACACCACCCTAATGGTATAAAGTGAAGAGGAACTAAAGAGCCTCTTGATGAAGGTGAAAGAGGAGAGTGAAAAAGCTGGCTTAAAACTCAAGATTCAAAAAACTAAGATCATGACATCCAGTTCCATTACTTCACGGCAAATAGATGGGGAAAAAAATGGAAACAGTGGCAGATTCTATTTTGTTGCACTCTAAAATCATTGTGGACAGTGACTGCAGCCATGAAGTCAAAAGACACTTTCTCCTTGGAAGAAAAGCTACCACAAACCTAGACAGCATATTCAAAAGTAGAGACATCACTTTGTTAACAAAGGTCTGTATAGTCAAAGCTATGATTTTTCTCGTAGTCATGTACAGATGTGAGAGTTGGACCATAAAGAAGGTTAAGTGCCAAAGAATTGATGCTTTTGAATTGTGGTGCTGGAGAAGACTCCTGAGAGTCCCTTGGACAGCAAGGAGATGGAACGAGTCAATTCCAAAAGAAATCAACCATGAATATTCATTGGAAGGACTGCTGCTAAAGCTCTAATACTTTGGCCACCTGATGTGAAGAGCTGACTCATCAGAAAAGACCCTGATGCTGGGAAAGACTGAAGGCAAAAGGAGAAGGGGGCAACAGAGGATGAGATGGTTGAATGGCATCACTGACTCAATAGACACAAGTCTGAGCAAATTCCGGGAGATAGTAAAGGACAGGGAAGCCTGGCAGGCTGCAGCCCATGGGTTCGCAAAGACTTTGACACGACTTAGTGACTGAACGACAATAACAAGTGCTACTTATGTACATCCCTAGGACTTACTGCCTTTATCCAATTCCCTCTCCCCCTACTCCTCACCTCTGGTAACCAAAATCTGATCTTTTTTTTTTTTAAATTTTTATTTTTACTTTATTTTACTTTACAATACTGTATTGGTTTTGCCATGATCTCTTTCTGTATGAGTTTGCTGGAAAAACATTTTAACTCTCCCAACTTTCAGGCCAGAACAGTCCTCAATCATTAAAGTCAGATTTTACCTCCTGACATCTGAATTATACTCATGTTTTTTTAAATACAGTTAAAGATAATACAGATAGTAAAGATGTCCCAGCCCTATGTGATGGAAGGAGACTCAGATCTATTAATAAAAGAGGAGAGAATTTACAGCTTCCTGTATCAAATCTCAGACTTGGAGACAGGCTCATAATCCAGTCACCATACTAGGTAGGGCTCCTCCCAAACCAGACAGACTCATCATCTCATTGTGCTTATTAGCCTTGTCCTGGTCTGGGCTCTCTGGAGATATGGCCTTATATGATGCAGCCAAGGCAGGAACGATGGCCCATTCCCTGCCACTCCCATCCCAATACCCTACTCCCCAACCATCCATTCTAGCAGAAGTTCAGCATTTAAAGGGCAGCATTTTAAAAGTACTAAAATGGTGTTCTGGGACAACAGTTGTCTATTTGCTTCTACTCCCTTTCCAAGAAAACAAAGGGCATATTATTCTAAGGGCTCATAAATGGCAACTCACTCCAGTATTCTTGCCTGCAGAATCCCTTGGACAGAGGAGCCTGGTGGGCTACAGTCCATGGGGTCGCAAAAGAGTTGGACACGACTGAAGTGACTGAACATATGTAGACAAGTGAATCATCCAAAGTCTTAAGACACCCCTGGTCAACTGCAACATAATCAGTGAAGTAAAGGCCATACGCCTCTAGCCTCAACTCCTAAGGCCCAATTTTTTGTCCTGTCTTCATACTTTTTGGCAGAAATATTTATCAACTCTCAAAGGCACCATCATTTTAAGAGCTTCTTCATAGGTTGTAAAGTGCTCTAAAAACAGTGAAAGTCATCAAGTTGCCTCAAGTGCCCAAACCTCTGGGGTGAACTCAATCACTGTTGTCTTGGGCCAAATTACATTTGGAAGCCTTATTTTCTATTACTCATCCATCTTCCCTAAGGCCTCTGGAGTTAGCTTTCTTAAACAATAATCTGACCATCTTCCTTCCTTCATTACATCACCAGGAGACACTCTGAGCTTAATGCACCACTAAGGCTACCTCCTACCACTTCCCACCTCATGCAAGTTAACCACGCACAGTTCCTTAAACACATGACTGGCTCTTTCATGTCTCCTCGTTTTTACTCTATCTCATGCGTCCTCATTTTCCTCAGTTGCTATATTAAACTGCTCAAAACTCACCATCATGCCTCCTTCCCACTCCCCATGTATCAGTTCAGTTCAGTTGCTCAGTCGTGTCTGACTCATTGCGACCCCATGAATCGCAGCATGCCAGGCCTCCCTGTCCATCGCCAACTCCCAGAGTTCACTCAGATTCACGTCCATCGAGTCAGTGATGCCATCCAGCCATCTCATCCTCGGTCGTCCCCTTCTCCTCCTGCCCCCAATATCCCTCCCAGCATCAAAGACTTTTCCAATGCGTCAACTCTTTGCATGAGGTGGCCAAAGTACTGGAGTTTCAGCTTTAGCATCATTCCTTCCAAAGAAATCACAGGGCTGATCTCCCTCAGAATGGACTGGTTGGATCTCCTTGCAGTCCAAGGGACTCTCAAGAGTCTTCTCCAACACCACAGTTCAAAAGCATCAATTCTTCTGCGCTCAGCCTTCTTCACAGTCCGACTCTCACATCCATACATGACTACTGGAAAAACCATAGCCTTGACTAGATGGACCTTAGTCAGTAAAGTAATGTCTCTGCTTTTGAATCCCCATGTATAGTGAGCCTTTTAAGTTCTCCTCATAGCACTTTGTATGGTATATTCAATAGTATGTAGCTGAGTAGACTTTGATTCTTGGTGTTCACATGCTTCTTCCATTAAGACACTGCTGGCCCACAGAATCTTCAGCATCTCATAGGTGCTGAGTGAATATATTATTAAAGGTGCTTACAGAAAACCACTGGGCTTCCTTGGCAGCTCATCAGTAAAGAATTTGCCTGCAATGCAGGAGACCCGGGTTCCATCCCTGGGTCAAGAAAACTCCCTGGAGAAGGAAATTGCAACCCACTCCAGTTTCTTGCCTGGGAAATCCCATGGACAGAGGATTCTGGTGGGCAAGAGTCAGGCACGACTTAGTGACTAAACCACCAAAACAGAAAGCCATTATAAATGAAGTTCACTTAATAATGTCACTTATATCAAGATATCACTTTAACAAGAATGTCAGCCCCTTTCTAGATTCCAATTCTAGAAAAGAATTTAAAGAGAAAGTCAGGGGAGCAGGTGATCTGATCTGAGAGCTGAGAAACTCTAAGGAGCCTCTCTAGGATGCAACAGAATGTTTATCCTGCCTGGTTGTAGAACTCTGTAGTTTGAGAACTCCTTCACAAATACTAACAGGGTACTATTCCAGATCTAAAAAAAAACAAAACCCAAAAAAACTCAAGTTATATAAATGATTACATCTAAAATAATTTATGGTTACAAAAGTTTTAGCCTGTACTCTTGCTATTTAACAAATATCAGTTATAAGGTCTTCATATAAAAACTCTACTTTTAAAAACTTTCAGATGGTCAGGAATCCACCTGCAATGTGGGAAACCTGGGTTCGATCCCTGGGTTGGGAAGATCCCCTGGAGGAGGGCATGGCAATCCACTCCAGTATTCTTACCTGGAGAATCCCCATAGACAGACTATGGAATCTGGTGGGCTACAGTCCATGAGGCTGCAAAGAGTTGGACACAACTGAGTACTAAGCACACAGCACGTTAAAAAGTAAGATGAGACAAATTTATGCAGAATTTTGTTTAAAAGATACAGGACAGAGAATGACCTAATGTGGTATAGCAAGCTGCAGTGTAACCCTGCCTTGGGATACTGTGGCGCACCCTTGTTCCCACAGTTCTGACTGGATGGCTGAGATTCCTGATCCTTTAGTCATCCATCTAAGTAACAGTAACAGAGTGGCAGTGGTAGCAGGAGTTGCTGAGCAGCTGCTATATGCCGACCCAGCACTAGTTTAATGTCACTTCATTTCTCACGACAACCCTATGGAGGAAATTTTGTTCCCATCCCATCTTGCAAATGGCAAAAGAAACAAAGTACCTACCCTCACCCCTGCTGTAAGTGGTAGAGTCAACACGCAAACTCACATGGTCTAGCTCCAGAGCCCACACAGACTAATGCCCTTGCTCTGTTATCATGGCATTTTATTTCCCACTCCCTACTCAATTCTCCTGTCATCACTGCCTCACAGGTACATGAAATCTCAGAGTCTATTTCCCTAGAACAAAACTAATAAAATTGGGATTTCAAACTAGCAATGACTAAATAACAAGTGGAGAGTATACTCATGACCACTGTGTTTTGGTAGATAATGCTAGAATTAGCTTTAATACATTACTGTATATTACACAAATCATCCAGTCACACAAACTAACACCAGTGAAAATGTTTTAAAAGAAAAGCTTGTTAGAAAAGAACAAATATTGTGAATCCACTTAAATGAGGTACACAGACAAATTTATAGAGATAGAAAGTATATTAATGGTTACCAGGGGCTAGGGGAAGAAGAAACATGGAGTTATTGCTTAATGCACTACAGAGTTTTCAGTTCAGTTCAGTCGCTCAGTCATGTCCGACTCTTTGCGACCCCATGAATCGCAGCACGCTAGGCCTCCCTGTCCATCACCAACTCCCGGAGTTCACTCAGACCCATGTCCATCAAGTCCGTGATGCCATCCAGCTATCTCATCCTCTGTCTTCCCCTTCTCCTCCTGCCCTCAATCCCTCCCAGCATCAGAGTCTTTTCCAACTCTTTGCATGAGGTGGCCAAAGTACTGGCGTTTCAGCTTTAGCATCATTCCTTCCAAAGAAATCACAGGGCTGATCTCTCTCAGAATGGACTGGGTGGATCTCCTTGCAGTCCAAGGGACTCTCAAGAGTCTTCTCCAACACCACAGTTCAAAAGCATCATTTCTTCAGCGCTCAGCCTTCTTCACAGAGTTTTAGTCTGAGATAATTAAAAGAAAATTTGGGGACAGATGGTAGTGATGATTGCATAACAATGTGAATGTACTTATGCCACTGAACTATGTGGTTAAAATGGTAAATCTTATTTTTTCAAAATTAGGAAAAGGCTGGCTCCACCAAAATAATTTGGAATACATTTAATAAATAATACACATGAGAAAATAATTACCGAGTTGGCCAAAAAGTCTGTTTGGTGTTTTTGGTATGATGGCTTTAGTAATGCTCAGTTGTCTTTAACTTCATTCAAAACAATTTTGTTAAGACTGTATTGTGACAGCTGTCATGTCAGCGTGTATTTTTTTAAAATATCAAATTAGGTGAATTTTTGTGTAGCTATTTTAATACTGAAGATGTAAGGAAAAAAGCAACATTTTCAACCTATTATACTTATTATTTCAAAAAAGGTAAATATGCCACTGAAACGCAAAAAAAGGATTTGTGCAGTGTTTGGAGAAGGTGCTATGACTGATCAAAAATGTCGAAAGTGGTTTGCGAAGTCTCATGTTGGAGATTTCTCGATGGACGATGCTTGACAGTCAAGCAGACCAGTTGAAGTTGATAGTGATCAAGAGACATAACGTTACACCACATGGAAGATAGCTGACATAGTAAAAATATCCAAATCAAGTGTGGAAAATCATCCACACCAGCTTGGTTATGCTAATTGCTTTGATGTTTGGGTTCCACATAAGTTAAGAGTAAAAAAACCTTCTTGACTATATATTCACAAGTGGATTCTCTACTGAAATGTAATGAAAATGTTCTGTTTTTAAAACAGATTGTGACAGCTGATGAAAAGTGGATACTGTACAATAATGTGGAATAGAAGTGACTATGGTGTAAGCAAAATGAACCACGACCAATCACACCAAAGGCTGGTCTTCATCCAAACAACGTAATGTGGGTACATGGTAGACTGGAAGGGAGTTCTCCATTAGGAGCTCCTTCCAGAAAAACAATTAATTCCAATAAGTATTGCTTCAGATTAGACCAACTGAAAGCAGCACTCAACAAAAAACATCTGGAATAATCCAACAGAAAACGCAAAATCTTCCTTCCATCAGGGTAACACAAGACCACATGTTTCTTTGATGGCTAAAACTGTTACGCTTGGTTGGGAAGTTCTGATTCATCCACTGTATTCACCAGACATAGCACGTTCAGGTTTCATTTTGGTCTTTACAAAATTCTCTTAACGGAAGAAATTTCAGTTCCCTGAAAGACTGTAAAAGGCACCTGAAACAGTTCTTTGCTCAAAAAGATAAAAGTTTGGGCAAGATGGAATTATGAAACTGTCTGAAAAATGGCAGAAGACAGTAGAACAAAACAGTGAATATGTTGATCAGTAAAGTTCTTGGTAAAAATGAAAAGTATGTCTTTTATTTTTACTTAAAAACTGAAGGAATTTTCTGGCCTACTAAATAGCTTCTTCAACTTTGAAAGAAAGGAAGCAAAGCAGCTTGCCTCCCTTCTCCTCATTTTATTCTTTTATGCTCTGTCAATTAAAACTCCAGCTCTTGCTGTTCAAAAACATATCAAAGATCAATGCATAAGAATTTATAACCCTTAATCACCTACATAAGACATCATTCGCTTAGCAAACCCAACATAATACAGATACTTCAAAACAAAAGCCTCATTTGTCAAAAAGCACTTGGCTTTAAAATTAGAATGTGATATCAAAATTTATAGTAATACTTCTAAAGATAGGCTTTAGTAACTCATCATTACATATGAGGCTGAGACTATGTATGCATCTTCATTTTCCTGTTTGGTTAAAGGCAGTTATACAAAATTATTTTTTAAACTTAAAACATTTATTACATTGTTCAGTCACCCAGTCGTGTACAGCTCTTTGAGACCCCATGGACTGCAGGATATCAGGCTTCCCTATCCTTCACCATCTCTCGGAGCTTGCTCAAACTCATGTCCATTGGGCGGGTGAGGCCATCTAACCATCTCACTCTCTGTCATTCCTGTCTCCTCCTGCCTTCAATCTTTCCCAGAATAAGGGTCTTTTCTAATGAGTTGGCTCTTCACATCAGGTGGCCAAAGCAAGGGAGCTTCACCATCAGTCCTTCCAATGAAATTTAGGACTGATTTCTTTTAGGATGGACTGGTTTGATCTCCTGTAGTCCAAGGGACTCTCCAATACCACAGTTCAAAAGCATCAATTCTTCGGCACTCAGTCTTCTTTATGGTCTAACTCTCATATCCATACATGACTACGGGAAAAACCATAGCTTGGACTAGATGGACCTTTAGTGTGTCACAATTAGCAATAATCTAGATAATTAAAGTAATTTATTTCTTTTTAATCAGAGCATTAAAATCCATATTAGTCAGGTAGATAAAACAGGGATAGTATCTGGGACAAGAAAAAGGCTGAAGAGTAAGAAAAGAAAGTGAAAGTATTAGTCACTTGGTCGTGTGACTCTTTGTGACCCCATGGACTGTAGCCTGCCTGGTTCCTCTGTCCATGGACTTTTCCAGGCAAGAATACTGGAGTGGGTTTCCATTTCCTACTCCATGATGGCAGCCTTACTATTCCCTAATCGAAATGTGCACTTCTACACATGAGGATCCATGTATTCTATTCTCTGGTGACCAGGGATTCCATAGTCCTGCTTTGACCACAGACACAGCATCGTCTGCCATAAGGACTTTATACGAGAGGGCTAAAAATCCATATAAAGTGACAAAAGGCCAACATTTTATAGACTACGGAAAAACAACATCTACATTTAAAAACAATGAATATTTGTTTCTGTTACTCTTCTCCATGATGTAATTATGGAAACAATTTAAGGAAAAATAAACACGTAACAGCCAGAGATGCACAAAATTACATAGATTGAGCAGAGGAAACACAACAGATACTATAGACTGTAAAAAGGACAAGAGACATAAGGTGAACGGCTCACCTCTTCTGTCCTTCGAGTCAGAATTACCTGTGTAATAAGTAAAAAAACAGAAATGTTCACTCAGATTAAAGAAAAACATTATTATTAAACCTAATATAAGTCAAAATAAGCTCTAGGAATATGGATACTTTTCCCTTGTAGATGCTGGAGCTAGAATGAAGCATCCGCAAACAACTGGGAAATAAGACTGCCCAGATTCATTAAACTTTTATCAATGATCTGGCCTTCCCCTGAGGACAAAAACAACACAGCATCAATGTTCATAAAATGTACAAGCATGTAAAGAGTAATATAAACACAATGGTTCTTGTGGTCTTTATGTCCTTTTAGGCCATCAAAATGCAACAGGGCAAAATTAAGTTAAAAATATAAAAGACCTAAATAATAACAGATAATGAAATCTAAATGGCATAAATCAAAGTCTATATACTAACAGAAAATTTTTTCAAAGGCTTACAGAATATCCACAAGCCTTTATAAACTCCTCATAAGAGGAACAGCACAGACAACATTCTTTTATCATGATGCAGTAAAACTAGAAATTAACAAAGTAGGAAAATACTTGAAAATTAAAATCAAAACCAAACTGCAAGGGAAGTTCAAGAGGGAGGGGACATATGTATACTTATGGCTGATTCACACTGTTATATGGCATAAACCAACACAACAAACTAAACTGAAAAATATCTAAAATATAACAAATCACATTTGCAGCAGAAATCAACCACCTGTCCCCCAATATCAATTAGTCTCTTCCTCTTTTGCCCTTAGTAAAGAACATCCTTCCCTTTTAGGTGAGCACAAAGCTGTCCAGTTAAGAGATTTAATTTCTGATACTCTAGGTGTAATCATATGAAGAATTCCAGTCAACAGGATGTGAACAAAAGGGAGAAGAGTAACTCCTGGGTCCCACCCTCTAGAAAATTAACTGTACTATTTTCTCTGTTTCCCCTTCCCAGGGGCTGGAACCAGAATCCAGTGATAAGACCCATCTCTGATCAAGCAGATGAGGGCAACTGTCAGGATGCCAGAGCCACAAGAAAAAAGGAAAAGCTTGGTTTCTGACAAAGTAAAGCACCAGCCCCCCAACTAGCCCCCCACTTATGGAATGTGACAGGGGAAGGACATTTTTGTGTAACCAAAGAATTTTGGTATGTCTTTGTCAGAATAGCTTACACCACACCCTATCTACCTATAGGAGCATTTATGGGTTATGCCTAAAGCTGTGTTTATAGAAAATTCATAGCATTCATATATACTAATTAAGAATGAAAACAAACAAATGAAGCATTAAAGTAGGGAAGATAGAAAAAGTGTAAAATAAATCTAAGAAAAGCAAGAAAAGAATAAGAATAAAAGAGAAGTTAATGAAATAAAAACTTAAAAATGACAGAACTAATTAAATATACAATATTTATTGCAGATTTCTGAGAAGGAAAAAGCAACAAATGATGAAACAGGTTAGTCAATCTAAACAGGAAAAAGGACTTAAATATATAAAATACTCATAGAGATGTAAGAAGTTAACCCTAAGGGATAACTTTTTTTCAAATCTAAGTAATTTTGAAAACTAAACAAAATGAAAATTTTAAGTAAACTTCAATTATTTTCATAAAGCAAAGCAAAACATCAACTAATAAAACTTATCAAAACTAGCTACATACAAAGGAAACACATATACCAATCTGATTTAGAAATAACTTAGAAAAATTTACAATAGAAAATAGCAAATAAATCACAACACTTCAGTCAAGAAAAATATAAGACCAAGTGGAGCTATTTGTGCAGGAATGTAAATAGTTGAAAAACAGGAAATCAATTCATATGATATACTGTAGCACCTAATAGAAAAAATCATACAGATCTTGCTCATTGATGCTGAGCAGGCAACTGGCAAAATTTAACACCCCTTTCTTAACATAAATATTCTTTAAAACAGGAATGAATCGGTAAATATCTAGAAATAAACTGAATAAAACATGTGCCACAGAAGTGGTAAAAATTTTTAAATACTTCCAAGAAATACAAAATAAAAGACTTCAGTAAATGGAATATATAGCATTCTTAGATAGGAAAAATTAAAGATACCAACTGTCCCTGTTAATCTAAAAACATGATCAATAAGAACTTTTTCCAGCTATACAATAAGTTGATTCTAATGTTCATGAAGAAAAATAATCAAGAACTACTAGCAAAATTCTGAAAAATAAGATTAACAAGCGATGACTCACTTTATCAGATATTAAGTATTTTATAAAGTCCACAGTTCACATTAACGTCAAAAAAAATTTCAGATGGATCAAAGATTTTAGTGCAGGCACATACATGCACACACACACACAGAAGAAAAAAATTGTAACAGTATGAAAGAAAACAAATAAAAGAAAATTATTTTATAATATTGATGTAAGGAATGGCTTTTATACCATTCCTTAGTCTGATCTAATACCTAGAATACATTTAGTTAACACAAATCCTTTTTTTTTTTCATTGTGCAGCATGCAGGATCCTGGTTTCTTGATTCAGGATTGAACCTGTGTCTCCTGCAGCAGCAGTGCATAATTTTAACCACTGGACAGCTAGAGAAATCCCACAAACCGATAAGTTTCTAATCAAAAAAATTAACAGCTGATAGTAACAGTTTCTACAATGAAGAAAAGTTAGATGAAAAGTTAGGGGAAATAACTGCAATCTTATTATAGGGCTCATAAAAGCGCTCATAACATCAAAGACCTATAAATGAGTTGGGTCACATCCTCTGGAAAAGAAATTGTACTATTTCCTCTGTTCCGCCTTCCCAAGGGCTGGAACCAGAAACTAGTGATAAGCCCAACACAGTAATAAAAAAAAAATGGGTAAAGGATAGCAACAGAGTTTTCTCAAAAAAAGAAAAGAAAGAAGGAAATATAAATGATCCTTCAAAATATGGAAAGATGCTCAACCTCACTCAGTAAAATGCAAATTCAAGTCACACTGAGATACTAATTTTCACCTTTCAGTCTGACATAGATCCAGGTGTTTGATAATTTATTGCACTGAAGAAAATGAGAACAGGCATTCCGACACACAGCTTAAAAGAGGGAGATCTCATAATATTCAATTTAAACTTACAAATGTGCACTAAAAATAACTTATTCAACCTACCAAGACTATTGTTGGTAAATGTAAAATCAGCCTGAATGATGGCTAATATGGCAGACTGGATAAATATAACAAAGTAAAGCCATACAACGAGGCAGCCCCTTACTATAACATAGAAAAAGTATGACAGGCTAATTGGAAAGAAGTAAGGTGAGAAATATTACAGTACATTATTTGTGTTATAAATGGAAGAAAAAAGGTATGTATAAACATGTACGTATGCTTATTTTAAAAAAGAAAAAACGCAAAGGTTAATAGGAAAGAAAAATTAAGATTAAAAAATTATTCCAGGATAAGTCCAATACCCAAATAATAAGGATTTTTAGAACAAGACAGAGAAAATGGAAGGGGGAAGAACATTTCTGAACAGATAAAAGAAAAATTTTCAGAACCAAAGGACAAAAACTCCAAAGGTCCTATCCCAAAATAATGAACGAAAGACCCGCATCAAGATCTATTTCTATGAGATTTCAAGGCACCAATGATGAAGAGAAGATCCTTAAAAACACACAAACAATTAGGAATCAAGACAGCAGTATAATTCTCCAAGCCTGCAAATTAGAAGTCAGGACAATGCTTTAAAAATTCTATGGAAAAAAATATTTCCTCAAGTTCTATACACATCCCTGAAGATATTTTTAGACATGTAAAAAAGAAATAACAGATTATCTAGTAAGTCTGACTTTATGGAAAACTGTATTATGAAGCTATGGAAAGTGCAGGAAGAACTGGCTATCAACAGTAAATAGAAAACTAAACAAACAAATAAAAGGCAATTTCACATTATACCCACAGCTCAGCAGGGAATAGTATTACAGAAGTTATGATGTAACAATTATGGGAGGGTTGGTAAAATGGTGGTAAATGAGGAGGACGTGAGGTTTCAGAATGTTAACATCCTAATGTGCCATAAAGTTTTCCTTTCACTGATGTTGAATAACAGTCACCAGTGAAATACAGTCTCAACTTCCTCTGAGACATGAAATGTGTTAACTGTTCAATAACTGGCTTCTCAGCTATAGCATAATTTGGACCTACAGCAGATTACAGAAAACTCAGTAGCAGTGTGGAAAGACCACCAAAGTGAGAAATAGGTCTAATTCACTACCTGCCATCCTTCAGATCTGAAGCAAATTATTTAACCTCTAAGGTCTTACATCAAACATCTACTAAAAAACAGATAATTACCACTGGTCATCTCACAGATTATTAAATCAAAGACAGAACAGAACAGAAGTTAAGAACATAAGCTGTGGGACTTCCTTGGTGGTCCAGTGGTTAAGAATCTACCTTCCAATGTGGGGGATGTATGTTCCATCCCTGATCGGGGAACTAAGATTCCACATGCTGTGGGGCAATTAAGCCCTTGAGCCACAAATACTGAGCTCATGTGCTCTAGAGCCGCACAACTAGAGAAAGAAGACCCAGCACAGCCAAAAAAAACAACAAAAACACAGGCTGTGAAGTTAGTGACAGTCTCACCTTTTCCATTTACTAATTCAGTTTGCACAAGTTTTTCCTCTCTAAGCAATGCATAATTTACAGAAAGAAATACATTTTTATACCATTACTTAGTATATGTTTGTATATAACTTGAACAGAAGTTTTATAAAATAAGTTAACATGAAAAGAATAAAGTGAAAAGGACAATCCCCCCACACACAGATTTGTAGTGGCCCACTAAACTGATTTCATGAATCAGTCATGATTTGTACTTTGAAAAACACAGTAAAACTCCTTCACCTATAAAACATAAAACAGAACCAGTGTAACAGAATCCATAGGATACTTCATATGAATTACTTCTGTAAAACTCTTAGTACAATGCCTAACACTTAAAATTAGTGCTTACCACATGCAGGTCCCACTATAAATGCTTTACCCATATTAACCTGTTTAATGCTAACAGCTCCTTCATGAATTAAGTACTATCAACATCATTCATTCCTATATATTGATGACAAAACTGAGGTACAGAGGTTAAATAAACTTGTCTATTGTCACACAGCCAGGATACAGCAGAGTTAGGATTCAAACTCAAGAGGAAAATATGAGATCAAAGCTGGCAAGTGCAGGATCTGAGTTGTAAGGTCTAGCTAAAAGATGCCATCAGCAAATGAGCCATATGTGATTCCACCTAGGGGCACTCACCATCTAACAAGTGAAAAATATGAGCCAAGGGGATGAGACCAAAGAAAGTGATTTTTGCTAGAAAAGCAATGACAATTATACAGCTGTCAAGGAATAATTATTTCCTTTTACTACTCACAGAAGCCCTAAAAGGGACCTTCCCAATCCTTGGAAATTTGCCCTACCCTACGTGGTCTCATACTCAGGTCTCTGATTCTATCTTCAAAGCCACTTCCACTTCAGTGATTGCCTCAAAGAGAAGTGGGTTGGGTTCAGTCCCTGAACAAACTGGCACTGTAACTTAACTGTTTCCCTGATCTTCTCTTAATAATTCTACTCCTAGCCACAGGCCTTCCACTCTAATCTAACTGTTATAGATAAGGCCCATTCTCCCACCCATGGTCTCTAGGGATTCCTTTCTTTTCAAGGCTAATCCTATTATTCAATTATACTATCCTTTTAACCTCAGTTTCTAGCATCATCAATTACCTATCCTCTTTCTCTTATATATTCTTCTCTATCTTTAAACATTAGTGAAGTGAAAGTGAAGTCGCTCAGTTGTGTCCGACTCTTTGCAACCACACGGACTGTAGCCAATCAAACTCCTCCGTCCATGGGATTTTCCAGGCAAGAGTGCTGGAGTGGATTGCCATTTCCTTCTCCAGGGGATCTTCCTGACCCAGGAATCGAACCTGGGTCTCCAGCATTGCAGGCAGACGCTTTACCGTCTGAGTCCAAGCGTTCCTAGTCTAACCAGGATTCCATGCAAAGCAGAATATCCTCCAGAATCTATCTTCTTTTCTCCTTTTTTTTTTTGGATCTCAGTTTCCTCCTTTTTTTTTTGGATCTCAGTTTCCCGAACAAGGATCAAACTTTTTATTTTGGATCTCAGTTTCCTCCTTTTTTTTTTGGATCTCAGTTTCCTCCTTTTTTTTTTGGATCTCAGTTTCCCGAACAAGGATCAAACTTGCGCCTCTGGCACTGGAAGAATGGAGTCTTAACCACTGGATGACCAGGGAAGTCCCCTATCTTCTTTCCTCTTAATTCTATGTTAACCAGATATTCTTGAGAATCCCCTATATCTAGGTTCATTACTTTGCTTGGGCAATTTTACTTATTTCAAGAAATTTTATGGCTAGAAAACACAAACAATAACAATAAAAGGGTGAATAAACTCAAAGAGCCAAAGGAAGAACAAACAGAAACCATCTCTAGTACCTGAAGGAGGAAAAGTTTCTGGAGTGGTTGCTGCAGTGCTGGCATTCCCCTCCCAAGGTTCGGTTGTGGTATCTGTGAACTGGTTATCTGGAAGCCATGTTCCATTTGGTGAAACTGCAGTGACTACAGAATTGGTGCTTACTGTTCTTGTGGTTCCATTGTCAGAGTCTGAAGAATTGACAGTGGTTACATATATGGGTCCCAGAGTTAGATTTGGGCTGAATGTTGGTGCCAAGGAAGAAGTTACTGAAGGAGTAGGATTTGAAGTTTTGGTCTCTTCTTTAAGTGACTCTGTTGTAGATGCTTTCACAGATCTTGTAACGCCTACTGAAGGTGAAACTATAAACACCAAAAAAAAAACAACAAGAAAACATCACACAAAGAATTGAGATCTCAAAAGTTATGAGACAGCAAGCCCTACTACACCTCAAACAGTTGGAGACCAATATATATACACACCACACACACACTTTTTACTATCTTTTTAAAAAATTAAAGTATAGTTGATTTACAATGTTGTGCTAATCTCTGCTGCACAGCAAAGTGACTCAATTACATACACACACACATTCATTTTTAAATATTCTTTTCCATTATGGTTTGTCCCAGCTCATACTTCCCTGAGCTATAATAGTAGGACTTTGCTGTAAGCTGCTGCAAATGACATTATTTCATTCTTTTTTATGGCTGAGTAGTATTCAACTGTCAGAGAGGGCAATGGCATCCCACTCCAGTACTCTTGCCTGGAAAATCCCATGGACAGAGGAGCCTCGTGGGCTGCAGTCCATGGGGTTGCAAAGAGTTGGACACGACTGAGCGACTTCACTGTCACTTTTCACTTTCATGCATTGGAGAAGGCAATGGCAACCCATTCCAGTGTTCTTGCCTGGAGATCCCAGGGACTGGGGAGCCTGGTGGGCTGCCGTCTATGGGGTCACACAGAGTCGGACATGACTAAAGTGACTTAGCAGCAGCAGCAGCAGTATTCAATTGTATATATGTACCACATCTTCATTCATCTGTTGATGGACATTTAGATTGCTTCCATGTTTTGGCTATTGTGAATAGTACTATTATGAACATAAGAGTGCGTGTATCTTTTTGAAGCAGAATTTTCTCCAGGTGTATTTCAAGGAGCATACACTCTTTAAATGGTGAATCCTTCCTTCCACTTCTAAAAGTTTACTGTCTAATGGAGGGAGAAACTGGTCTCTTAGTTAGTTCCTCAGAGTCAATATACAGGAGTCTTAAATAGTAACCATTTTGTCTTCTTTAACTTTTCAGGAATGAATATAATCTCTTTATTTGAAGTAGTACGGGGTATACACAACAATGCTGAGTGTAGCATACAATATGACCCAGAGATTCCCAAAGATAACTTAATTTGCCATCACTTTTAAGTAAAACTTAATATTAACTTTTTCTTTCTTTAGTACCACCAAGGTCTTCAAACTTGGGTCACTAAACATAAATACAAAATTCTATTCCAAGTACCAATCTTATCAAATGGCAATTTACCTATGGTAGTGTTGCTGACACCAACATGTATCAGACCACTGCCAAGCAGAGTAAGGAGGAACCAAGAATCCATGCTGACCTGGAAAATAGAGAGTCATTTTAGATACAGTACTGAAATACTGTAAAACTATGTCTAAACAACTCACCAAAGGAGGTATTTTGGGCAAATTCTTCTTAGCTATTGAAGTGCACACACAGGACCAATGATCTTTTAGGAGTCTGATAAGCACAACTCTCCAGGAATCCAACTACTTAACTGAAAGTTTATACAACTATAAGTAAGAGCAGTGATTCTCAATCTTGGCATACTTTAGAATCACTCAAAGAACTTAATAACAACAAAACTCTGTGCCAGACTATATCTTTGGGAGTGAGAGGTAGGCAGCAGTCCTTTTAAAGCTTCCTAGGTAACTGCAGCTTTAGTGTCTTCAGAATGAGAAGCATGGAGAAGGTAGGTTGACTGCAACGATGTACTGACCTCCAAAGCAGACATTATACAGCTGTCCTCAAACTTTATTTCCCTTCAAACCATACCAGAGGGATGTGGCCCATTCACACTGGTAATAGAGGTTTATTCATCCATTCAGATGTCTGTGCCTAATACTAAGCTAGGTATCAGGGAAACAACTAGGGAACAATATACTCCAAGGTCTCATTTTCATGGGACTCACAGCACAGAGGTAATTTAATGTGGCAGTGACTCTCCAAAGCAACCAGAACATGCCTCTCTGAGGGGAACATGAAAATCTCTGAGGGAGGGTGGAGAGATGTAGGTGGTTTATACAAACCCCAGGAGATTGCCTTTAATACCAGCAATCATGCTTAGCAGGGAACTGGGTTCAGCCAATGGCCTTCCCAAGGTAAAACCATATGTGATTTGACCAGTTCCCTACTCTTCCTACCTGTTACCCAAAATGGGGAGAGCACACAATTTCCTCCATAAGGGTTAGGAAACAGATTGGAAGGCTGATTACTGTGTATGTATTCATGTATAGTCTAGATAAATCAATAGGGAATGGTTTTGTGAAAAAATAACAATTTATTTGGAGGAAGCAGGTTAGACCATCACTTCATTACATGTATCAAAATAAAATCCAGATGGGCTGAAGAATTAAATGTTTACAGACACATTTTAAGAGGAAATAAATGAGTATGTTCATAATAAGGAAGGATTTTCTAGACATAAAGGCAATGTAAGAAATCACAAAGGTGTAAAGCAATTATCTTCCAATAGAAAAATAAATTAATTAAAAAAAGAAATCATGAAGGAAAAATGGAATATCTGGCAATAAAAAAAAAATTACGAAAGAAATCAATCAAACAATGTTAATGGATAGGAAGATTCCATACTGTCAAGACATCAGTTCTTCTCAACTCAGTTTACAGATTCAATGCAATCTCAATCAAAATACTACCAACTATTTTGTGGATAGCAACAACTAGTTCTAAAGTTTATATGCAGATACAAAAGATGGAGAACAGCCAACTCAATACTGAAGAAGCAGAGTAAAGTCAGAGAATTACTGTTAATTTAAAAGCAAATAGTAATACAAAAAAGCAAAGAAAGATACAGCAAAGACTGGCAGTGTGGTACAGACAAACAGACCAATGGAACACAAGAGAACCCAGATAAAGACCCACACAAATATAGTCAACTGATCTTTGACAAAGGAGCAAAGGCAATACAATGGAGCAAAGACAGTCTTTTGAACAAATGGTGCTGGACTAACTCGGCATACACATACCAAGAAAAACAAAAACAAAAAACTAGACACAGATCCTAGACTCTTCACAAAAATTAACTCAAAATGAATCACAGACCAAGATGTAAATGCGGAAGACTCCTGGAAGATAACACAGGAGAAGAATCTAGATGATCTTGGGTATGGCAATAACTTTTAAGATACAACCAAAGACAGAGCCATCAAAAAATAATCAACTGCACTTCATCAAAACTGAAAAATTCTGCTCTGTAAAAGACAAAATCAAGAGAATGTTAAGACAAGCCACAGACTGTGAGAAAATACTTGCAAAAGACACATTAGCCAAAGGACTGTTATCTGAAATAAACAATAAAACCTCAACAATAAAAAAATTATCAAGCTGATTAAAAAAATGGTTAAAAGCCTGAACAGACACCTCACCAAAGAAGATGTACAAATGACAAACAAGCAAATGAAAAGATGTTTAACAGCCTATGTTATTAGGGAATTGCAAAGTAAAACAATGAGACACCACTACACACCTATCAGAATACCAAACACTAATACCACCAAGTCCCAGTGCTTCTGTGGAGCAACAGAAACTCTCCTTCACTGTGGGAATGATACTTTGGAAGGCAGTTTGCTGGTTTCTTGCACAACTAAACTTACTCTTATTATATGATCCAACCAATTGTGCTCCTTGGTATTTACCCAAGAAGAATTGAAAACTTACACCCAAAATGTGCTTTATTCATAACTGCCAAAACTTGGAAGCAAGCAAGTTGTTCTTCAGTAGATGAATGAATAAACAAACTGCAGTACATCTAGAACATGGAATATTACTTAGCACTGAACCAGAAATGAGCCATCAAGCCATGAAGAAACATGGAGAAAAATGAATATTAAGAAACCAATATGAAAAGGCTACAGTCTGAATGATTCTGACTATATGATAATTCTTGAAAAGGCAAGGCTCTGGAGGCAGTGGTTGCTAGGTTAGGGAGGAGAGAGGAATGAACAGGTGAAGCACAGAGGAGTTTAAGGGCAGTGAACTATTCTGTATGGTAATACAATGGTGGATACATGTAATTATACATTTGTCCAAACACAGAAAATGTATAACATCAGAAGTGAGCACTAATGTAAACTATGGACTCTCGGTGATAATGATGTCAAAGTGGGTTCATCAGCTGTAGTAAGTGTATACTGTGGTGCAGGATGTCAACAGTGGGGGAGGTTGTGTGTGTACGGGAACAGGGAAAATTTGGGAACTTTTTACACTTTCTGCTTAATTGTGAATATAAAACTGCTCTAAAAACTAAAGTCTATTTCTTAAAAAAGGTAATGAACTGGGAAAATTGTTACAAAACAAATAATTAAAATAAGGACTCATATTAATATGGAATACATTAAGATTCCAATTTTGAAAAATGTGAAAAACCTAAACATAATGTACAAAAGAGAAAAACAGCTAAGAAAATATACAAAAAAGTGCTGACTAATCAAAGGAAAATAATAACGAGAGAACATTTTTACTTGTAGGAAAGACCAATGGCATGAAAATACAATGCTTCGAAGAGTCAAATGAAAAGAATTGAAATAATGATGGAAATACCAATTAGCCTATAAGAACAAACTCCTTTCCAGAAAGATTATACAAGAATCTTAAAGGTGCCCACATTGTTTTCTGACCCATTTCCAAGGTTCTATTCTTGAGTATAAGTAAATAATCTGAAATTCAAGATTAAAATGATAAAGAGTATTTAGTCATTAAGTGGAAAAACAGGGAAAAGCTGGTAGTGAGTATCATGCTGCTAGTCCAAACAATAATTGTGGCTATTTGGTATGCTATGGGCTTCCCTGGTGGCTCAGATGGTAAAGAATCTACCTGCAGTGCAGGTGACCCAGGTTTCATCCCTGGATCAGGAAGATCCCCTGGAGAAGGGAATGCCTACCCACTCCAGTATTCTTGTCTGGAGAATTTCAAGATTTTAAGAAAATGGAACAAGCTTGTCATTTTTAAGCTTAAAAAAACTCAAAAAAAAAAAAAAGTCAGATCAGGAATTCCTCGTTGTCCAGTGGCTAAGACATCACACTCTCAATGCAGGAGGCCTGGGTTCGATCCCTGGTCAGGGAACTAGATTCCACGTGCTACAACTAACAGTTCACATGCTGTGAAAGAAAAGACCTGGGGAAGCCAAAAAAAATAAAAATAAATATTAAAAACTAGTCAGATAAAAACTGATTAGCCCATTACTGAAGGCTTTCTTTGCCTACTGGTTTCCTGGCACTCACTGAAGACAATACAGTGTGGCTCACAGCTCTCTTCCTATCCCAAAGTCCTGATATTCTCTTAAAGATTTTTCAACATCCTCAAAGATGACAGCCATAATTCACATCCAGACACATCTCTTGAGTTCTCTGATTTCAACTCCAACGACCTTAAGGGAAACACAATGAAATTGTCACACTGGCCAGGCACTATAGTAACCATCTGCACTAGTTATTTTATGACAGGCGGTTCCAGTAAGGAATACAGAACTAATAAGCCACAATCAACCAGAAGAGTTCAGGAAAGGTCAAAAGGAGAAGCCAAGTGTCCTACCACCTCCCAGAATCCTCCTCGCTAGAATCCATCTTGGCTGAGGAATGCATGTGCCACCAGGAAGGTCCCTGAGTTAGAATGACTGGCCAGACAACTTGGAAATTAACCCCATTACCATAAAACCCGAGACTGTGACTTGAGCCATGTGGCAGAGCAGTTCTCCTGGGTTCCCTTACCTCAGACTCTCTGCCTGGGCATCCCTTCCCAATGGAGTCTCTTGCTCTGTCAGCATCTTTATCTACTCAGACAACTCATTTCTGAGTGTTAGACAAGAGCCCACCTTCCAGCTCTGGAAGGGGTCCCCCATCCTACAACACTTAAACAACTTCCACTCCACTGAGGCCGGTCATGACAATGGCTGTACTTTAGACTTTGTCAGCACTGGGAAAAATGCTCATACTGAATCTTACTTTCCCACTCTCCAACCATACTCCCTTACTACTAAAGCCTGCGACCTCACTCAGGCTTTCAGTCCCTTGATCCTCTAATTTTCATTCCAATATCTGTTCTATTTCCTTCTCTACTCAGCCAAGAAAAGTTGGTGTCAGTTCAATCACTGCCTTGCAAACATCCTAAATTCTTTTGCTACACTGTTCTTCTATTATACCTATTTGGGAAACTAACCCCCAATCCTGAAAAAATCCAATTGTCAGCCAACTTGGGCTGCCAAATGCTTCTTAAGAAAATCAAACTACCCATAAGGTTGAGATTTGCCTCGTGGAACTCTGAACACTTTCTGCAATCTTTCTATATTTCCCTACTTAGCTCTCTCTCCAGTTCTCCACTGCAGTGATTTCAAAGAAGCTCCTCTCCTCTCCAACATATCCTCTCACATCCTTGGCTGTTGGCCTTGCCTTCAACTTCAAAGAAAACAGAAACCACTAGACTGGGACACCCTTACCTACCAGTCACCTTATTTACTAATTTCTTCCTTCTCTGCATTTCCTCCCAAGAATCTCAGTTCCTTAGGAACCTTGTCCTGTCTATCTTCTAACACCATCTTCTAGCTTTAACACCTCTCTTTCATAACAACATTTAAACACAATTAAGAATTTCTTACAAATAGCTGAGAAAAGAAGTGAAGTGAAAGGCAAAAGAGAAAGGGAAAGATATATCCATCTGAATGCAGAGTTCCACAGAACAACAAGAAGAGATAAGAAAGCCTTCCTCAGGAATTAATGCAAAGAAATAGAGGAAACTAGAATAGGAAAGACTAGACATCTCTTCAAGAAAATCAGAGATATCAAGGGAACGTTTTATGCAAAGATGGGCACTATAAAGGACAGAAACGGTATGGACCTAACAGAAGCATAAGATATTAAGAAGAGGTGGCAAGAACACACACATGAATTATACAAAAAAGATCTTCATGACCCAGATAACCTTGATGGTGTGATCACTCACCTACAGCCAGACATCCAGGGATACAAAGTCAAGTGGGCCTTAGGAAGCAACACTACAAACAAAGCTAGTGGAAGTGATGGAATTCCAGCTGAGCTATTTCAAATCCTAAAAAGATGATGCTGTGAAAGTGCTGCACTCAATGTGCCAGCAAATTTGGAAAATGCAGCAATGCCACAGGACTGGAAAAGGTCAGTTTTCATTTCAATCCCAAAGAAAGGCAATGCCAAAGAATGTTCAAACTACGGCACAACTGCACTCACTGAAGAGTAATGGTCAAAACTCTCCAAGCAAGGCTTCAACAGTACATGAACCAAGAAATTCTGGATGTTCAAACTGGATTTAGAAAAGGCAAAGGAACCAGAGACCAAATTGCCAGCATCTGTTGGATCACAGAAAAGGCAAGAGAGTTCCAGAAAAACATCTACTTCTGCTTTATTGACTACACCAAAGCCTTTGACTGTGTGGATCACAACAAACTGTGGAAAATTCTTAAAGAGTTGGGAATACCAGACCAGCTTACCTGCCTCCTGAGAAATCTGTACACAGGTAAAGACGCAACAGTTAGAACCAGACATGGAACGATGGACTGGTTCCAAACTGGGAAAGGAGTACATCAAGGCTGTATAGTGTCACCCTGTTTATTTAACTTATACGCAGAGTACATCAAGCAAAACGCTGGGCAGGATGAAGCACAAGCTGGAATCAAGACTGCAGGGAGAAATATCAATAACCTCAGATATGTTGATGACATCACCCTTATGGCAGAAAGCGAAGAACTAAAGAGCCTCTTGATGAAAGTGAAAGAGGAGAGTGAAAATTAATGGTCAAAACTCTCCAAGCAAGGCTTCAACAGTACATGAACCAAGAAATTCTGGATGTTCAAACTGGATTTAGAAAAGGCAAAGGAACCAGAGACCAAATTGCCAGCATCTGTTGGATCACAGAAAAGGCAAGAGAGTTCCAGAAAAACATCTACTTCTGCTTTATTGACTACACCAAAGCCTTTGACTGTGTGGATCACAACAAACTGTGGAAAATTCTTAAAGAGTTGGGAATACCAGACCAGCTTACCTGCCTCCTGAGAAATCTGTACACAGGTAAAGACGCAACAGTTAGAACCAGACATGGAACGATGGACTGGTTCCAAACTGGGAAAGGAGTACATCAAGGCTGTATAGTGTCACCCTGTTTATTTAACTTATACGCAGAGTACATCAAGCAAAACGCTGGGCAGGATGAAGCACAAGCTGGAATCAAGACTGCAGGGAGAAATATCAATAACCTCAGATATGTTGATGACATCACCCTTATGGCAGAAAGCGAAGAACTAAAGAGCCTCTTGATGAAAGTGAAAGAGGAGAGTGAAAAAGCTGGCTTAAAACTCAACATCAGAAAATTAAGATCATGGCATCTAGTCACATCACTTCATGGCAAATAGATGGGGAAACAATGGAAACCGTGACAGACTTTATTTTCTTGGACTCCAAAATCACTGCAGTTATTGCAGTCATGAAATTAAATTAAATGATGCTTGCTCCTTGGAAGAAGACCTATGAAAAACATAGACAGCATATTAAAAAGCAGAGACATTGCTGACAAAGGTCCATCTAGTCAAAGCTATGGTTTTTCCAGTAGTCATGTATGGATGTGAGAGCTGGACCATAAAGAAAGCTGAGTGCCGAAGAATTGATGCTTTTGAACTGTGGTGCCAGAGAAGACTCTTGAGAGAGTCCTTTAGGCTGCAAGGAGATCAAGCCAGTCAATCCTAAAGGAAATCAACCTTGAATATTCACTGGAAGGACTGATCCTGAAGCTGAAGCTCCAATACTTTGGCCACCTGGTGTGAAGAACTGACTCACTGGAAAAGACCCCAGTGCTGGGAAAGGTTGAAGGCAAGAGGAGAACGGGATGACAGAGGATGAGATGGTTGGAAGGCATCACTGACTCAATGGCCATGAGTTAAGCAAGCTCCAGGAGTTGGTGATGGACAGGGAGGCCTGGTGTGCTGCAGTCCATGGAGCTGCAAAGAGTCAGACACGACTGAGCGACTGAACTGAATTGAACTGAAGAATTTCTCAAAGAAAAGAAGAGGCTCTTTTAATCTACATTAGTCTTCCAGCTAGCAATCATTCTACTCCACCTTGCAGCCAAACTTCTAGAAAGAGTTGTCTCCATAGCAATCTGGCTTCTTTTTCCACCGGTCCACTAAAACAGCTACCTCCACATTTTTAAAGCATTATAAAAATATTTCCAACTAACTCACAAAACTCTAATTTACTTGATATAATAAAAGACTCCTACAGATTAAGAGATGACAAAAGAGATGAAACAGACTCAGAGAAAACCAGACAGTTCTCTTAAAATATAATTCTTAACCTCACCCACGATCAAAGAAAGTCATAGCTACACTGAATGTGTTTTTTCACCTATCAGATAGGCAAATACAGAAAAACTTTAACAACACCACACTGGCAGATTTCTCTGGTGATCCAGTGGTTAAGAATCTGCCTGCTTATGGTTCAGTCCCTGGTCCAGGAAGATTCCACATGCCACAGGGAAACTAAAACCCATGTGCCATAACTACTGATGCAAAGAACTGACTCACTGGAAAAGACCCTGATGTTGGGAAAGATTGAAGGCATGAGGAGAAGGGGACAAGAGAGGATGAGACAGTTCCATGGCATCACCGACTTGATGGCCATGAGTTTGAGCAAGCTCCAGGAGTTGGTAATGGACAGGCAGGCCTGGTGTGTTGCAGTCCATGGGGTCGCAAACAGTTGGACACAACTGAGTGACTCAACTGAAGTCTAGAGCCCCATGCTCTAGCGCCTGTGCTCTGCAACAAGACACCACAATCAGAAGCCCGCAGTCCACAGCTAGAGAGTAGTGACCTGGCACAGCCAAAAATAAATAAATTAAAAAAACAAAACAAAACAAACTACTGTGTTGGCAAGGGTTTGTGTAAACAAATACTCTCATACAAACTATAAATACTTAGCAGAATTATGAAAGCATAAGCTCTTTCACACAATTCTATTTGGGAACTTTACAGATATACCCATACTTTTAAAGTGATCTTTTAAATGTTATTCAAAATGATACAGTTTGTGACAGAAAAAGACTGAAAATAACCTGAGAGGAGGACATGTTTAAATAAATTACTGCATTTATATAAATTATTTATATAAATTACTGCATTTAAATAAATTATTCCATTTATAAAATGGAATATTATGCAGCTGTTAAACAGAATGAGGAGGTTCTTTGGAGATCATTTTATTTCAGCACACAAGACTTTAAAAATTTTGAACCATCTTAAAAATAACATTTGCAAAAAAACTCAATTAAAATTCACAACAGGAAAAGCCCACTTGTATTTCTTTTTCCTTTGCCCATTTCCCTTTCTCTTCCTCTCCTCTCCACTCTTCTCTCTGATATGTGTCACACACAAACACACACCACCTTTCTGTTGTTAAATCCCTCAGCCTCTCTGTCACATCTTATTTATTGACACCCCATACTTCCCCAAATTCATCTCTTCCCCATACCTCTCTATGAATTGAGGATTTAAAACGTTGGTTCTATGATGAAGGCCTAGTCCTGACAAGGATGAACAGTTAAATAGTTTGATATCTGAGGGAAACGTGTACTATCAAATGTCAGAAGGCAACCAGCCCTGTTAGCTGAAGTCTGCACAATGCCAGGAAGCCTGTGCACAAACTTTCATAGCAGAAATGATTCTGCCTTGTCACAGAATGATTTTTAGATGAGTTATCTGTGATACATTTTGTCTGACTTATAGACATCTAACTTTGTGACCCAATAATTCCACTTCTATATATTTATGTAAGAGATATAAGAGTATACATCCAAAAAATAAGTACAATGTTTGTAACAAAAAGCTGAATGACCCAAGTAACCACCAATAACAGAATATATAAACAGAAGTGGATTTTTTCCCCTCACAATGAAATATTACTCAGTGATTAAAAGGAAAGAACTCCAGACACACACAAAAACATGAATGAATCTAAAAACCACTCAGGAAACCCAAACAAGGGTGCTGTATCAACCGAGAGGAGTGGGGTGGGAGATAGGAGGGAGGTTCAAAAGGGAGGGCATATATGTATACCTGTGGCTGATTCATGTTGACGTTTGACAGAAAAACAACAAAATTCTGTAAAGCAATTATCCTTCAATAAAAAAATAAATTAAAAACCATCATGCTGAGTGAAAAAATCCTTATAAAAAAGAGTAATGTATGACTCCACACAGCAAGGACCTAAAAGAAGCAGAAGAGATTAAGAAGAGGTGGCAAGAATACACAGAAGAACTGTACAAAAAAGATCTTAATGACCTGGATAACTATGACAGTGTGGTCACTCACCTAAAGCCAGACATCCTCGAGTGTGAAGTCAAGTGGACCTTAGGAAGCATTACTACAAACAAAGCTAGGGAGGTGATGGAACTCCAGTTAAGCTATTGAAAATCCTACAAGATGATGCTGTTAAAGTGCTGCACTCAATATGCCAGCAAATTTGGAAGACTTGGCAATGGCCACAGGGCTGGAAAAGGTCAGTTTTCATTCCAATCCCAAAGAAGGGCAATAGCAAAGAATGTTCAAATCACCACACAGTTGTGCTCATTTTACATGCCAGCAAGGTAATCCTCAAAATCATTCAAGCTAGACTTCAGCAGTACATGAACTGAGAACTTCCAGATGTACAAGCTGGATTTAAAAAAGGTAGAGAAACCAGAGATTAAATTGCTAACATCTGCTGGACTATAAAAAAACTAGAATTCCAGAAAAATACCTACTTCTGCTTCACTGACTACTTCATTGAGAGTCCCTTGGACTGCAAGAAGATCAAACTAGTCAATCCTAAAGGAAATCAACCCTGAATATACACTGGAAGGACTGATGCTGAAGCTGAAGCTCCAGTACCTTGGCCACCTGAAGAGAATAGCTAACTCACTGGGAAAAAACCCGCTGCTGGCAAAGAATGAAGGCAAGAGGAAAAGGGGGCAAAAGAGCATGAGATGGTTGGACAGCATCACTGACTCAATGGACATGAGTTTGAGCAAACTCTGAGAGAAAGTGAAGGACAGGTGCAGTCCATGGGGTCACTGATGGTTGGACACGACTTAATGACTGAACAACAACAAATTAAAAGAGTACTTTTCTTATATAGGAAGGACACTGGTTCTCCTTCCCTTCACTGAAATTGTAAACTATTTAAATAAATCAATAAAGCATGCTCATTACAAGACATATAGCCTGGGAATTTCCTGGCAGTCTAGTGGTTAGGACTCGGGGCTTTCATTGACATTGTCTTGGGTTCAATCTCTCGTCAGGGAACTAAGATCCCACAAGCTGTGTGGTGCAGCCCAAAACAAAACAAAGATATCAAAAAGAACAGAGGGATATAAAGAAAACTCTGAAAGTATCATTCATCTCCTGCCTGTCCCATTTTCCAAAGTGATCACTAAATACTTTCCTTCATATCCTTTAGAAATAGATACCCACACATAAAAAATAAATAAATAAATAGGATAGTAGACATACTGTCTACAGCTTGCATTTTTTACTTAAAATAATAAATCCTGGATATCTTCCACATCAATACTTTCTAGTTACCTTTCTTTGCAATGGCTGCGTAGTAGGTCATCATACGGGTATATCACAATTATTTATTTTTCAATTTGGTTTTTATTTGGAGGAGAATTGCTTTACAATGCTGTGTTCATTTCTGTTGTACCACAATGCAAATCAGTCATAACTGTACCTGTATCACCTCCCTCCCCTCCCTCATCCCATCCCTCTAGGTCAACACAGAGCACCAGGCTGGGCTCACTGCGTCACACAGCAACTTCTCACCATGCTATCCACTTTAAACGTGGCAGTGCATATATGCCAGTGATACTTCCTATATTCGTTCCACTGTCTCCTTCCCCAATGTGTCCACAAGCCTGTTCTCTATAGCTGCATCTCCATTCCTTCCCTGCCAATACGTTCATTAGTATCGTATTTCTAGATTCCACATATATGTGTTAATGTACGATTATTTTAACCAGTCTTTCAATTTTTGTTAGGTAGGAGATAACTGTATATGGTTTCCTCCTCTATCTTATACATTATTTTTGATTCGGCAACAGTGGATTGACTAAAGACAGAATTATATACTCTAGGAGAGCCAAATGGGAAGAAACTCAAACTTACACGTTTTTCATTTTCCAAACACGCTTGTGAATAATAAGCTTTTCATTATAGGAATATAGCACAAATAACCAGGGAGGCTTCGGGAGAGGAGTCATGAAATTCTGGGCAACTCCCTATTTTATTTGAGACAATGGCATATACATTGCATCCTTTTACCTATCCCACAACACCCAGACAAAGGGCTAAGACACAACCATTTTTTTTTTAATTACAAAAACATTTCTTACTTAAAAAAATCTGTTTCTACTGCACATTAGGGAGATGTTAAACCAGGAAAGTTAACATTCAAATAACAAAGGAAAACCAAGATGCCAACAGCAAATACTTAAAAGCCTTGTGACAAACAACAAACTAAGTTCTAAAAAATTACAGCTATTGTTTTTCTGATAACTGAGAGTCTAAGAATATTTCCTAAATGTTCTTAGAGTGAGGGAGTCTCTCTTGAATCACAGAAATTCATAAGCAATCAATTATATATGCTTACACACATTTCAGGGGTATATTATTTGAAATATATGTACTGCACTCGAGATGAAGGAGCCATCACAGGTATGTTGAATATCTTGGAGAGAAAGATTTTGTAAGCTTCTGGCCAAAGAGGAACATTCCTTACCCAGATGTACACTCACCATCAGTGGACCCAGAAGTCCAGAGAGACATGCTATCCTCTCTTAAGAAAAGGAGAGGAAGAAAGAAAACTGGATGCTAGGAGAACACATCCATTCTTCAATTAGGGGTGGACAAGTGCTAAATTCTGGCCAAGGAGGTATAAGCTTAAGTATATCATGTGGGAAAAAGTTTATTATGAGATCTCTAGGAAGGTGGTTTAAGAGGAAGGGAGGGAGTCTTTTTTTTTTTTTCCTGTCCTTTTCCTTGTAATCTAGAATTCAAATGTGATGATTACAGATCCAGCAGCCATTATGAACTCTGAAATGACTTTCAGGATAACAGAATTAGAGACCTAGAAAGAGACTGAATTCTCTGATGACACTGTTGAACTGTCATACCAGCCCTGCTTACTTTCAGATTTCATACATACAAGAAAGAAATAAACCTATATTCTGATATATGCAACCAACCCCAATCCTGACAAAGAATAAGACCAACTATGACTTGTAATGGATGAGGAATGGAAATGATGAGGGTACTCTGAAATGCATTTTTCTTGGTGCTCTTGTTAGGAAGCACATCACTACACATATATATGCTAAAGAAAAAATGTTACAAGGAATCAGTATTATGAAATTCCCAGTAGCAAAGGAGAGCTCGGCCAATATGTACATTCTCTAGAGTTTAGACTGCTGTGATAACTTCTAATAAAAGGCCACCTATACAAAGTTAACAATTCAGTATTCAATACACTGATAAATTATGATCAAGTGTCTGGTACAATTTATCTGAATATCTGGCTTTTTACCTCAGTTAAATCTCATAGCAACTCTACAAGAGAGATATTCTTACTCCCATTTTGAAGATACAGAAATTGAGAGATGGTCACATAGTTGGCAGTTGTAGAAGTAGAATTCAAAGTTTACAGACTGTTGAAGGATACTTCCAGGTGTGAAAGAAACACAGAAGTGGCAGATAGGAGTGTTAAGCTCTGTCTGAGCCTTCTTCTAGAGCTGTTAAGGTTTACTTTGAGAAAAAGGCACCCAGATAGAGAGTTCAGTTCCTTCAGCTAACTGTTACTCAATCAACATTATATTATTTATTATTAAGAACAAAAACTATTTTTACAACTATAATTCTTGGTTGTCTGCTATGTGCTAGGCACTTGTACTACAACCACATTTTGAGTTAGGTATTGTTTTTCCATTTTACAAATGAATAATGATCAAAGAGGTCAAGAAATTTGTTTAAGGCCACATATCCATTAAGTACCTACCTACTAGGATTCAACTTCAAGGCTTTTAAAACTCATATGCTTTGTACTTCACCATAATGGGAACACACAGATTAGATATGGACTAGATATAGATTGTCTTCAAGTGGTGGGAGACAAATAACCTATTTGTTCAAACCCTGAATTATCTTGTGGCATAACGTTGATTAATTAACACTAGGATGAGGTAATAAAACTGTAGACCAGAGAAAGAATTTTCAGAGGAGGTAATGCTTGAGATAAACTTGGGAAGATAAAAAGTAGTTAGCCAAGAGAAGGGTCAGAAACAAGAAATAGTCTTTAGAGCAAAGAGGACTCAGAAACTTAAAAAGGTCTATCTTGTTCCAGGAATGGCAAAACAGGAAAGTTATCAAGCAAGACCTCAATCAACATTTGCTGAATGAATGTGAAAATGGTAAGCATGAAAGAGTGGGGTCTGTGGGATATATGGAGGAAATACAGGAGATGAGGCTAGAAGGAGCAATGAATAGATCACAAAGGTGCCTGTTAGGATGTAATAAAAAGTTCTGACTTTCCACTAAACTCACTGAGGAACCACCAAAGGCTTTAACACAGGGAGGTTGACAATATCAATTTGGATTTTAAAAACAATGACTGACAGTAGGGCAGAGGATCAACTGGTGTGGTTTGAAGTTTGGAGGGCCGCTGACGGAAGCTTTCCAAAGTAACCTAGTCAATAAACCAGAAGGACCTCAGAGCTATAGCAGCAGAGTACAGGGGTACAGATCTCAGAGCACAGGGGCAGAACTAAAAACTTAACAATGAGATGCCAGAGGTAAGGAAGTCCCAGGTTTCCAACTTAGATGAATCTGAACGCTATACGCAGGAGGATGATTGCTTTGGGACACACTGCAGGGAAAGTGATGAACTTAGTTCTGAACACTGAGAATGGGATGAGGGGGTGAAAGGCTGGAGACGGGGCAGAATGGTAGACAGGCAATGACAGAGCAGCTGGCACGGAAGTCGGGCAGTAGGCCAGAGAAAGGAAGAAGACAGCTGTAGAGCCTGACAAAAGCAGCAGTGAGTAAGCCAGGCAGGAGACATCTGACAAACACAGGAGGGAGGAGAAGGTGGGTGCTGATGAATAAAAAATTGACACATGTCACCAAGGGAGGGTGGTACTTGCTAGTGAGAAAAAAGAACCCGAAAAACTGCTGAAGGGCTCCTCAATGAGTCCTGGGACACCAGAAATCAACTTTTGTTATAGGTCTTCCATGGAGAAAGACAACGTGATAGAGGTAAAATTAATAGGAATCTGAACCTCTAGAAGCAGCCAGTTTCCAGAGATAAGCCTATATAAAGAATGAAAACAACCACAACACAAAAACACTAAGGCTGTGAAACAGAATGTTAAACTCTATTTGAGTTACATCTAAGTAAAGATTCAATTTGGGTCCCGGAGACAAGGAAATCAATTAGACTATGTCAATAAATGAAATAGTTGGTATAAACTTATACTGCAGGTTAATTAAGACAAAGAACAATATGGAAAACTATTTGTCCTACTTAAATCACATATTGGAATAAACTACTGGATATATAAAACCAAAATATAGTACAAGTTATATGCATAAAATTTAAAAACAAATTATAGAGACAGAGCGTGGCCAAGATGGTGAAGTAGGATGGTCCTGAGCACCTCCTCTTGCAGGCACACCAAAATCAGAATTATCTCCAGAGCTACTACTGATGAGAAAGACCAGAATCTAGCAGAAAAGATCTACAGAGATAAGAAGGAAACCACAACCAGATGGGCGGGAGGGCTGGCGCTGTGACACTGTCAAGACCCATAACCCCTAGTGGAGAATGGAAACATGTATTTGCATGGCTGAGTCCCTTCGATGTCCACCTGAAACTATCACGACACTGTTAAATACATACATACATACATACATATATGTATATAAAATAAAAAGTTAAAAAACAAAACCACACACCCAGGTGGGCAAAACACAACAGGAGGATAATCATAATTGCAGAGGTCTTCCCCAAGCGGCAACCAGTTTTTGCTACACACTGGGGTTCCCAGTCCAGGGGGCCTGCACCAGGGAAAGTCTCCAGAGTGCTTGGCTTTGAAGGCCAAGTGGGCTTACTTGGAGTCTCAGAGAGCTGTGAGAAATAATCTCTTAAAGGGTACATACAAACTCTCACATGCTTCAGGATGAAGGGCAGAAGGAGTAATTTGAAAGGACACTGGTCCGACCCACCTGCTAATCTTGGAGTCTCCTAGAGAGGCAAGAGGCAGCTAGAGCTCTCCCTAGGGGCACAGACACTGGCAGCAGCCATTTGGGGGAAACTGTTCTACCACATCCACACTGGTGCTAGCAAGTACCATTTTGGAATCCTCCCTCTAGCTTATTAGCACTGGGACATTGCTCTGCCCACCAGCCTGTCAGTACTAGTACTGGGACACCTCAGGCCAAGCAACTAGTCAGGCAGGACACACAGCCAGGTTGTTGCTGTTAGTTGCTAAGTCGTGTCTGCCTTTGTGAACCCATGGACTGCAGCATGCCACACTGCTCGGTCCTCAACTATCTCCTGGAGTTTGCTCAAATTTCACTGAGTTGGTGATGCTACCTAACCATCTCATCAGGTAGCCACAAAGCACCAGAGCTTCAGTTTCAGCAGCAGTCCTTCCAATGAATATTCAGGGTTGATTTCCTTTAGGATTGATTGGTTTGATCTCCTTACAGTCCAAGGGACTCTCAAGAGTCTTCTCCAGCACCACAGTTGGAAAGCATCAGTTCTCTGGTGCTCAGCCTCCTTTATGGTCCAATTCTCACAAATGTACATGACTATTGGAAGAACCATAGCTTTGACTATATGGACCTCTGGCTATGAATATGCTGTCTAGGTTTGTCATAGTTTTCCTTCCAAGGAGCAAGTATCTTTTAATTTCAAGGCTATATTCACCATCTGCAGTGATTCTGGAGCTCAAGAAAACTAAATCTGTCACTGCTTCTACTTTCCCCTCCTCTGTTTGCCCTGAAGTGATGGGATTAGATACCATGATCTTAGTTTTTTTTTAATGTTGAGATTCATCAGACCCTAGGACCCAGCTCTATCCACCAGTGGGCAGGCACACCAGTGAGCCAATACACCAACTCCAGGAACCCCAGAGCTCTGCAGGCAGAGACCCTGGGAGACACAAGTAGGCAGGCACTAGCTACAGGACCTCCTGGGCTCCAGCTCTAACCACCAGCAGGCCGACATCAACTGCAAGACACCCTGGGCCCCTCGGCTAGCCAACCTGGTATCTGGTCTGTACAGCAGAGGGCAGGCATAAGCCTCAGGACAACCCAAACAGAACAGTCAGCTGTGTTGGGAATTGGACCCACACCAATTCCAGGACCCTCATGGTCCTGCAACAGAAATCACAGCAGCAGGTGTCCAACATCAACTTTGGGATCACTCAGCCCTGTAACCAGAGACCCAGGGACCCAGTTTCACTCACTGGTGGGCAGGCCATATGTCCTGGGAGCTCATTCCCAATCTTACCCACCAGCTGGTGAATACCAGTCCTAGGCCCACTGCAGCCCTGTAGTCTGCCCTGTCAGGATCCAGCTAACAAGTGAGCAGGCTAGCACCAGCAATGGGGACCCCCATACTCAGAACCCAGCTGTGCCCACTAGTAGGTCAAACCAGCTCTGGGACATCTTGGGCCCCTCGGCCAGCAGCCCCACCCACCAGCACGCTGAACCAGCTTTGGAGACCTCAGGGCCCTGCACTCAGAGACCCCAGGACCGAGTTCCTCCTAGCAGTAAGCTAGCATTAGCCCCAGGAATCTCTGGGCTCTGTCTCCCTCCACCTACTAGCTGGTCAATACCAGCCATGGGCCCACATGCCTAAAGGTGAACACCAGCTCTAAGAAGCCTTGGAATCCTCACCCAGGTGCCCCAGGGTCCAGCCCCATTCACTAGTGGGGCAGCACCAGCTTTCAAACACCCTGGAACCTATAGTCAGGCATGTCAGGAATTGGCCCCACTTACCAGCAGACTACACTATATCCAGGAACCCTTGTTCTGCAACCACCCACTCCAGAATCTGGCTCTAGCCATGGTATTCCCTTAGGCTTCCATAACTAGCTGCCTCATGCTCTCATCCAGCCAACCAGTGGCCAGCAGCCTCCATACAAGGCAGGGCCTGGCAACCAAATGGACCAGGGACCAGCCCCATCTACCAGACCACCACAACAGAAGGATTAATGCAGTCTACAGAGTGGGCACCCCTAGAGCATATAGCTCTGCTGACTGGAGAGGAATGCACTGCTGGGATGCACAGGACATGTCCTGTGAAATGCCTCATATCCAAGGTTGGGAAATATAACCTACCAGACACACAGAAATAAAAACAGCATAGTAGGCACAGTGAGGTGTCAAAGGAACTTGTTCCAAATGAATGAACAAGATAAAACCCTAGAAAAAGAACTAACTGAAGTGCAGATGGGCAGTCTACCTGATAGAGAGTTCAAGGTAATGATTATAAAAATGATCAAAGAACTTGGGAAGGAATGGATGAAAAGAGTGAGAAGTTAGCAGCTTAAAACAAAGAGTTAGAAAATATAAGGAAGAACCAGAGATAAAGAGTACAATAACTGAAATGAAAAATGCACTAGAAGGCATGATCAGTATCTTAAATGATAAAAAGGAACAGATCAGCAAGTTGGAAGACAAAATAGTGGAAATCACTGAAGCTGAACAACAATAAAAAAGAAAAGAAATGAGGACAATTTAAGAGACTGCTAGAACAACAACAGTACTGACGTTTGCATTTCAGGCGTCCTAGAAAAGAGAACGAGGCAGAGAACATGTATGAAGACATAACAGCTGAAGATTTCCCTAACCTGAAAGAGGAAACAGACATTCTCTATACTTTCAAGTCGAGGAAGCACAGAGAACTCCAAATGGATCAATCCAAAGAAGCCCACATCAAGACACATTGTAATTAAAATGGCAAAAACAGAAGATAAAGAAACAATATTAAAAGCAGCCAAGGCATGTTGTTTTGTATCTATTAATGTTTGGGTGTAATGATTGTGCATGTATTCAACAGGGAGCTACAGTATTTAAACTGACCAAACTAATGATAGAATTCCTTTTGAGCTGCCCAAATACAAGCCCTAATTAAAATGGTGCCATTTTGTACAACTTAGCATCAGCAGGTCACTAAACTTGGACCATGCAATAAATAAATAAATAAAAGCAACAAGCTATGTACAAGGGGACTTCCATATGGCTATTAGCTGACTTTTCAGAAGAAACTCTGCAGGCCAGAAGGGAGCCACATGATATACTTAAAGTGATGAAAGGGGAAAACCTACAATCAAGAACATTCTACCTGGCCAGGCTCTCACTCAGATTTGATAAGAGATCAAAAGTTTTATAGACAAGCAAAAGCTAAGAATTCAGCACCACCAAACCACTTTACAGTAAGTGTTAAAGGCACTTCTTTAAAACAAAACAAAACAACAACTAGAAACATGAAAATGACGAAAGCAAAAAGCTCATCAATAAAGGCAAATAAACAAAACTTAAATAAACCATGTACAAAGCTACTAGGGAAGTTAAAAGACAAAAGTAACAAAATCATCTGTATCCACAGTAAGTAGACAAAGGATACACAAAACAGATGAAAAATATGACGTCAGAAACAGTAATCGTGCTTTGCTGGTTGTGGCACCACATGGTTAGGAGCTCTAGCTTACACCCACAGCCATGCCGTCCAAGAGCTCTGTCTCAAAAGTTGGTGCAGGTCTTTGGATGCATGAAGACAGTTACAGCCATTGTGCACTGCAAATGAGGTAACGACCTCATCAAGGTGAATGGGCACCCCTGGAGATAATATACTGTGATCCAGCCATTCTACTCTTGGGTAATATTCATCCAAGAGGAAAGGAAAGATATATTCATATAAAAGTTTGTTCATTACTGTTCACAGAAGCTTTATTTGTAATAGCCCCAAAGTGGAAATAACTCAATGCCCATTAATAGATAGATAGAAAAACAAATTTGGTATAGACATATAATAAAATACTACATATAGACATATAATGATATACTACTCAGCGATAAGAAAGAATGAACTGTTGATATACACAACAACATGGAGGAATCTCAAAATAATTATGCTGAATAAAAGAGTAAGAAAAAAAAAGAGTTCATACTTGTTTTAAAATATAGGTTTCATTATTATTCACACATGCTGTGACCAGCAAATCAGAGGACTGCCCCTGAAAAGACTTGCTTGTTACTCAAAATTCTCAAAAAGAGAAGGAGTGAGGGGAAAACTTGAGTAAGAGCCATTACTGTTGTTTCTTCAGGAAGGAATGGACAACAGAAGGAAAAGAGGTTTAAGATTAGCTCTGGGGCTAAAGGAGAAGGCAATGGCAACCCACTCCAGTACTCTTGCCTGGAAAATCCCATAGGCAGAGGAGCCTGGTAGGCTACAGTCCATGGGGTTGCGAAGAATTGGACACGACTGAGTGACTTGACTTTCACTTTTCACTTTCATGCACTGGAGAAGGAAATGGCAACCCACTCAGGTGTTCTTGCCGGAGAATTCCAGGGACGGGGAAGCCTGCTGGACTGCTGTCTATGGGGTCGCACAGAGTAGGACACGACTGAAGCAACTTAGCAGCAGCAGCTGGGGCATAAAGGCTGTCCTTAGTCACCTGGTACATGGCCCTGGGGAAAACTGACCAGGTCAACAGCGACCATAGGTGTGTGTGTGCTCAGTTGCTTCAGTCGTGTCTGATTCTGTGACCCTATTGACTGTAGCTCCCCAAGCTCCTCTGTACATGGATTTTCCAGGCAAGAATACTGGAGTAGGTTGTCATGCCCTCCTCCAGGGGAAAAAGAGTATAAGAGCCCAATAAACAGGTATTTAGGGTGTGGGCTCTGGACTGGTTGGTTTGCATATGAAAGGTACTCTAGCAGGTTGAGTGTTTTTTTTTTACTACCTCTAGAAACTGGCTAAGCCAGAAGTGCTGTCTCTCCAAGGTCGGCAAGCCTCCAGATGTCAAAGCATTCAGTTCAGTCTATCAGTCGTGTTAGACACTTTGAGACCCCATGAACTGCAGCAAGCCAGGCCTCCCTGTCCATCACCAACTCCCGGAGTTCACTCAAACTCATGTCCATCAAGTCAGTGATGCCATCCAACCATCTCATCCTCTGTCATCCCCTTCTCCTCCTGCCCCCAATCCCTCCCAGCATCAGTCTTTTCCAGTGAGTCAACTCTTCGCATGAGATGGCCAAAGTATTAGTTTCAGCCTTAGTTTCAGTCCTTCCAAAGAACACTCAGGACTGATCTCCTTTAGAATGGCCTGGTTGGATCTCCTTGCAGTCTAAGGGACTCTCAAGAGTCTTCTCCAACACCACAGTTCAAAAGCATCAATTCTTCGGCACTCAGCTTTCTTCACAGTCCAACTCTCACATCCATACATGACTACTGGAAAAACCATAGCCTTGACGAGATGGACCTTTGTTGGCAAAGTAATGTCTCTGCTTTTTACAATGCTATCTAGGTTGGTCATAACTTTTCTTCCAAGGAGTAAGCGTCTTTTAATTTCATGGCTGAATCACCATCTGCACTGATTTTGGAGCCCCAAATCAAAGTATTAGAAACACATTACCAGGCTTCCAGGGTGGCTCACTGGTAAGGAATCCACCATGCAAGAGACAAAGCTTCTATCCAGGAAAATCCCACATGCCCTGGAGCAACTAACCCCGAGCGCCACAACTACTAAAGCCCGTGAGGCTACAGCTTGTGCTGTGAAATGAGAAGCTACCACAATGAGAAACCTAAGCACTGCAATGAAGATTCAGCATGGCAAAAAATAAATACATACATACACAAGATTATTTTTTAAAAAAGAAATACATCATCCACTACATAAAAACCTAGAAAACGCCTATAGTGACAGAAAATAGGTCACTGATTGCTTGGAGATGGAGGAGTAGGCAAGGGCAAGAAGAGATTACAGAGAGACACAAGAAAATTTTGAAGGGTGATGGATATGTTCATGCTCTCTTGATTATGGTGAGTTTCACCACTGTATATGTCAAAACCTATTAAATTTTAAACGTGTATAGTTCATTGTATGCCAATCATGAACTTGTTTAAAAATTATAGAAATAATAATAGACACAATGGGCAGGAGGAGAAGGGGATGACCGAGGATGAGATGGCTGGATGGCATCACAGACTCGATGAACCTGAGTCTGAGTCAACTCCGGTAGATGGTGATGGACAGGGAGGCCTGGCGTGCTGCGATTCATGGGGTCGCAAAGAGTCGGACATGACTGAGCGACTGAACTGAACTGAACAGACACAATAAAATACATAAAATATACAATAAAAATGAAATAAAGCAAAAGGATGGTTCTTTGATAAACTAACAAAACAAAAAGAGAAGGAACAAAATATTCATTCTAAGAGATGAGGAAAATCTGACATTAAAATTGGGACAAAAATATTATAAGAAATAAAATAAGATCATTTTGACTCAATATAGATTCAAAAATCCTAAACAGAATACTAATAAAATGAATTCAGGATATGAAAAAGATAACCCACAATCAACCTGAATTTATCCAAGTATACAAGGATGTTTTAATATAAAATTTATAAATATAATTCACCCATACTAAGGAAGATAGATCATATAATCTTTTCAATTAATGTAGAAAAAGCACTGGATTAACACACATGAATTAACAATTAAAGAAAGAAATCTTCAATTAAGAATTGAAAATTTTATAACCTGGTAAAAACAGTTACTTTCAAACAATGAAACTTAACAATTATCATCTTTAAAGGGGAATCACTAAAAGCAATCCCTTTGAAGTGAAGCATAAAGCAAAGTGATGCATTATTACTTCTATTCAGTAATGTATGAGAGATCCCAGTCTATGCAATAAGAAGAAATCAGAATCATAAAAAATTGGTAAAATCATATATTTATAGGAAATACTATCATTTACATAGAAAACCCATAAGAACCTCTATGCAAATAATTAGGAGGTTATTAACATGACTAGATATACGTTTTTATATCCTATAAAACTAGCCACTGATTTGCAAGACAGGGTTGGTTTGCTAGTGTAAGAGAACACATCATGTGTAAATGCTGGTAAGAAGGAATCAGAAGGGAAGGAAAAGAAGATACGTAATAAAGACATAAAGAGATGAAGAGAACTAGTAGAAAACTGAGGGAGCTTTCATTTTCAAGGTTTCCTGTGAAGTACACAGCAAAATTAAAAGCTAAAAAGGAGGAAGAGACAGTGGGATAAAGTTTTATGAAGTGATAAGACTAACACTGCTGCAGCAAAAAGTGGTAGTATGTGTTGGCACCGGGAAGCCCGGAAGGCCCAGGTAAGATAAAATTCATTTTTTTAAGGACTCTTTTTTTTTTTTGGAAAAATGCTCTGAGTAGTAATGGCTTAGAAAAACATATAGAACTGAGGTTTTGCTTGGTGAAAGCAATATAACTATAATCAATAGAGTTATAGTTATACTACACTATAAGCAATTATAAGCAATAGAGTTATACTATAAGCAAAAGTTATACTAGCAAGAGAACAGCTGAACTGCTGAACAGTCTATACTTAACAGGAGAGGAGGCAGACGTTACAGATTATTTGAGAAAATAAAGGATTTAAATCACTACAAACTCAGAAGCTGTTGGAGAATATTTTATATTGGGAACAACAGAGTAAATAAAATGGAAGCCTCCCACCCTTCAAGAAACTAATTTCATCAGAATTGTTTGGAATTCATTGTAAATGTTAGACTGTAGTCCTCGAAAAACCAATAAATGCATGGTTAACTTTACATACCGGAGAAGGCAATGGCACCCCACTCCAGTACTCTTGCCTGGAAAATCCCATGGACGGAAAAGCCTGGTGGGCTACAGTCCACGGGGTCGCAAAGAGTCGGACACAACTGAGCAACCTCACTTTCACGCATTGGAGAAGGAAATGGCAACCCACTCCAGTGTTCTTGCCTGGAGAATCCCAGGGACAGTGGAGCCTGGTGGGCTGCTGTCCGTGGGGTCGCACAGAGTCGGACACGACTGAAGTGACTTAGCAGCAGCAGCAGCAGCAACTTTACATACAGTTAACCCTTAAAAAATATGGGGGTTAGGAACACCAACCCCCCATGTAGTTGAAAATCTGCATATAAATTATAGTTGGCCTTCTGTATATATGGTTCATTATCCTTGGAATATGCCAGCAAATTTGGAAAACTCAGCAGTGGCCACAGGACTGGGAAAGGTCAGTTTTCATTCCAATGCCAAAAAGGGAATGACAAGGAATGCTCAAACTACCACACAATTGCACTCATCTCACACGCTAGTAAAGTAATGCTCAAAATTTTCCAAGCCAGGCTTCAGCAATACATGAACCGTGAACTTCCTAATGTTCAAGCTGGTTTTACGAAAGGCAGAGGAACCAGAGATCAAATTGCCAACACCTGCTGGATCATGGAAAAGAGAGTTCCAGAAAAACATCTATTTCTGCTTTATTGACTATGCCAAAGCCTTTGACTGGGTGGATCACAATAACTGTGGAAAATTCTGAAAGAGATGGGAATACCAGACCACCTAACCTGCCTCTTGAGAAACCTATATGCAGGTCAGGAAGCAACAGTTAGAACTGGACATGGAACAACAGACTGGTTCCAAATAGGAAAAGGAGTATGTCAAGGCTGTATATTGTCACCCTGCTTATTTAACTTATGTGCAGAGTACATCACAAGAAATGCTGGGCTGGAAGAAGCACAAGCTGGAATCAAGATTGCCGGGAGAAATATCAATAACCTCAGGACATGCAGATGACACCACCCTTATGGCAGAAAGTGAAGAGGAACTAAAAAGCTTCTTGATGAAAGTGAAAGTGCAGAGTGAAAAAGCTGGCTTAAAGCTCAAAATTCAGAAAACGAAGATCATGGCATCTGGTCCCATCACTACATGGGAAATAGATGGGGAAACAGTAGAAACAGTGTCAGACTTTATTTTTTGGGGCTCCAAAATCACTGCAGATGGTGACTGCAACCATGAAATTAAACGACGCTTACTCCTTGGAAGAAAAGTTATGACCAACCTAGACAGTATATTCAAAAGCAGAGGCATTACTTTGCCGACTAAGGTCCGTCTAGTCAAGGCTATGGTTTCTCCTGTGGTCATGTATGGATGTGAGAGTTGGGACTGTGAAGAAGGCAGAGCGCCGAAGAATTGGTGCTTTTGAACTGTAGTGTTGGAGAAGACTCTTGAGAGTCCCTTGGACTGCAAGGATGAACCAACCAGTCCATTCCAAAGGAGATCACCCCTGGGATTTCTTTGGAAGGAATGATGCTAAAGCTGAAACTCCAGTACTTTGGCCACCTCAAGTGAAGAGTTGACTCATTGGAAAAGACCCTGATGCTGGGAGGGATTGGGGGCAGGAGGAGAAGGGGACGACCAAGGATGAGATGGCTGGATGGCATCACTGACTCGATGGACATGAGTTTGAGTGAACTCCAGGAGTTGGTGATGGACAGGGAGGCCTGGCGTGCTGTGATTCATGGGGTTGCAAGGAGTCGGACACAACTGAGCGACTGCACTGAACTGATGCCAATAAAATCGACTCAGAAGAAATGGACAAATTCTTAGAAAAGTAAATTTTCCAAGACTAAACCAGAAGAAACAGAAAATATAAACAAATCAATCACAAGTAATCAAATGAACTACAATTAAAAATCCTCCAACAAACAAAAGTTCAAGACTAGATGACTTCACAGGCAAAGTCTATCAAACATTCAGGGAAGAGGTTAGCACTCATCCATCTCAAACTCTTCCAAAAAACTGTAGAGGAGGGAACATTCCCAAGCTAACTCTAGGAGGCCACCATCACCCTGATACCAAAACCAGACAAAAATATCACACAAAAAAGAAAATTACCAGGTTAATGTCACTGATGAACATGTATGCAAAAATACCAGCAAACAGAATCCAAGATTAGGTAAATTAATAGAGGCAGAAAGCAAATTAGTGGTTGTCAGCAATTGGAAGAAGGGGAAATGGAGGGTGATTTTAAATAGGTATGGGGTTCTTTTGGGGTCATAAAGATGTTTGGAACTAGATAAGGGTCATGCCTGCACAATACTGTGAATGTACCAAATACTATTAAACTGTCCAGTTTTTAAAAAATTATTTTAATTGGAAGCTAATTACTTTACAATACAGTAGTGGTTTTTGTCATACATTGACATGAATCAGCCATGGGTGTACATGTGTCCCCCATTCTGAACCCCTCTCCCTCTTCCCTCCCCATCCTTGTCACTGATGAACATGTATGCAAAAATACCAGCAAACAGAATCCAAGATTAGGTAAATTAATAGAGGCAGAAAGCAAATTAGTGGTTGTCAGCAATTGGAAGAAGGGGAAATGGAGGGTGATTTTAAATAGGTATGGGGTTCTTTTGGGGTCATAAAGATGTTTGGAACTAGATAAGGGTCATGCCTGCACAATACTGTGAATGTACCAAATACTATTAAACTGTCCAGTTTTTAAAAAATTATTTTAATTGGAAGCTAATTACTTTACAATACAGTAGTGGTTTTTGTCATACATTGACATGAATCAGCCATGGGTGTACATGTGTCCCCCATTCTGAACCCCTCTCCCTCTTCCCTCCCCATCCCATCCCTGAGGGTTGTCCCAGTGCACTGGCTTTGAGTGCCCTGTTTCATGCATTGAACTTGGACTGGTGATCTATTTCACATATGGTAATATACATGTTTCAATGCTATTCTCTCAAATCATCCCACCCTCGCCTTCTCCCAAAAATCCAAAAATCTGTTCTTTATATCTGTGTCTCTTTTGCTGTCTCGCACATAGGGTCATCATTATCATCTTTCTAAATTCCATATATATGTGATAATATACTGGTGGTTTTTTTTTCTGACTTACTTCACTCTGTATAATCGGCTCCAGTTTCATCCACCTCATGAGAACTGTTTCAAATGTGTTCTTTTTAATACCTGAGTAATACTCCATTGTGTATATGTACCACAGCTTTCTTATCCATTCATCTGCTGATGGACATCTAGGTTGATTTCTTGTCCTAGCTGTTGTAAACAGTGCAGCAATGAACACTGGGGTACACGTGTCTCTTTCAATTCTGGTTTCCTCATTGTGTATGTCCAGCAGTGGGATTGCTGGATCATATGGCAGTTCTATTTCCAGTTTTTCAAGGAATCTCCACACAGTTCTCCATAGTGGCTGTACTACAAACTGTCCAGTTTCAAAGGTTAATTTTATGTTATGTAAATTCCATCTCAATAAAATTTTTTTTAAAAAAAGCAAAAAAAAGTTAATTATCAGTATGTAGATTGTTTGAGTGAAGTCACTCAGTCGTGTCCGACTCTTTGTGACCCCATGGACGGTAGCCTACCAGGCTCCTCTGTCCATAGGATTTTCCAGGCAAGAGTACTGGAGTGGGTTGCCATTTTCTTCTCCAGGAGATCTTCCCAACCCAGGGATCAAACACAGGTCTCCCACATTGTAGGCAGATGCTTTACCATCTGAGCCAATCCATCAATCTCTTATTCAACTGGTTAAACAGAAATTATCTATAGGACAATTTTATATATAAGCTCTGGCTTATATAATTTATATATATAATATATATATTATATATATATTTTTTACATATAAGCTCTGGCCCAATAAATTGCAAAAATTAGGCTGCATGTCACTGTATCTATTAGATACTAGTGGGCACTAACTTTTATGGCTAGGACACTAATTAATATTGAATTCTCTTGTCTGGAAGGAAGATTTTTCATATATTCAGGGTGTGCAGAGTTCTACTGAGTTAAAATATAGTGCAGTGTGTACTGTACAAAAAAATCCATGAGACAGGCATGGGGCAGGGGGCAGTTTAACTCTTTTATAATGCCTGCAGAGTCTGGCAGTGTGAAAGCCTAGAAAACTCATGAAAGGCCCTTTTATAACCAGAGTGAATGTGGAGCACAAAAGCCAAGTCAGGTGACCTACTTAAAGCTTTGCTTTTACTGATGAGAATTCATTCTCATTCCAGTTTAGTCTCTTTCTAGAAAAAGAAAACCTTACATAATGGTTGTAAAATTAAGAAACAGGGAATGTAACTCAAATTACTAAGTTCCAATCTTTTCCTCTCAAACATCAGCTGAAGCCCTACAGTCTGTGGCCAGAAACAGAATACTTTCTAAGATTCTAAGAGGTATAATCTTGTTCCCTTCAGTGTAACAATATGTTCTCTGACTGCTGGCTATGAAGAAATCTAAGTTGTATATCCATCAATTAGATCAGATGTTTGGGCTAACAATATTATGAGAGGAAATAGTTTCTTAATCCCTCCCTGGAATTTATACAAAGCTAAGGGATGCTAAACTGTATGGAAAGGTAAGGACAAACCAAAGTTGCCTCAAAGCAGGGAACCACTCATTTGCTAATTTGTTCAGGCAAACTTATCATGTGCCAAGTGGGGCTACAAAGGAGAGGGGTGCTCCTGCCCTCGAGGAGCTCACATCTAAAGTGTTCTCTCACTCACCATTCTCATGTTACTCAAAACATTTCAGGTTAGTCAATAAAATCCTTATACTCCAGGAGGTAGATGAACATGGTTTTTCTCCACTTTGATTCATCTATTTCTTTCCTTTAAGTAGAGGAATAAGATGGAAAATTCTCATTCTTCTCTGCTATGATTAATTCCCCATTAAAGGCATGACCTGATCTGTTCTCATTTTGCTAAATCAACAGGTGCAATGCTTACTATACACACCAAATAGTGCAAGCACTTGTAAGGAATACAAAGAAACCTGACGTGCTCTCTCTCATGTGCTTCTTTATTACTTCCCATTCCATCTCCACGTTTGTCCTCTCCTTCTCTCCCTCCATTTTGCTCTGAATGAAGAATTAGGTAACTGGTCTAAGATCACAGAACTAGATCTAGTACCTAGATTTGTCAATTCCCAATTCACTAGTCTTTCTGAAACAAAATCAAAGTAAAATGGTGGTGGAGGCAGGGGAGGGGGGGTGTTGTCTCCCAGACTCATTAGTATGGTTCTAAATCAATCTAGGGATTCCCTGATAGCTCAGTTGGTAAAGAATCTGCCTGCAATGCAGGAGACCCCAGATCGATTCCTGGGTTGGGAAGATTCAATGAAGAAGAGATAGGCTACCCACTCTAGTATTTTTGGGCTTCCCTTGGGGCTCAGTTTGTAAAGAATCTGCCAGCAATGCAGGAAACCTGGGTTCAATCCCTGGGTTGGGAAAATCCCCTGGAGAAGGGAAAGGCTACCCACTCCAGTATTCTGGCCTAGAGAATTCCATGGACTGTATAGTCCATGGGGTCGCAAACTGTTGGACACCACAGAGCAACTTTCACTTTCAAATCAATACCAACTCTCTCCCCCTACCCAAGTTTTTTGCTGCCATCCATTCCCTAACTGGCACTGCTGCTATTTGAATACTTCTACTCCCAATCTTGTCACATCAGCCAGGTCTCGGTTTTAACAAAACTTAAATAAATAGGACCATTCTCACTCCTTCCCTAACCCAAATATTCACTACCATAAAGATCTATTCATTGCTTTCCAAAAGCTTAATTGCATACACATTTACCTGTGAATTATAATCAATACTCTGTGCTCCATGTGAATCAATGACTATGACTACTCTGCTCACAGGATCTACCCAATACTTAGAAAAGTTCCCCACACATAACAAGTATCTCAGGTAGTAGACTGCCTCTGCTTAAAAGCAACACAAACCCTTGAAACTGGATTAAAACAATTCAAGACCCCCAAGGAAGACTGGTAACAAATTTAAATCCTCCAGAAAAAGATATCATACTAGGTCTCATATTATTCTATAAGCAATGTGAAAAATAAAATGTTTGGTTCATGAGAAAATAACAAGAAAAACAGTAAAAAACAGACAAGAACAGTACCACAGCATTGAGAATTTCAGCCAAGCGTTAGTGCTACTAAAAAATGTAACAGAAAAACTAGAAAAAGAAAAAAGACCACACAGAAGTTTTAGAACTGAGAAAACACAACATTTGAAACAAAGATCTCAACAGAAGGATTTAAGAACAGATAAAATACAGCTGAAGAGAAAGTTCATGAAATGGAAGATAGGTCAAAAGGATGTATCTAGAATAAAGCAGAGGGAGGCAAGAGGATAAAAAACATACAAGAGAGGATAAGAGGTATAGAGAATATGAGTAAGATGATCTAATGTACATGCAATATGAGTCCCAGATAAAAGGACAGAAGAAATATTTCAAGAGACAAAGGCTAAAAATTCCCTCAACTGATAAAAGACATCAAGCAACAGATTTATGTAGCTCCAAGAACCCCAAGCAGATAAACAAACATGAAATCTATGTATAGATACACCAAAGTAATACTTCTGAAAAAGAATTTTTTAAAAAATTAAGGATTAAGAAAGAGGAAAAAAGATATCATGGTAGACTGCAAAGATGGCTACAAACATTCCTTCCATTTCTGTACATACATCTTTTATAATGAGACTTTAGTATTCCTCCTACCAAAAGGTGAAATATATTTCCCCATCTCTTCTGAATTTAAGCTGGCCTTGTGACTCGGGCTTCTCTGATAGCTCAGTTGGTAAAGAATCCACTTGCAATGCAGGAGACCCAGTTCAATTCCTGGGTCAGGAAGATCTGCTGGAGAAGTGACAGGCTACCCACTCCAGTATTCTTGGGCTTCCCTTGTGACTCAGCTGGTAAAGAATCTGCCTGCAATGCGGGAGACCAGGGTTTGATCCCTGGGTTGGGAAGATCCCCTGGAGAAGGGAAAGGCTACCCACTCCAGTATTCTGGCCTGGTGAATTCCATGGACTGTATAGTCCATGGGGTTATAAAGGTTGGATACAACTGAGTGACTTTCACTTTCACTTGTGACTTGACTGAACCAATATAATGCAACAGAAGTGATGGTGCAATTTTTAAGTTCAGACCTAAGTACTCTTGCCTGGAAAATCCCATGGACAGAGGAGCCTGGTGGGCTGCAGTCCATGGGGTTGCAAAGAGTTGGACACGACTGAGAGACTTCACTTTCACTTTTCACTTTCACGCATTAGAAAAGGAAATGGCAACCCACTCCAGTGTTCTTTCCTGGAGAATCCCAGGGACGGCAGAGCCTGGTGGGCTGCCATCTATGGGGTCGCACAGAGTCGGACACGACTGAAGTGACTTAGCAGCAGCAGCAGCAACAAAGAGAACTTACAGCTTTCATTTTGCTCTCAGGAACACTGTTGCCATAATGTGAAACAGCCCGTACTGACCTCTTTACATAGACAGCTCCAGCAAACAGGTAACACCAACTCTCAGAGATGTACTTAAAACAATCTCAGTCCCAGATTAACCACTAGCTGACTATAGCTACACAAATGACTCTAGTCAATACCACAGAGGTACTAAACAGCAAACTCAGCACAGATTGCTGATTCACAGAATCATAAGCTAATTACAGATCTTCCTTAACTTATGGTGGGGTTATGTCCAGATACACTTCTGTTAGCTGAAAAAAGTCCAATTCAAAAATGCATTTAAGGATGGACCCAAAGTGTCATACTGAGTGAAGTAAAGTCAGACAGAGCAGCAATATCATATGACATCCCTTATATGTGGAATTTAAAAAGAAATGATACAAAAATGCATTAAAAAATTTCTTTTAATGCATTTAGTAATTTAACCTACCAAACACAAGAGCTTATCTTAGTTTACCTTAAATGTGTTCAGAACACTTAACATTAGCCTATAGTTGAGCAAAATTTTATAATAAAGTATTGAATATCTCACGTAACTTACTGACTACAGTGGGTGGCTCAATCTAATCAGTTGAAAGCATGAACAAAACAAAAAGCTGATTCCCTAAGTTAGGGATTCTCTAACAGACTACCTTCAAAATTCAACTTTTTTGAGTCTCTAATCTATTGCCCAACCCCTCATGAGATTTTGAACTAGACAAGTTGCCACTATCAGGTGAGTCATTTCCTTAAACTGAAACTTATTATATATACATGCACATGCAACCTACTGGTTCTGTTTCTCTGGAGAATCCTTACTACAGACAGAAGCCAGAAGACAATGTAATGAAAATCATAAAAGGGCAAAAAAAAAACACATTGCCATCTTAGAATTCTATAGTCAGCAAAAATATCTTAAGACTCTTGAGGTGAAATTTAAGAACTTTCAGATCAAGAAAAGCAGACAAAATTCATCACTGACAAAACTACAGTAAGAAATTACTAAATGACTTTTTTTTCAGGCAGAGGGGAAACAATTTCAAAAAGAGTCTGAGAGAAGACTCGGAAATGAAAATGGTAGTATGTAGATACATCTAAATGTATACCAACCATATAAAACAATAATAATATCTTTTGGAGTTTAAAAAAAAATATAGGTATACATGGAGAGGAAGATTGAAGAGGTCAAGTGTTTCAAGGTCTTTACGCTGTTTAAGAACCAATGTACCAATATATTGTTAACATTAATCTGATAGTCTAACCTGCTTGTTGTAATCTCTAAAGTAATCAGAAAGCAATATAGAGTTTATAACTTTAAGGATTAAAGGGGGGGGAAATGCAGTAGTAAAAAAGCCAATCAATGCAAAGGCAAGAAGAGAGAAAAAGGAACCTAGAACAAATGGGTCAAATAGAAAGCAAGGAGTAAGACGGCAGATTTAAATTAAAATATATTAATTACAGGCTTCCCTTGTAGCTCAGTTGGTAAAGAATCCGCCTGCAGTGCAGAAGACTCAGGTTTGATTCTTGGATCAGGAAGATCCCCTGGAGAAGGAAATGGCAACCACTCTAGTATTCTTGCCTGGAGAATCCCATGGATAGAGGAGCCTGGCAGGCTACAGTTGATGGGGTTGCAAAGAGTCAGACACGACTTAGTGACTAGCCACCAACCATATTTTAATTATATTAAATGAACTAAATGTTCCAATTAAAATATGAAAATTGTAAGACCTAAAAGCAAAAAAAAACAAAAAAAAAGAACTACGTGCGGTTTGTAAGAAACATTGTATATATAAATACATATAAAAGTTGAAAATAAAAAAGCAGAATAAAATAATCTATGAAAATAGAATAACCCTGGTATCAATATGTGACAAAGCACACATGCGCACATATATGCACACAAACAATAATTGTAAAGATCTTAAAATTTTAACCAAGAAAATATAGCACATGTTATAATTATACTACAATGAGACCCAGTAAGTCTTAATTCAGAAATTTAGCAACAATCTGTTCTTAGGAAACATATTAATAAACATTCTCACAAAAATAATTCAAAATATAAAAGCCACATGATTACCTTGATAGTTGCCAGAAAAGCTGCTTGTAAAACTTTTGATCTTTAAAAATGCATTCCTTAAACAGAAACATTTACTGAGGACTCATTTTGTGCCAGGTCCTACTCCTGGTACTAGAAATGAAATCGTAATAAGCAAAATCTAACTGAATCCCTGCCTTCATGAAACTGCAGTCTAGGAGCAAAAAAACCTGACATTAAATAACTCACCTCAGAGATAAACGTGAGAGAAGACTTACAAGACTCTTAACAGCCTATAAGAAAATCTGTCCAAGATCAGGGAGCTCAGTAAAGCTCCTTGAGGACTCCTGACTCTTGAACTGAAAAGTTAAGGATGAAGAGGAGTTGAGCAGGCAAGGAGGTAAGGGAACCCTATTCCATCTAGCCAAAGATCTCAGAAATGGTGGAAACAAAGCCAGAAAGCCGCCATTGTGTCTAGAGCACAAACAACAAAGAAGAACATGGTGCCAGAGAAGGGTGGAGATGTATCCAGGTCAGGACCACATATGGGGGATTTTTCTTTGTCCTAAGAGCATTAAGAAGCCTTTGAAGAGTAGAAGCATGAATTCTGTTTCTACTAGAGGGTGACTTACCTGTCAGGCATTTGGAATGAATACTCTGGCTGGGTATAGGACAATGGTCCCCAATCTTTTTGGCACCAGGGACCGGTTTCGTGGAAGATAATTTTTCCATGGACCCAGGGTGGTGATGGTGGTGAAGAGTTTCAGAATGATTCAAGTGCATTACATTTATTGTGCTCCTATGAGAATCTAATGCCACCACTGATCTGACTGGAGGTAATGTGAGCAAGGAAATACAGACGAAGCTTCGCTCACCCGCTACTCACCTCCTGCTGTGCGGCCTGGTTCCTAACAGGCCGTGGACTGGTACTGTGGGGATCGCTTGTAGAGAGGACAGAGTTCAGGACCTGAGGAGAAAGCCAGGCTACTGGCAAAGATGTAAAGTATTACAAGTAGGAGACATTTAGAAGGTAAACTGCACAGGACTTGATTAGTGGATTTTTTCTTGAGCTGAGACAGAGGAAGGCGTCAAATGCTACTCCTTGGACTTCTGGTTTACCGAGTTTGTGCCATTCGATGAGTCAAAGAACAAAGGAAAATAATATTTGTGAGGGAAAGTTCTCAGGAATCCTTAAAAACCAGAAACAAAAGAATCTTTCAACTGAAAAAATTAAATATCTCAAAATAATGGTCAACAACATATTGAAAAGTAAAACACTGAAATCATTTTCATTTATCACTAAACCAGGACAAAAAATGGCACCCCACTCCAGTACTCTTGCCTGGCAAATCCCAGGGATGGAGGAGCCTGGTGGGCTGCTGTCCCTGGGGTCGCAAAGAGTCGGACATGACTGAGCAACTTTACTTTCACGCATTGGAGAGGGAAATGGCAACCCACTCCAGTGTTCTTGCCTGGAGAATCCCAGGGGCGGCGGAGCCTGGTGGGCTGCCATCTCTGGGGTTGCACAGAGTCGGACTCGACTGAAGTGACTCAGCAGCAGCAGCAGCAGCAGGACAAAAAGCACATAAGCTATGACTACAACGATTTAATCTTCTACAATAGAGACTGGCACACAATCTCTGTTGGAACTACTCAACTCTGCCATGTACTATAAAAGCAGCTGTGGACAATATGAAAATGAATGAGCATAGTTGTATTTCAAAAAAACTTCATTTATGAACACTTAAATTTCATGTAGTGTTCCTATGGTATCCTTCTGAGTCTTTTTCCATCCACTTAAAAATGTGAAACTCATTTTGTGCTCATATGTCATACCAAAAAAAAAAAAAAGGCAGTAGGCTGAATATGGGAGATGGGCCAGTTTGCTGACCTCTGTTCTAGAAGTTCCAGTTAATGAGGTGAGAAAACAAAATGAGCTGTAACTATTGGGGAACCGTACCTAAAGTTAACACATGCAAGGCTATGTACTTATGAGAAATAAGTATACAGGTGTTAAACCAGTGTTCATAAACTCAAGTTTATAATTTAAAACAAACTGGACTTTCAGTTCAGGACAAGATGGAGTTAAGTATATTTCACCCTATTCCTCCCACCAATTAGAACAACAAAAAACTCACACAAAATTCATGAAGCAATTGACAGATGATTACAAACAGAAGAAAAAATAAGGTGGATTAGCTAGGGACCATGGAACACAACAACTGACACAAGGACAGAATTTCCTGCAGGAAGTTTCCTATTTTTTGTTTGGCTTGGTTTGGATTGACTCCTAATATGTCCTGTCCTGAGCTCTGGAGAGCCCACAACCTGAAAACAAAAATGAGCACAAACAAAAAATACCAAGAAAAGCCTGTTTTCTATAGACAAAAGACCAGGAAAAGGGTGACACAGCAAGACAGAAACATTTTGACATACACAATCCAGGCAAACAACAAAAGAAAAGTAGCATCCCTCCACCTCACTAGGCACTGTTTCCTAGTTCTGTCCAGTATCAATGAGGCAGCACCCCCACCCCCACCCATTAGGCTGCAGCTTTGAAGAATGTGGGTAGAGCTCTGTCTTCCATTTCTACCCTGGAATATTAAAGTGGAGCTTCATCCTAGTCCAACTAGAAAATGGAGTGAAGATTATGTGAGGAGGGAGCTGGAAAAATGAATCTTCTAAATTCACTACAAAATCCTAGACCATCTCTGAACAACCCATGCATAAAAGTGACCAGAAACAGCACAGTAAAAGGTTTCAGTACTAAACTCTGGTATGAAATAAGGCCCAGGTTTCAGATTGGTCTCCTGGTAGCACACAAGTAGGGCAGAGCAGAATAACAGAGCAAGATTTTGAAAATTAAACTGACTTTTGAACCACAGTCAACGGAAGTAGGCCAGGGTGTGTGCTCCAAACCTGAACAGGTTGACTGCCTGTTAAATAAAAAGGTTTAAATGGGAACAGAACACTCAAAATGGATAGGATGCAGTTCAAAATCACTTGTCACACCAGGAACCACAAAAGTCTCAACCTGAATGAAGAAAAGGTAGTCACAATTATAAATAAACAAACAATACAATATATTGTATTATTGTATTATAAATAAAAATGTAAAACCATTTTGTGCTCATATGTCATACCGAAAAAAAAAAAAAAAGGCAGTAGGCTGACCATGGAAGATGGGCCAGTTGTATTACAATAAAATAATACAATAAATATTGTAATAAATATTACAATAAGATAATACAGATTTTAAATTATTTGGAAATTATTTTAAAGCAGCTATCCTAAGAACTCTTCAAAAAGAAATCATAAACACTCAGGAAACAGAAGATATAAAGAGTATCAGACAGAAATTTTAGAACTAAAAGAACAAAAGTCGACACTGAAAAAACAATCAAAGCAAACAAACACTGGATGGGGACGTCCCTGGAGGTCTAGTGGTTTAGCTTTCACCTCCCAATGCAAGTGGTGCAGGTTCAATCCCTGGTCAGGGAGCTAAAATTCCATATGCCTCACTGTGGCCAAAAAGCCAGAATACAGACAAGAAAAGCAATATTGTAACAAATCCAATAAAGACTTTAAAAAACTCAACAGCAGAATGAAAATGACAGAGGAAACTATCAATGAACTTAAAAACAAATCAATAGAAAAGGTCCAATCTACAACTGAGACAAAAGAGATTAAAAAACAGAAATGAATAGCACTCAGAGTCCTGTGGGACAATAATAAAGATTTAACATTTTCACCACTAGAGTCCCAAAAAATGAGAAGAAAAAGAATGCAGAGATAAACATACATATATATATTTGAAAAATGATAGCTGAAAATATTCCAAATTTAGTTAAGGATTATAAACTTTCAAACTGCTGAAAACTGATGACAAAGTTCTGAAAGAAGCCAGAGACAAATGGTATGCTACTTCTAAGAGAATAACAATTTGAAGGACAGTATACTTTCCACCAAAAACAATTGAAAGTAAAAGGAAGTATATAAAATTTTTCAAATGCTAAAAGGATCAAGCCAAAATATTCAGTTCAGTACTTAAGTCATGTCCAACTCTTTGCAACCCCATGAACTGCAACACGAAAGGCCTCCCTGTCCATCACCAACTCCTTGAGTCCATCCAAACCCATGTCCATTGAGTCGGTGATGCCATCCAATCATCTCATCTTCTGTCGCTGCCTTCTCCTCCCGCCCTCAATCTTTCCCAGCATCAGGGTCTTTTCAAATGAGTAAGCTCTTTGTATGAGGTGGCCAAAGTACTGGAGTTTCAGCTTCAAAATCAGCCCTTCCAGTGAACACCCAGGACTAATCTCCTTTAGGATGGACTGGTTGGATCTCCTTGCTGTCCAACGGACTCTCAAGAGTCTTCTCCAACACCACAATTCAAAAGTATCAATTCTTCGGAGCTCAGGTTTCTTTATAGTCCAACTCTCACATCCATACATGACCACTAGAAAAACCATAGCCTTGACTAGACGGACCTTTGTTGACAAAGTGATGTCTCTGCGTTTTCATATGCTGTCTAGGTTGGTCATAACTTTCCTTCTAAGGAGTAAGCGTCTTTTAATTTCAAGGCTGCAATCACCATCTGTACTGATTTTGGAGCCCAGAAAAATAAAGTCAGCCACTGTCTCCCCATCTACTTGTCATGAAGTGATGGGACTGGATGCCATGATCTTCGTTTTCTGAATGTTGAGCTTTAAGCCAACTTTTTCACTCTCCTCTTTCACTTTCATCAAGAGGCCCTTTAGTTCCTCTTCACTTTCTGCCATAAGGGTGGTGTCATCTGCACGTCTGAGGTTTCTCCTGGCAATCTTGATTCCAGCTTATGCTTCTTCCAGCCCAGAATTTCTCGTGATGTACTCTGCACATAAGTTAAATAAGGGTGACAATACACAGCCTTGACATACTCCTTTTCCTATTTGGAACCAGTCTGTTGTTCCATGTCCAGTTCTAAGTGTTGCTTCCTACCTGCATATACGTTTCTCAAGAGGCAGGTCAGGTGGTCTGGGATTCCAATCTTTTGAAGAATTTTCCACAGTTTATTGTGATCCACATAGGCAAAGGCTTTGGAGTAGTCAATAAAGCAGAAGTAGATGTTTTTCTGGAACTCTCTTGCTTTTTCCATGATCCAGCAGATGTTGGCAATTTGATCTCTGGTTCCTCTGCCTTTTCTAAAACCAGCTTGAACATCTAGAAGTTCAGAGTTCATGTACTGCTGAAGCCTGGCTTGGAGAATTTTGAGCATTACTTTACTAGTGTGTGAGATGAGTGCAATTGTGCAGTAGTTTGAGCATTCTTTGGCATTGCCCTTTTTTGGGATTAGAATGAAAACTGACCTTTTCCAGTCCTGTGGCCACTGCTGAGGTTTCCACATTTGCTGGCATATTGGGTGCAGCACTTTCACAGCATCATCTTTCAGGATTTGAAATAGCTCAACTGGAATTCCATCACCTCCACTAGCTTTGTTCGTAGTGATGCTTCCTAAGGCACACTTGACTTCACATTCCAGGATGTCTGGCTCTAGATGAGTGATCACACCATTATGATTATCTGGGTAATGAAGACCTTTTTTGTACAGTTCTTTATATTACATTAAAGTAAAAACATCCTTCAGGAATGAAGATGGAAAAAGACACTGGCAGATGAAGGAATAATGTGTCATCAACAAAAGAGCTCTAAAAGAATGGTTAAAGGAATTTTTTCACACAGGAAATAAATGACAGAAACCTCAAACATCAGGAATAAAGAGCAGTAGAAACGGTGTGTGCCCACACGTATATATATGCTACACATGTATTATGTATGAAAAATATAAATACTAAAACATATATACTAATTGAACAATTTTCCCCTTGTTCAGTTTAACTATGTTTGATGGTTGAAAGTAAAAATTGTAACATTGCCCTGTGGATTTCAACATACTTAAAGTTAGCACTTAAGAAAACTGTTTTATAAAGGGGGTAAGGGCCTAAAAGGTAGTAAGGTTTCCACCTTCCACTTAAAGTGGCAAAAGATCAATTAGCAGATTGTGATAAATTATGTACACATATTTTAATCCCTAGAGCAATCACACAAAAAAAACTATTCAAAGAGATACACTGAAAACATTACAGAAAAACCAAACTAGAGTACTAAGAAAATGTTCAGGTAACCCATAGGAATACAAGGAAGGGAAAACAGAAGAAAAATATGAAAAAGAGTTGATAAAATGGCAAACTTTGCCATTCGTAAAATGGTAAACAAATGAAAAACACTGGAAATTACATTCAATATTTAGTTCAGTTCAGTCGCTCAGTTGTGTCCGACTCTTTGCGACCCCATGAATCGCAGTACGCCAGGCCTCCCTGTTCATCACCAACTCCCGGAGTTCACTCAGACTCACATCCATTGAGTCCGCGATGCCATCCAGCCATCTCATCCTCGGTCGTCCCCTTCTCCTCCTGCCCCCAGTCCTTCCCAGCATCAGGGTCTTTTCCAATGAGTCAACTCTTCGCATGAGGTGGCCAAAGTACTGGAGCTTCAGCTTCAGCATCATTCCTTCCAAAGAAATCCCAGGGCTGATCTTCAGAAGGAACTGGTTGGATTTCTTGCAGTCCAAGGGACTCTCAAGAGTCTTCTCCAACACCACAGTTCAAAAGCATCAATTCGCGCTCAGCCTTCTTCACAGTCCAACTCTCACATCCATACACGACCACAGGAAAAACCATACCCTTGAATAGATGGACCTTACTCGGCAAAGTAATGTCTCTGCTTTTGAATATACTATCTAGGTTGGTCATAACTTTTCTTCCAAGGAGTAAGCGTCTTTTAATTTCATGGCTGCAGTCACCATCTGCAGTGATTTTGGAGCCCAAAAAAATAAAGTCTGACACTGTTTCTACTGTTTCCCTATCTATTTTCCATGAAGTGATAGGACCAGACGCCATGATCTTCGTTTTCTGAATGTTGAGCTTTAAGCCAACTTTTTCACTCTCCTCTTTCACTTTCATCAAGAGGCTTTTTAGTTCCTCTTCACTTTCTGCCATAAGGGTGGTGTCATCTGCACATCTGAGGTGTTTGATATTTCTCCCAGCAATCTTGATTCCAGCTTGTGCTTCTTCCAGTCCAGTGTTTCTCATGATGTACTCTGCATAGAAGTTAAATAAGCAGGGTGACAATATATAGCCTTGATGTACTCCTTTTCCTATTTGGAACCAGTCTGTTGTTCCATGTCCAGTTCTAACTGTTGCTTCCTGACCTGCATACAGATTTCTCAAGAGGCAGGTTAGATGGTCTGGTATTCCCATCTCTTTCAGAATTTTTCACAGTTTATTGTGATCCACCCAGTCAAAGGCTTTAGCATAGTCAATAAAGCAGAAATAGATGTTTTTCTGGAACTCTCTTTCTTTTTCCATGATCCAGTGGATGTTGGCAATTTGATCTCTGGTTCCTCTGCCTTTTCTAAAACCAGCCTGAATATCACAGAGTTCACAGTTCACGTATTGCTGAAGTCTGGCTTGGAGAATTTGAGCACTACTTTACTAGCATGTGAGATGAGTGCAATTGTGTGGTAGTTATAGTCTAACTATACCAACTAAAAAGACAAGGATGAGAATTGGTTAAAAAAGGAAAAAGACCTAACTATAAGCTGTCTAGGGGGCTTCCCTGATAGCTCAGTTGGTAAAGTATCGCCTGCAATGCAGGAGACCTGGGTTCGATCCCTGGGTTGGAAAGATCCCCTGGAGAAGGGAAAGGCTACACACTCCAGTATTCTGGCCTGGAAAATTCCATGTATAGTACATGAGGTTGCAAAGAGTTGGACATAACTGAGCAACTTTCACTTCAATTCACTTCATATGCTGTTTATAATAAACTTACTTCAAAGATAATGATATAGAAAGGTTAGAAATAAATGGATTCCATGTTTTAGGAGGAGAAAAGGAAGGATAAAAAAGTATAGCACAGAAGATGTTTAGGGTAGTGAAACTATTTGGTATGATACTGTAATGGATATATGTCACTGTGTATTTGTTAAAATTCATTAAATGAACAATACAAAGAATAAACACTAATGTAATCTATGAATTTCTAGTTAATAATAATGTATCAATATTGGTTTATCAGTTGTAACAAATCAACCACATGAATGCAAAATTTTAGTAAAGGAAACTGGTGGGAGTTGGTAAGAAGAGGGTATATGGGAGCTCTGTATTTTCTGCCTAAATTTTTTTGTCAATTAAAAAAAAAAAAGGATGAGGAAAGACATACCATGCAAATATGGAACAAAAGAAAGCTGAAGTAGCCATGTTACACTGGATAAAGTATTTTTCAGAACAAGGAAAATTATCAGGAACAAAAAGAAATAATACATAATGATTCAGTTCAGTTCAGTCACTCATGATTAAAGGGCCAATTTTAAGTAGACATAAGATTCTAAATGTGTATGCACGAGAAAACAGCTTCCAAATACAAGAAGCAAAAATTGGCCTAACTGAAAACAGAGAAAGACAAATTCATAACCCCCTCTCAGTGAAAGTGAAAGTGAAGTCGTGTCCGACTCTTTGCGACCCCATGGACGGTAGCCCACCAGGCTCCTCTGTCCATGGGATTCTCCAGGCAAGAATACTGGAGTGGACTGCCATTTCCTCTCAGTAACTGACAAAAAATCTTAACTAAAAATCAGCAACCAAAAGAATACTACCATCAACCAACAGACCTAACATTTATAGGACACTCTATCCAAGAGCAGGCTAGACTTTTTTTCGTAAACTCCTATGGAATACTCTCTAAGACAGATCACATCCTGGTTCATAAAACAAACCTTCACAACTGTAAAGAAGGGATATCACTATAGAAACCACAGACATCAAAAGGATAAGGGGATATTAAGAACAACTCTGTATACAGAAATCCAACAACTCAGACAAAATGCACAAATTCCTTGAAAATCACAAACTTCTATAACTTTTAAAGAAATGTTTAACTTCAGAAAAACAAATCTTAAGGCCAAGATGGCTTCAATGGCAAGTCCGACAAATATTTAAAAACGAAATAATATCCATTCTACACTTGGCATAACAACACCCATTCTATCTCTTCCAAAAAATAGAAGATGAACACTTCAAATTCTCATTTTTATACTGACAGCAGCCGGGAGGAGACACCTCGCGTCCGAGGTCAGGGTCGGCGGCCGAGAGGAGCAGTCCCATGTCTGAGGTCAGGGGCGGTAACATTGAGGAGCCACCCTGAGTCCCGAGGCCAGGGGCAGCAGCTGGGAGGAGCCACCCATGCCCGAGGCCAGGGCCGGCGGCTGGGAGGAACAACCCGAGGAGTGGTGGCTGCGCAGGCACAAGAGGGCCTAGAGGAGCTATCCCAGTTGAAGGTCAGGAATGGTGGCGGTAAGGAGATACCCCTCATCCAAGGTAAGGAGCAGTGGCTGTGCTTTGCAGGAGCAGCTGTGAAGAGACATCCCACGCCCAAGGTAAGATAAACCAAAGTAAGATGGTAGGTGTTGCAAGAGTGCATCAGAGGGCAGACACACTGAAACCATACTCACAGAAAACTAGTCAATCTAATCACACTAGGACCACACCCTTGTCTAACTCAATGAAACCAAGCCATGCCTGCAGGGCAACCCAAGATGGGAGGGTCATGGTGGAGAGGTCTGACAGAATGTGGTCCACTGAAGAAGGGAATGGCAAGCCACTTCAGTATTCTTGCCTTGAGAACCCCATAACAGTATGAAAAGGCAAAATGATAGGATACCAAAAGAGAAACTCCCCAGGTCATTAGGTGCCCAATATGCTACTGGAGATCAGTGGAGAAATAACTCCAGACAGAATGAAGGGATAGAGCCAAAGCAAAAACAATCCCCAGTTATGGATGTGACTGGTGATAGAAGCAAGATCCGATGCTGTAAAGAGCAGTATTGCATAGGAACCTGGAATGTCAGGTCCATGAATCAAGGCAAATTGGAAGTGGTCAAACAAGAGATGGCAAGGGTGAACGTCGACATTCTAGGAGTCAGCGAACTAAGATGGACTGGAATGGGTGAATTTAACTCAGATGACTATTATATCTACTACTGTGGGCAGGAATCCCTCAGAAGAAATGGAGTAGCCATCATGGTCAACAAAAGAGTCCGAAATGCAGTACTTGGATGCAATCTCAAAAATGACAGAATGATCTCTGTTCGTCTCCAAGGCAAACCATTCAATATCACAATTATCCAAATCTATGCCCCAACCAGTAATGCTGAAGAAGCTGAAGTTGAACGGTTTTATGAAGACCTACAAGATCTTTTAGAACTAATACCCAAAAAAGATGTCCTTTTCATTATAGGGGACTGGAATGCAAAAGTAGGAAGTCAAGAAACACCTGGAGTAACAGGCAAATTTGGCCTTGGAATGCGGAATGAAGCAGGCCAAAGACTAATAGAGTTTTGCCAAGAAAATGCACTGGTCATAGCAAACACCCTCTTCCAACAACACAAGAGAAGACTCTACACATGGACATCACCAGATGGTCAACACCGAAATCAGATTGATTATATTCTTTGCAGCCAAAGATGGAGAAGCTCTATACAGTCAACAAAGACAAGACCGGGAGCTGACTGTGGCTCAGATCATGAACTCCTGATTGCCAAATTCAGACTTAAATTGAAGAAAGTGGGCAACACCACTAGACCATTCAGGTATGACCTAAATCAAATCCCTTATGATTATACAGTGGAAGTGAGAAATAGATTTAAAGGTCTGATCTGATAGATAGAGTGCCTGATGAACTATGGAATGAGGTTCGTGACATTGTACAGGAGATAGGGATCAAGACCATCCCCATGGAAAAGAAATGCAAAAAGGCAAAATGGCTGTCTGGGGAGGCCTTACAAATAGCTGTGAAAAGAAGAGAAGCAAAAAGCAAAGGAGAAAAGGAAAGATATAAGCATCTGAATGCAGAGTTCCAAAGAATAGCAAGAAGAGATAAGAAAGCCTTCCTCAGAGATCAATGCAAAGAAATACAGGAAAACAACAAAATGGGAAAGACTAGAGATCTCTTCAAGAAAATTAGAGATCCCAAGGGAACATTTCATGCAAAGATGGGCTCAATAAAGGTGGAAATGGTCCGGACCTAACAGAAGCAGAAGATATTAAGAAGAGGTGGCAAGAATACACAGAAGAACTGTACAAAAACATCTTTAAGACCAAGATACTCACGATGGTATGATCACTCATCTAAAGCCAGACATCCTGGAATGTGAAGTCAAGTGGGCCTTAGAAAGCATCACTACGAACAGAGCTAGTGGAGGTGATGGAATTCCTGTTGAGCCATTTCAAATCCTGAAAGATAATGCTGTGAAAGTGCTGCACTCAATATGCCAGCAAACGCGGAAAACTCAGCAGTGGTCACAGGACTGGAAAAGGTCAGTTTTCATTCCAATCCCAAAGAAAGGCAATGCCAAAGAATGCTCAAGTTCAGTTCAGTTCAGTCGGTCAGTCGTGTCCGACTCTTTGCGACCCCATGAATCGCAGCACGTCAGGTCTCTCTGTCCATCACCAACTCCCCGAGTTCACCCAGACCCACGCCCATGGAGTCAGTGACGCCATCCAGCCATCTCATCCTCAGTCGTCCTCTTCTCCTCCTGCCCCCAATCTCTCCCAGCATAAGAGTCTTTTCCAATGAGTCAACTCTTCGCATGAGGTGGTCAAAGTACTGGAGCTTCAGCCTCAGCATCATTCCTTCCAAAGAAATCCCAGGGTTGATCTCCTTCAGAATGGACTGGTTGGATCTCCTTGCAGTCCAAGGGACTCTCAAGAGTCTTCTCCAACACCACAGCTCAAAAGCATCAATTCTTTGGCGCTCAGCCTTCTTCACAGTCCAATTCTCACCATACATGACTACTGGAAAAACCATAGCCTTGACTAGACGGACCTTAGTCAGCAAAGTAATGTCTCTGCTTTTGAATATGCTATCTAGATTGGTCATAACTTTTCTTCCAAGGAGTAAGTGTCTTTTAATTTCATGGCTGCAGTCACTTCCTTCAGAATGGACTGGTTGGATCTCCTTGCAGTCCAAGGGACTCTCAAGAGTCTTCTCCAACACCACAGCTCAAAAGCATCAATTCTTTGGCGCTCAGCCTTCTTCACAGTCCAATTCTCACCATACATGACTACTGGAAAAACCATAGCCTTGACTAGACGGACCTTAGTCAGCAAAGTAATGTCTCTGCTTTTGAATATGCTATCTAGATTGGTCATAACTTTTCTTCCAAGGAGTAAGTGTCTTTTAATTTCATGGCTGCAGTCACCATCTGCAGTGATTGTGGAGCCTAGAAAAATAAAGTCTAACACTGTTTCCACTGTTTCCCCGTCTATTTCCCATGAAGTCATGGGACCGGATGCCATGATCTTTGTTTTCTGAATGTTGACCTTTAAGCCAACCTTTTCACTCTCCTCTTTCACTTTCATCAAGATGCTCTTTAGTTCCTACCGCACAATTTCACTCATCTCATACGCTAGTAAAGTAATGCTCAAAATTCTCCAAGCCAGGCTTCAGCAATATGTGAACCGTGAACTTCCAGATGTTCAAGCTGGTTTTAGAAAAGGCAGAGGAACCAGAGATCAAATTGCCGACATCCGCTGGATCATGGAAAAAACAAGTTTTATTTTTGGGGGCTCCAAAATCACTGCAGATGGTGACTGCAGCCATGAAATTAAAAGACGCTTACTCCTTGGAAGAAAAGTTACAACCAACCTAGATAGCATATTCAAAAGCAGAGACATTACTTTGTCAACAACAGTCTGTCTAGTCAAGGGTATGGTTTTTCCTGTGGTCATGTATGGATGTGAGAGTTGGACTGTGAAGAAAGCTGAGTGCCAAAGAATTGATGCTTTTGAACTGTGGTGTTGGAGAAGACTCTTGAGAGTCCCTTGGACTGCAAGGAGATCCAACCAGTCCCTTCTGAAGGAGATCAGCCCTGGGATTTCTTTTGAAGGAATGATGCTGAAGCTGAAACTCCAGTACTTTGGCTACCTCATGCGAAGAGTTGACTCATTGGAAAAGACTCTGATGCTGGGAGGGATTAGGGGCAAGAGGAGAAGGGGACGACAGAGGATGAGATGGCTGGATGGCATCACTGACTCGAAGGACGTGAGTCTCAGTGAACTTCGGGAGTTGGTGATGGAAGGGAGGCCTGGCGATTCACAGGGTCGCAAGGAATCGGACATGACTGAGTGACTGAACTGAACTGAAGGATGACTAAAGAAAAGAGAAACTTAAATGTAACACTATTTACAATCACTCCCCCAAATGGAAAATATTATTTAAGTAGAAATGTAACATAACATGTTTAGAATCTGGTATGCTGAAAATTATAAAGCACTAATGAAGAAAGGCCTAAATAAATGGAAAGACATACTGTGTGCATATTTTGGACCACTCAACATTAGTATAGCTGTCAACTCTCCCGTAAATGATCTACAGATTTAACACAAATCCTATAAAAGATGATAGCAGTTTTTTTTCCCTCTTTTTTCAGCTACACCATACAGCATGCTGATCTTCCCCAGCCAGGGATTGAAACTGTGCCTTCTGAAGTGTAAGTGCAGAGTATTAACCACTGAACCACCAGAGAAGTACCACAGCATTTTTTTTTTGATAGATACAGACAAGTTATAGACAATTTTTTTAGTAGATAGCCAAGTTGATTCTAAAATTTATATGAAAAGATAAATGATTCAGAATAAAACAATACTGAAAACTTGGAGGAACCATATTATCGAATTTAAAACTTACCATATAGCTTCAGCAATCAAGAGTGTATGGTACTGAAGAAGGAACAGACACAGATCAGTAAAACAGGATAGACAAACTGGAAATAAACTCACAAGTATGCCTAACTGATTTCTGGCAAAGATATAAAAGCAATCCAAAGAAGGAAGAATAGTCTTTTCAATAAATGGGGATGGAGCAAATGGACTTCCATAGGCAAAGAAAAAACAGAGATCCAAAATTTCTGTAAAAATTAACTGCAAATGGATCTTAGATGCCAAGATAAAGGGTAAAACTATAAAAAATGGTACAAGAAACACAGGAGAAAACCTTTGTGACCTAGAGTTGGGCAAACAGTTTTTAGACATGACACCAAAGCAAGACTTCTAAGAGAGGATTGGCCTTCATCAAAATTAAAAATCAAGTTTATCAAAGACCTTGTTAGGAAGATTAAAAGACAAGACAGAAACTGAGGAGAAAACACATATAAAGAACATGTATCCAGAAAGTCTCTAAACACAAAAGTGAGAAGACAAAGAATCTCATTAGAATATGGGCAAACACATGAAGAAATATTCACTGAAGAATATATTCAGATGGCAAATAAGGACATGAAAATGTTCACTATCATGAGAAATCAGGGAAATGCAAATAAAGACACGATGAGATACTATTACAACACCTTTCAGAATGACCAAAATTTTTTAAACATTGACAATGCCAAATGCTAGTGATAGCGAGAAACTTCATCTTTCATATAATGCTAGTAGAAATGCAAAATTTTTATAACTTGTCCAGAAAGTAGTTTGGCAGTTTCTTTAAAAACTAAACATACACTTACCACACAACATAACAATGGCACTTCTGGGCATTTATCCCAGAGAAATGGAAAACATGTCCACACAAACAATGTGTAGATGAATGTTCATAACAGTGTTTTGTATACCTCCAAACTGGACTTAATACAAATGTCTTTCAACAAGAATATGAATAAAATGCAACACATCCATACAATGTAGTACTACTGAGCTACAAAAAAGGAACAAATTACTGATACACACAAAAACTTGGATGGATCTCAAAGGCATTGTGCTGAGTGAAAAAGCCAGTCTCAAAAGGTTACACACATTCCATTTATATACCACACTTGTAATGAAAAACTTGTGATTTTCATTTCAGTGATAGATTGCTTCACTGGTAGCTCAGCTGGTAAAAGAATCTGGCTGCAATGCAGGAGACCCTGGTTTGATTCCCGGGTCAGGAAGATCCCTTGGAAAAGGGATAGCCTACCTACTCCAGTATTCGTGGGCTTCCCTGATGGCTCAGATGGTAAAGAATCACCTGTAAAGAGGGATTTGATTGATCCCTGGGTTGGGAAGATACTCTGGAGAATTCCATGGATTGTCCAGTCCATGGGGTTGCAAAGAGCTGGACACCACTGAGCAACTTTCACAGTGATAGGCTGCCACAGTTACGTTGGGGAGAGGATCTGATTAAACAGGGGTAGCATGAGGGATTTTTTCCTTCTTTGTGGTGGTGGAACAGTACTGTATCCTGATTATGGCAGTGGTTATACAATCTGATAAAATTTCAGTGCTGGGTTCAGAAAGCCAATTAAAACCAGTCCTTGTCTGGGATTTCCCTGGTGGTCTAGTAGTTAAGACACTGTGCTTCCACTGCAGGGGTTGATGCCTGGTAGGGGAACTAAGATCTGGCAGCAAAAAAACAGGAAAACAAAAACAGTTCTTGTCTTCAATGAGCTCATAGCCCACAGGCAAACTTCTTTTTTGTGTCCCTAACTTCTGCTATATACTCCTTGAAAGCAGAATCTTCACTCAGCAAATGCCCAATACATGAAGAACAAAAGACTAACAATGCTTGGTTTAGAAACATATTGTAGTTTTCATTATACATGAGAAATCGAGAAAGCAGTTCTTTTCCTTAGAGAGCCAACAGAGTAGAGTGAAAAAAACACGGACTGTGAAGTCACACTTACTTGTATATGAATCTTAGCTCTGAGACGAATACAGCTTAGAAAAAGCTCTTGGTTTTTATGTTTTGAGTTTTCATTTCCTTACCTTTAAAATAGCAATGTCTCCCACTGATAACAAGGGACTGCTATGAGTACTATAAAAAACATAATGTAGGGAATTCCCTGGCAGTCCAGTGGGTAGGACCTACAACTAAGATCCCACATGCCACAGAGCATAGCCAAAAAAAAAAAAGTAATATAAATGTAAATATATCTACACGTAAAACTCCATCATAAAATCTAGAACACAGCAGGCATTTTCCAAGTTGCCCCTATACCTGTTCCTTATTCACTAATCTTTCATTATGACCAAAATGGCCATTTATACTAAATCACACATTTCTTTGCCTTGACTTTTCTGGCTTCAATTAAGCCCTCACCTTAACGTACACCTTCAAGATGAGGAACTCAAATTCTATATAACTCAATATCATAACATTCAAATTTGTAAGACTTTACACTTAAACTTTTCCCCTAAGAAGCATTCTATAGGTTCCTTGAACCTCAAAATTTGCACATATAGTGATGAGGATGAAAACAGTAATGCATTCATGTTGGTAGTAACAGCTCACTCTGTACCTCATTTCCACAGCCACTCTGGGATGTGATCAGCAGCTGGGAGCTTACTTTGGAGTTCCTGCTGCCACAAACTAGAAATCTTCGGACTCCTAGCAGCCTGGGGTTAGAGTATCCACAATCATTTAAGTAAATTTTCTTCAGTCAGTGCTTGCTTCCCTGCCAACATTTCCATGTCTTGGGCCTCTCCTACTATAGATCCCTCCTGATCGAGAGCTCATCCCATGAGTTTTCTGGGCTGTGGCTTCCTCCATTTAGTTCTTCTCTCCCAATTCCCTTTCTTTCACCTACTACAGGCCCCACTGCAACTTTCTCATTGTTAAATTATTCTTTATTTACTTTTTAAATTATTATTATTCCTCCACTATCATTTCAGTGAGGTGCTATCAGAAAGAATAAGTAAGTGTCTTTAATGTGGCATCATGAACCAGGAATCTGTAACTTTTCTTTTTTTTTGTCCTACACTATTTTATGGTCATTTTTTGATGTCAGCACACACAATCTTACCTCATCCTCATTAATGATGACACTGTTCAGAAGCAGTGATGTACATTAAGTAAATAATAAAGAATTTGTTTAAACATATAGCAGGAACTAAAGTTGGGAGAATAGGAAAAACAGAGAGCTAATGCTATGGTCAAGTCCTCTGCATTCTTCAAAGTTTAACAGCCAGCTCATGCCCACTTCCTCTGCCAGCTGACAAGTCTTTCCTATTTACTCAAAGCTCTTACTCAACTTTTCTAAACTTTCATTCTTAAAAATGAAAGAATAGGCAGCATCACCAAAGATAAACAGGAAAAGAAAATGACTGGAGCAAACAGGAATGATTCCAGAAAAAAAAAATAAAACTTTTAAAAACTATCTTCAGAGATAAAACAAGAATAGAAGTAAAATCATAAAACAAGAAACAATTCTAGAAAAATTTTAAATAAACTGAAAATAATTCAATAGAAAGAGGTAGAGAAAAAGTCGTGAAAATCTCCCAGAAGAGAGATCTGAAAAAAGGAAACCAAAGGAAAAAAGTTTGAAAACAGGCGAGAATAGATAAGAACATTATAAGAGCAATCCAAGAGGCCCACATTAGAATTTCTGAGAGAAAGAAGTAAGAAAATGGAGCGGAGAATATCATCTAAGAAAAACATAAGGCAATCATTAAACATGAAAAATATGACTCTGCAGATTAAGGGGCTAGGACTTTCCTGGTGGTCCAGTGACTGAGAATTCACCTTCCAATGCAGGGGACATGGGTTTGATCCTGACTGGGGAAACAGGATTCCACATAACAGAGAGCAACTAAGGCCGCATGTCATAACTAAGAAAAGCCCGTGTGCTGCAAAGAAAGATCCCTCATGCTGCAACCAAGAGCCAATGCAGCCAAATAAATATTTTCAAAAAAATTAAAACATCCAAATGATTTATCTGAAGTATGTTCAGTGCAAAATATTTCATAATAAAACAATTTATAAATTATTAAAAAAATAAATAAAACAAAAAAACAAAAAACAGATTAAGGGACCCATCAAGTACACCACTATGGAAATCTTAGAAAACAACTGATCCTTGAACAACTCGGGGGGTTAAAGGTACCAACCAGACCTCCATTACCACCACCAGTCCCCTCAAGAGTCAAAAATCCATGTATAAAGAATGCTTAAGAATCCATCTGCTAGACATAACAGAGAACAGACCTGTGGACACAGTGGAGGGGAAAGAGAGGGCGGGATGAACTGAGACTAGCACTGAAACACACGCAGTACCATACATAAAATAGATAGCCAGCGGGAATTTGCCATATGAAGAGGGATCTAAAGCCAGTGCTCTGTGACAACCTAGAGGGTGGGAAGCGGGAGAGAGGGGACATATGTTGATGTATGGCAGGGACCAACACAACACTGTAAAGCAATTACCTTTCAATTAAAAAAAAAAAAAGCATCCATCTGCTAATGCAGGGGACAAAGTTCAATTCCTGGTCCTGGAAGATCTCACATGGCCTGGGGCAAAAAAGCCCATGTGCCCCAACTACTGTGCCCCAAAGCCTGTACTGCACAAGAAAAGAGAAGCCACCACAGTGACAAACCCAGGCACCACAACTGGACAGCAGCGCCCCCCATCTGGTTGAAACTAGAGAAAAGCCAACACACAGCAAGGAAGACCTAACACAGCCAAAGGAAAAAAATATTCACGTATAACTTTATACAGTTGGCCCTCCACATCCTAGATTTGGCATCCTCAGATTCAACCATCATATGGTGCTATACAGTACATCCAACCATACCTCTTTTTATTGCACTTGACACTACTATGCTTTGCAGAAACTGTTTTTTTACAAATTGAAGGTCTGTGGCAATCCTGTATCAAGCAAGTCTGTCGGTACCATTTTCCAGTAGCATTTGCTTACTCTGTGTCTCTGCACCCCGTTTTGTTAGTTCTTGCAATATTTTGAATGTGTTCATTATTATTATATTTGCTATGGTGATCTGTGATCTTTGATGTTACCACTGCAAAAAGATTATGATTGACTGAAAGCTCATTTTTCACCAATGAAGTATTTCTTAATTAAGTTAGATTTTTTTTTAGACTTAATGTGATTGCACACTTAGTACAAATTTTTCTTTTTTTTTTTTCTACTGTATCATATGGCTTGTGGTATCATCATAGTCATACCAGGGATTAAAGCTGGGCCCTCAGTAGTGAAAGAGTAGAGCCCTAACCACTGGACAACCAGGGAATTCCCCCTAAACATAGCTTTTACATGTACTGAGATACCAGAAAAAAATTGTGTGACTCACTTTATTGCAGTATTTATTGCAGTCTGGAACAAACCCACAATATCTTCGAAGTATATCTGTATTTATTTTTAAAAACTTGTGTATAAGAGTAGTTCAAGCATGCAGTTCAAACCCGTACTGTTCATGATCAACTATGTATGGAAAAAAAGAGAAGTTTTCAGAGAAATGATAAAATAAATTTCCTACAGGAAACAAAATGAGACTAAATTTCACTTCCTATGATGAACAATGAATGCCAGGAAAAAAACAAGCAAACAAAGTTCAGAGGGAAAATACCCTGCAATTTAGAATTCTAAACCCAACCATCACTCAAACATGAGGGGAGAACAGACATCAGAAGAATCAGTTTATCTGCTGGGTACTCTTTCTCTTAAGAAGTTACTTGAGAATGAACTTTAGCAAAAAAAAAAAAAACAAACTTTTAATTTTTAATTAAAAAAAGAAAACTGAGATCTAAGATCAGGGGAAAGGATACAACTCAAAAATGCGATGAGGAAATCACAAGAAAACAGCCATGCAGATGACCTCAAGAATAACAGACTAGAATGTATATGATTGACAGCATGGGGAACAGTAGGATAATAATAAAGACAGACCGAAAAAAAAGACAAGAAAAAAGAAAATCAGAAACTCCAGAAAGAAAATTCCAGTTGAGCTATTTAAATTCCTAAAAGATGAAGCTGTGAAAGCACTGTACTCAATATGTCAGCAAATTTGGAAAACTCAGCAGTGGCAACAGGACTGAAGGTCAACTTTCATTCTAATCCCAAAGAAGGGCAATGCCAAACAATGTTCAAACTACCATACAATTGTGCTAATCTCACATACTAGCAAGGTTATGCTCAAAATTCTTCAAGCTAGGCTTCAGCAGTAAGTGAACCCAGACCCTCCAGATGTACAAGTTGGGTTTCAAAGAGACAGAGGAACCAGAGATCAAACTGCTAACATTCACTGGATTATGGAAAAAGCAAGGGAATTCCAGAAAAATGTTTACTTCTGCTTCACTGACTACGCTAAAGCCTTTGTGTGGATCACAACAAACTGGAAAATTCTAGAGAGATGGGAATACTGGACAACCTCACATGCCTCCTGAGAAACCTGTATGCAGGTCAAGAAGCAACAGTTAGAACCAGACATGGAACAACAGACTGCTTCAAAACAGGGAAAGCAGTACAACAAGACTGTATATTGTTACCCTGCTTATTTAAATTAAATGCAGAGTACATCATGTGAAATGCCAGGCTGGATGAATCACAAGCTGGAATTAACACTGTCAGAAGTATCAACAACCTCAGATATGCAGATGATACCACTCTAATGGCAGAAAGTGAAGAGGAACTACAGAGCCTCATGAGGAGGGTGAAAGAGGAGCGTAAAAAAGTAGGCTTAGACTTAAAACTCATCATTCAAAAAACTAAGACCATGGCAACTGGTCCCAGCACTTCATGGCAAATGGATGGGGAAAAAGTGCAAACAATCACAGGTATTATCCTGGCCTCCAAAATCACTGCAGACGGTGACTGCAGCCACGAAATTAAAAGATGCTTGCTCCTTGGAAGAAAAGCTATGACAAACCTAAACAGCATATTAAAAAGCAGAGACATCATTTTGCCGACAAAGGTCTGTGTAATAGTCAAAGCTATGCTTTTTCCAGTAGTCATGTACAGATGTAAGCTCTGGAAGGCTAAGTGCCAAAGAACTGATACTTTTGAACTATGGTGCTGAAGAAGGTTCTTGAGAGCCCCATGGACTTCAAGGAGATCCAACCAGTCAATCCTAAAGGAAACCAACCCTCAATATTCATTGGAAGGACTGATGCTGAAGCTCCTATACTCTGGCCCCTGATGTGAAGAGCCCACTCACTGGAAAAGACCATGATGCTGAGAAAGATTGAAGGTTAAAGAAGGAGTTGGCAGAGGATGAGATGGTTAGATAATATCACCAACTCAATGTACATGAATATGAGGAAATTTCACAAGATAGTGAAGGACAGGGAAAGCTGGAATAACGTCCATGGGGTTGTAAGAGTTGGATATGACTTACCGACTGTACAATAACAATTGTTATTAACAATCATATAACAATAACAATTCATAGTAACATTACTCACAACAGCCAAAAGGTATAGACAACCCAAATGTCCACTGAAGGATGAATAAACAAAATGTGGCAATATATGTGCACAGAAGATCATTTGGCCTTAAAAAGGATGGAAATTTTAATCCATGCTACAACACGAATAAACTTTGAAGATTATACTAAGTGAAATAAGCTAGACACAAAATGACAAATACTGTACAGTTCCACTTACATGTGTACCTAGAGTAGTCAAAGCACTCAGGGAAAGCAGAATGTGGTTGCCAGGAATTCAGGAAAAGGGGAAATGAGGAGTTAGCTATAAAAGGTACAGGATTTCAGTTGAGGAAGATGAAGTTCTAGAGACTGTTGGAGGTGATGATGGTTGCACAACAATATAGATATACTTAATGTCAATGATTTGTACACATAAAACTGATTTAAATGGTTAATTTTTATGTTACATATTTTTATACAACAAAGAAAAATATATGTATATGAATACTTTAATATGTAACACCTTTTCAGTGCTGCTCTCTCATACCTTTTCCTTCTCCCAACTGCTGCCAGAAGAACCACTAGTCTGATCTCTATCATCATATCTCCTGGCAACCGAACTGTATCTACTTTTTTGTGTGTCTGGCTTCTTATATATATCTGTGAGATTCATCCACATTGTTGTGCAGAGGTTCATTCTTCTCTATTGCTGAGTACAATTCCATTGTATGAATGTATCACAATTTATTCATCTTTTCATCCATTTTTAGACATTTATTTCCTTTTTTTTCTTTTTTGCTATTATAAATAAAGCTACAGTGAATATTTACATGCAAGTCTTTACGGAGACATATATTTTCATTTCTCAAGGGTAAATACCTAGGAGTAGAATTTCTGGATTATTGGATACATGTATATTTAGCTTGTAGAAAATACTCAATGATTTTCCAAAACTGTAGTGCTGGTTTACACTGCTGTTTAAAACTTGGAATGATGGGTAAGCTGATAATGAAAATCTGCTTTCCTTTTTAATACAAGTTGTTGTTTTAATCTACACAGACTGAGTACTGAACTCTTTGAAACTCCTCTCAGTGCATCACTTCTTCAACAAGGATCCATCAGTGTCAACTAAAAAAAAATGCACAATGTGAGTTGTGAGTTAAGTTTTATCTGGAGCAAAATGCCAACTACAACCTAGCAGGCAGCAATTCAGGAGCTCTGAGAAACCTTTCTGAAGAGGTGGCAGGAAGGTCAGTGTATTATGTGATTTTGGTGAGGGCAGAATACATGCAATCAGGCACACATTTCTACAGAACGTTGCTGCCAGTCTCGTAAAGGTGACTGCTAGGCACGAGGATTACATGTCACCATGAAAGATTTTAGTGCTTTTCTAGATATGAGGAGATGCAAGAAGTAGGCTCATAAAATCTTCTCCTGAAAATATCTAACTATCTGAAGGTGTGTTCTGCCAGTTTTTCCCAGAGCACAGAGTGCCTCATTCCTGATCGCCACCCTGAATCCTTTCAGGGTGAGGTTGAAGGTCAGCAGTCGCAACTTGTAATTTGATCCTTGCAGAGGCAAATGGCAAGTGCCAATCTGTAGTTGACATCAGGATCATCTCTGCTCTACCCAGAGAAACTTTAATTCAACAAGGGCAGGATAGCAGGGTCCAGATATTTTGGTCTTTTATTTCTTAAAGCTCTTTAAGTATTCCTGATTCACGACCAGGTTGAGAACCAGTGTCTTAACCGATGAAAATTATAACATTTTTAAGCATTAAAAAAAAAAAACCCTACTCTTGGGACTTCCCCAGTGACCCAGTGGCTAAGACTCTGTGTTTCCAATGCAGGGGGCCTGGGTTTGATCCCTAGTGGAGAAGCTAGATCCCACAGGCCACAACTAGGAGTTCTCATGCTGCAACTCAAGATCCCGCATGCCACAATGAAGACTTGACACAGCCAAATAAATAAATAAAAATATTCTTTAAAAAAAAAAAACAAAAAAACTACTCTTATAGCCTGGAAATTAAATGGGAGTGGGAGAAATATGATTTTAGCTATATTTTGTGAAGACAATAATTTGGGTGACAAATGTTTCCTTGTACTTCAGGTTTTACCTCTTTAGCTACTTGAACTGCATCATCCATCAAAACTCATTGGAATTCCATTAAAAACTTTTTTCAGTTGTGCCACCTGCAACTAAAGAAAAAACAAACCTTTAGAAAGATGAAACAGCCCTATTTAAAGAACATTGGTTGTTCTGGGGAAGAGGGGTACACTCTACCAAGATATCTCACAAGAGTTGTACTGAACATTGCACAGCACAGCACAAAACTTCATCTTAAATAGTTAATTCAGATCACTGATGAGCTCATAAGAATGGAATTCAACAATATATTAGGTCCTTATTGTAGGAGATAGGATGGAACACTCCTCCCTTGTCCAAAAACCTGGACTATTCCATGGTAGGGATATTTATGTACCATAACATTCCCATAGGAGACATTTGGCAATGTCTGAAGACAGTTTTGATTAACAAATCATAGGATGGCCCTTCCAAAACAAAGAATTATTACCAAAGGCCAAAGCTGAAAACCCCAGCAGTGGTCAAAAACACCCTCGGGTCTAACTTCTGCAACCTAAGGGTCTAGCTAAGTGTCCAAAGCCAAATCTATAAACCTCCTTAAGCCTGTTTTCTGAACCCTTGGAAAAAGACTATAGAGTCTGCATTCACTATTCTCTGCCTTTTCTAACTCCAGCTTCAACAGCTGGAAGTTCACAGTTAATGTACTATTGAAGTCTGGCTTGGAGAATTTTGAGCATTACTTTGTTAGTGTGTGAGATGAGTACAATTGTGCAGCAGTCTGAATATTCTTTGGCATTGCCTTTCTTTGGGATAGGAATGAAAACTGACCTTTTCCAGAGGAATCAGAGATCAAATTGCCAACATCTGTTGGATCATTGAAAAAGCAAAAGAGTTTCAGAAAAACATCTACTTCTGCCTGGTTGACTATGCCAAAGCCTTTGACTGTGTGGAAAATTCTTAAAGAGATGGGAATACCAGACCACTTACCTGCCTCCTGAGAAATCTGTATGCAGGTCAAGAAGCAACAGTTGTGCATATGGAACTACAGACTGTTTTCAAATAGGGAAAGGAGTACATCAAAGCTGCATATTGTCACCCTGCTTATTTAACTTATATGCAGAGTATATCATGAAATGTGCCGGGCTGGATGAAGCACAAGCTGGAATCAAGATCAGTTCAGTCCAGTCACTCAGTCGTGTCTGACTCTAAGATTGCTGGGAGAAATATCAACAACCTCAGATAAGCAGATGACACCATCCTTATGGCAGAAAGTAAAGAACTTAAGAGCCTCTTGATGAAAGTGAAAGAGAAGAGTGAAAAAGTTGGCTTAAAACTCAACATTCAGAAAACTAAGATCATGGCATACGGTCCCATCACTTTATGGCAAATAGATGGGGTAACAATGGAAACAGTGAGAGACTTTATTTTGGGGGGCTCCAAAATCACTGCAGATGGTTATTGCAACTGTGAAATTAAAAGACGCTTGCTCTTAGGAAGAAAAACTATGACAAACCTAGACAACATATTAAAAAGCAGAGACATAACTTTCCCAATCAAGGTCTGTCTAGTCAAAGCTATGGTTTTTCCAGTAGTCATGTTTGGATGTGAGAGTTGGACTATAAAGAAAGCTGACTGCCGAATAATTGATGCTTTTGAACTGTGGTGTTGGAGAAGACTCTTGAGAGTCCCTTGGACTGCAAGGAGATCCAACCAGTCCATCCTAAAGGAAATCAGTCCTGAATATTCATTGGAAGGACTGAGGCTGAAGCTGAAGCTCCAATACTTCAGCCACCTGATGCAAAGAACTGACTCATTGGAAAAGACCCTGATGCTGGGAAAGGCTGAAGGCAAGAGAAGGGGATGACAGAGGATGAGATGGTTGGAAGGCATTACCAACTCAATGGCCATGAGTTTGAGTAAACTCCAGGATTTGGTGATGGGACAGGGAAGCCAGGCGTGCTTCAGTCCACAGGGTTGCAAAGAGTTGGACATGACCCATCAGAAAATGGCCACAAGTTGATTACGCCCTCTTTAAACAATTACTGTAAAACTTCTCACTATCTTCCTCAAGTTGGGACACATGGTTTTAAGGGTATTAGCCCACTATGGGCCTCTTTCCCTGGCAAAATAATAAAGCTATCCTTTACTACTTCACCCAAAATTTCAGCACCAGTGTACAGAGAAGCTGAGCTTTTCGGATCACTTTCAATTCTTTTGGGCATATACCAGAAGCAGAATTGCTGAATCATGTGGTAATTATATGTTTAATTAAAAAAAAAAAATCTCCAAAATGTTTTCCACAGCTGCTATATATCACTTTACATTCCCACCAAGAGTGCACAATGTTCTAATTTCCCCATATCCTCACCAACACTTGTTTTCTGGTTTGACAGTAGCCACCCTACTGATGTGAGCAGGACAGACACTTTATGTCCTAGCAGACACAAAGCTTTACTGCTCAGAACCCTCTTCAAAAAGTGACTTCTTATTTAGTTGTGGAGACTGGTAAGCTGACAGCTTCCTGTTAATCCCTTTAGAATTCACCTTATCTTTCAAATAGAGGGTACCCTTTCCTTAGGACTGTCCCTAGCCAACGAGTGGACAATGTGGGGTGGTACAATGGTCTAGACTTTTCCAACCAGTCAATTTGGCCATCTGGGCTGACAGATTTTGTCAGGTGTGCACTGCAGTCTGATGGCCGCCCATGCCCAACCTAATCTGTTCTGCCACTTCACAGGCATTACTCCTCAAAAAGCCCTTCGCTCTCCTATTCCATCTCAATCTAATTCCTGGAGAACCCAATCGGCACATATATTAAGTGTACTACTTACACTGATGGAGTAACAAAAACCACTAGGGAAAAACATGCCTCCCAATTAAATAAACTAAAATGTTAACAATGGTGAGACCTCTGTACTTATTTAAGTATTCCTTATTAGTGTTAGTTGCTCAGTCATGTCCAACTCTGTGTGACCCCATGGACGGTAGCCCGGCAAGTTCCTCTGTCCATGGAATTCTCCAGGCAAAATACTGGAGTGGGTTTCTCCAGGGGATCTTCCAAACCCAGGGACTGAACTGGCTCCCCTGCACTGCAGGCAGATTCTTCACCATCTGAGCCAACAGGGAAATATTCCTTAATCACCATCTATTACTGATACATAATAATAAAACCATTAGAAGATGCTATACTAAATTCTGCTCCTAAGGAAATATTCTAATGGTAGGATAAACTGGTATATTTTGTACACACTGTGCCCAAAAATTCACTAAGGAGTAAGTCATAAACAAATTGTTGGTGTTCTTAAAAAAAAAAAAAGCATATGCCCAGGTACCAAGGAACTAAAAGATCAGGCACTGGGCTTCACAGACTTTTCATAGGGTTCCTCATTTGTTTATAAAGACTTTCAGAAGAGACTATGGACCCTGTTAATTCACCCTCATGTTTTCATAGATGAGATCAATGCCCCAGATAGGATGAGGGAAGAACATTTGTTGGCCTTGTTTCTCAATACCTACGTCCAAAGAATGCTCAAACTACCGCACAATTGCACTCATCTCACACGCTAGTAAAATAATGCTCAAAATTCTCCAAGCCAGGCTTCAGCAATACATGAACCGTGAACTTCCTGATGTTCAAGCTGGTTTTAGAAAAGGCAGAGAAACCAGAGATCAAATTGCCAACATCCACTGGATCATGGAAAAAGCAAGAGAGTTCCAGAAAAACATCTACTTCTGCTTTATTGACTATGCCAAAGCCTTTGACTGGGTGGATCACAATAAACTGTGGAAAATTTTGAAAGAGATGGGAATCCCAGACCAGCTGACCTGCCTCTTGAGAAACCTATATGCAGGTCAGGAAGCAACAGTTAAAACTGGACATGGAACAAGAGACTGGTCCCAAATAGGAAAAGGAGTACGTCAAGGCTGTATATTGTCACCCAGCTTATTTAACTTATATGCAGAGTATATCATGAGAAACGCTGGATTGGAAGAAACACAAGCTGGAATCAAGATTGCTAGGAGAAATATCAATAACCTCAGATATGCAATGACACCACCCTTATGGCAGAAAGTGAAGAGGAGCTAAAAAGCCTCTTGATGAAAGTGAAAGAGGAGAGTGAAAAAGTTGCTTAAAGCTCAACATTCAGAAAACAAAGATCATGGCATCTGGTCCCATCACTTCATGGGAAATAGATGGGGAAACAGTGGAAACAGTGGCAGACTTTATCTTTTTGGGCTCCAAAATCACTGCAGATGGTGACTGCAGCCATGAAATTAAAAGATGCTTACTCCTTGGAAGAAAAGTTATGACCAACCTAGACAGCATAGTAAAAAGCAGATACATACTTTGTCAACAAAGGTCCATCTAGTCAAGGCTATGGTTTTTCCAGTGGTCATGTATGGATGTGAGAGTTGGACTATGAAGAAAGTTGAGCACAGAAGAATTGATGCTTTTGAACTGTGGTGTTGGAGAAGACTTTTGAGAGTCCCTTGGACTGCAAGGAGATCCAACCAGTCCATCCTAAAGGAGATCAGTCCTGGGTGTTCTTTGGAAGGAATGATGCTAAAGCTGAAACTCCAATATGTTGGCTACCTCATGTGAAGTGCTGACTCATTGGGAAAGACTCTGATGCTGGAAGAAATTGGGGGCAGGAGGAAAAGGGGACGACAGAGGATGAGATGGTTGGAAGGCATCACCGACTTGATGGACGTGAGTTTGGGTAAAGTCCGGGAGCTGGTGATGGACAGGCAGACCTGGCGTGCTGCAATTCATGGGACTACAAAGGGTCAGACATGACTGAGTGACTGAACTGAACTGACTGATGTCCATTTCTCTTTCCAGCTAAAGGAGTAATATGTCTAAATGTACGAAGCACATTAAACATACAATTCCAAAATGGGTAAAGTAAGATTATCCCAAGAACTGTTCAAAATGTGTCTCTATGAAAAATTGAATGGTGGCATCTAATACCACCATTCCAGGCAGTTAGCAAGTCCTGACTCCCTCAGTGCATGAATAGACACAAGCCTTTATCATCTTAAAGAACCTTTCAAACGAAATCTCTAATGCTTCCATTCCCAGCTATCACTTTCTCCCCTTTCCTTCCCTGCCAATCTTCTCAACAGTACACTTAGTGTCCCTCCTCCTCTACTTCATACCCTTTAACATACACTCTCACTTTGTCTCCACAGGAACTCCTCTTGATAAACAGTCAACAGTTCAGTTCAGTTCAGTCGCGCAGTCGTGTCCGACTCTTTGCGACCCCATGAATCGCAGCACGCCAGGCCTCCCTGTCCATCACCAACTCCCGGAGTTCACTCAGACTCACGTCCATTGAGTCTGTGATGCCATCCAGCCATCTCATCCTCGGTCGTCCCTTTCTCCTCCTGCCCCCAATCCCTCCCAGCATCAGGGTCTTTTCCAATGAGTCAACTCTTCGCATAAGGTGCCCAAAGTACTGGAGCTTCAGTTTTAGCATCATTCCTTCCAAAGAAATCCCAGGGTTGATCTCCTTCAGAATGGACTGGTTGGATCTCCTTGCAGTCCAAGGGACTCTCAAGAGTCTTCTCCAACACCACAGTTCAAAAGCATCAATTCTTCTGCGCTCAGCCTTCTTCACAGTCCAACTCTCACATCCATACATGACCACAGGAAAAACCATAGCCTTGACTAGACGGACCTTAGTCGGCAAAGTAATGTCTCTGCTTTTGAATATACTATCTAGGTTGGTCATAACTTTTCTTCCAAGGAGTAAGCGCCTTTTAATTTCATGGCTGCAGTCAACAATCTTCAAAGATTTCATAATCCTTAATTATACCACCAAACAGTCAATCTGACCACTGCCACAAGTCCCATCATTACGCAACCAGAATCAACAAGCTGGAATCAACATTACTAGGAGAAATATCAAGCAGCTCAGATATGCAGAGCTAATGGCAGAAGGCGGAGAAGGCAATGGCACCCCACTCCAGTACTCTTGCCTGGAAAATCCCATGGATGGAGGAGCTTGGTAGGCTGCAGTCCATGGGGTCGCTAAGAGTCGGACACGACTGAGCGACTTCCCTTTCACTCTTCACTTTCATGCATTGGAAAGGAAATGGCAACCCACTCCAGTGTTCTTGCCTGGAGAATCCCAGGGACGGGGGAGCCTGATGGGCTGCTGTCTCTGGGGTCGCACAGAGTCGGACACGACTGAAGTGACGCAGCAGCAATGGCAGAAGGCAAAGAGGAACTACAGAGCCTCTTGAAGGTGAAAGAGGAGAATGAAAAGGCTGGCTTAAAATTCAACATTCAAAAAACTAAGATCGTGGCGATGAATTCAACATTTAAAAAAACTAAGATCATGGTGATGCTTGCTCCTTAGAAGAAAAGCTATGACAAACCCAGTCTAAGCATATTATAAAGCAGAGACATCAATTGGCCAACAAAGGTCCGTATAGTTAAAGCTATGGTTTTTCTAGTAGTCATGTATGGATTTGAGAGTTGGACTATAAGGAAATCAACCTTGAATATTTATTGGAAGGATCGATGCTTAAGCTCCAATACTTTGGCCAACTGATATGAAAAGCCAACTCACTGGAAAAGATCCTGATGCTGAGAAAGACTAAAGGCAAGAGGAGAAGGGGGTGCCAGAGGATGAGATGGCTGGATGGCATCACCACCTCAATGGACATGAATTTGAGCAAATTCTGGGACATAGTAAAGGACAGGAAAGACTTGTGTGCTGTAGTCCATGGTGTCATAAGAGTTGCACACAACTTAGCAACTGAACAACAGTCGATAAAAATCACCATCTATCCCAGGATCAGCAAACTTTTTCTGTGAAGAGCCATACAGTAAACATTTGGCTTTAGAGGTCATAAAGCCTCTGTCACAGTTACTCAGCTCTGCTGTTGTAGCATAAAAGCTGCAACAGACAAAAGGTTAACTGTAGCTATAGTTCAATTTCATTTCAGAACACTGAAATTAGAATTTTACATAATATCCCTATGTCATAAAATATCATTCTTCTTTTGATTTGACTTTTCCCCAACCATTTAAAGATGTTAAAGCAACTCTTTGTGGGCTGTGCAAAAACTATCAGTTTGCAAGCTGTGGTCTTCCCCTTTACCAAGCCAGAGATCCTAGGTGTCCCAATTCCTTCTTCTCCCTTAGTCATGAGAGTCAATCATTACCTCTAGTAAAGTACTTGTCACACACTATTCTAAGTGTTTATGGCCTCCTTCAACTGACAGTAAGATTCTTGAAGGTAAGAAATACGTCTGTTCTAAGACGACAGTTTCTTTTTAGTTTGGCTCATTCTTGAACTTAATAGTAACGTTTTAAAATGCATTATCTAAAGGCTCAGGCAAATGTGGAACACATTCATCAAGCACAAATAATAATGATCTTTATTCAATGCTCCAGTAACTGCTCCATTGGTTTTCTGGGTGCTTTTTGTGCTTTCCAAGGCCTTGTAATGCTGTATAGGTCCTGAAACAATGGATTTGAGATGCCAATACAGTGGCTAGTTACCACTACAGTTAGGTCTATGAGCAGCCTTTATGCCTTCTACACACCTCTTCTTTCTAAGTGGCACATTCAACCATAATCACATCTTCAAAGTTATTCAATTAAAGAAAGAAAAACAAGGCATAGTAAAAGTAAAAAAATAAAAGACATAACCAGACACATCTAAAAAAACAGCAGCTCAACGAAGATTGTAATGATAACCATTTGTTAATGCTCAGTATGTGTTAGGCACTGTATCAAAGTATGTAATGCACAGTATTTAACATATCTTCAAATAAGCACAGAATATAGACGCTTCGTTTTGCAGATAAAGAAACTGTGGCACAGAACAGTTAAATAACTTGTCCACAGTCAAACAACTAGTAGGTGACAAGACTGAGACTCAAACTGAGGTATGCTGGTTTAGTCGCTAAATCATGTCTGACACTGTCACCCCATGGACTACAGCCCATCAGGCTCTTCTGTCCATGGAATTTTTCAGGCAGAATATTGGAGTGGGTTCCTTCTCCAACCCAGGCACACATGATTCCAAAATCTATGCTCTCACCACTGGTGGAATAGGGCCTATAACCAAGGTACATCAATATCCACTAGGAAAAGCTTCCTTCAGAAGGAAAATTTCAAGCTGCATTTGAAATGTATCATACTTATCATATAATTACAAAACTCCTAAGTATGGTGCAATGTACACAGACAGTGAGGCTTTCTAATCACTGTCTGACTAAATAAACTGAAAGAGTCAATTCCTTGGTATAGCAGAACCTCTTACTCTAAAGATGGAAAACAAAATCTTATGGCAAATTAGAACACTCCCATGGTTCCATTTCCTACTGTTAATAGAGCCATTGTCAGGAAGTCCCATGCTTACTATAGCAACCACTGGCCTTGCTATTCACCAAGTTTCTGCCTTTTTGCTTCCTCAGGAAACAGACAAGAAAACCAGGCTCCTGATGTTTTTTAAAAGAGGAAGCTGCCATTTAAAATTGAAAATTAATAAATGAATATGTAAAAGTAATTTTACATTTTGGATGACACCCAATATTTCCGTATATTAAACTCAATCTTTAAAGCACACAATCTTTTTTTTATCTTCAAATAAACTTCTTTCAAGTGTACATAATTGTGGTAGAATTCAGTCCCTTACAGCTGTAGGACAATGGGCCCTATTTCTTTGTTACTTCTTACTCAACTGTGGCAGAAGAGGGTATGAGAGGAATGGTCACATCCTAGGTCTTAGGGGAGAGTCACTGGGATAGGCCGCTAAGTGAGAGTCCTTGACTTTGTACAGGGAAGAATTTAACAGTTAAGTTGGAAGCAGAGTGAAAACAGATTTATTTAGGGAGAATCACACCCTGCAGATAGAATATGGGCTTGTATCAGAAGGCTACAGGGCCCTAGGAAATAAACATTCCATAGACAGAAAGTGGCCCATCTCAGAAGGTGAGATAAGAGTGGTTAGTTTTTATGGGCTAGATAACTCCAACTATTGGGGGGAAGCAGTAGGGATTTCCAGGAATTGGGCCACTGCCCACTTTTTGGCCTTTTATGGCCAGCCTTCGAACTGTCCTGGTACTGGTTGGGTGTATTATTTAGCATAATACATTATAATGAGCATATAATGAGGTTAAAGGTCTACTGTAAGTCACTTACACCATCTTGGGCTTAGTTGGTTCTAACTAGTTTTTGTCATATCCTCAATGGCTGTGTCATTCTTTAACAGTTGGGCCGCGCTTCCCTCCTATCTCACAAGGACCATTCTCAGCTGCTATCTCACAAGGGCCATTCTCAGCTGCTGGAGGTCATCTGCAATTCTTGTCATATGGACTGTTTCATCTTCAAAGTCAGCAATGGAAAAAACTCTAATTCAATTCTTCTCATGTTTTAACTTACTTGACTCTTTCTTGCTCTGACTCTGGACCCAAATTTTAAGTTAGGCCTTTCTGCATAATCTCCCTTTTTATTGGCTCAAAGACACTTTTATTAGTAACTTGATCGCATCTTTAATATCTCTTTTGTAATGTAATGTAACATTAAGCATCGAAATAAAATTTCAGCAAATTCACAGGTCCAGTATACATTCAAGAGAAGGAAATTCTACACAAGTGTGGGTCACTGGGGGTCATTTTAGGGTTCTGTCAACCAAAGATAGACGAAGACTTCTTAGATTGGAGACAAAAGGCATGAATCATTAAAAAAAAGTAATTAATCTGTGGCTTCCCTGGTGGTTCAGTGGTTAAGAATTCACCTTGCAATACAAGGACACTGGTTTGATCCTCGGTCTGGGAAGATTCTACACGCTTTGGGGCAACTGAGCCCATGTGCCACAACTAATGAGCATGTACTCTGGAGTCCACAAGTGGCAACTACTAAAGCCGTGCACCACAACTACTGAAGCCTGCATGCCAAGAGCCTAAGCCCTGCAACAACAGAAGTCATCAAAATGAGAAGCCCTGGCATGGCAACTAGAGTAGCCCCGGCTTGCAGCAACTAGAAGAAGTCCACGTGTAGCAACGAAGCCCAGCACAGCCAAAATAAATAGATATTTTTCCAAGTGATAATTTGATGTCATCAAAATTACAACTCTCTGCTCTTTGAGAAACACCAGTTCAGTTCAGTTGCTCAGTCGTGTCCAAATCTTTGTGATCCCATGAACTGCAGCACGCCAGCCTCCTTGTTCATCACCAACTCCAGAGTCCACCCAAGCCCATGTCCATTGAGTCGGTGATGCCATCCAACCATCTCATCCTCTGTCATCCCCTTTTCCTCCTGCCCTCAATCTTTCCCAGCATCAGGGTTTTTCAAATGAGTCAGCTCTTCGCATGAGGTGGCCAAAGTATTGGAGTTTCAGCTTCAACATCAGACCTTCCGAAGAACACCCAGGACTGATCTCCTTTAGGATGGACTGGTTGGATCTCCTTGCAGTCCAAGGGACTCTCAAGAGTCTTCTCCAACACCACAGTTCAAAAGCATCAATTCTTTGGCACTCAGCTTTCTTTATAGTCCAACTCTCACATCCATACATGACCACTGGAAAAACCATAGCCTTGACTAGACGGACCTTTGTTGACAAAGTAATGTGTCTGCTTTTTACTATGCTGTCTAGGTTGGTCGTAACTTTCCTTCCAAGGAGTAAGCGTCTTTTAATTTCATGACTGCAATCACCATCTGCGATGATTTTGGAGCACAGAAAAATAAACTCAGCCACTGTTTCCCCATCTGTTTCCCATGAAGTCATGGGACCAGATGCCATGATCTTCGTTTTCTGAATTTTGAGCTTTAAGCCAATTTTTTCACTCTCCTCTTTCACTTTCATCAAGAGGCCCTTTAGCTCTTCTTCACTTTCTGCCATAAGAGTGGTGTCATCTGCATATCTGAGGTTATTGATATTTATCCTGGCAATCTTGATTCCAGCTTGTGCTTCCTCCAGCCCAGCATTTCGCATGATGTACTCTGCATATAAGTTAAATAAGGAGGGTGACAATATACAGCCTTGACGTACTCCTTTTCCTATTTGGAATCAGTCTGTTGTTCCATGTCCAGTTCTAACTGTTGCTTCCTGACCTGCATACAGATTTCTCGGGAGGCAGGTCAGGTGGTCTGGGATTCCCATCTCTTTCAGAATTTTCCATAGTTTATTGTGATCCACACAAAGGCTTTGGCATAGTCAATAAAGCAGATGTTTTTCTGGAACTCTCTTGCTTTTTCCATGATCCAGTGGATGTTGGCAATTTGATCTCTGGTTCCTCTGCCTTTTCTAAAGATGTCCAGCTTGAACATCTGGAAGTTCACAGTTCACGTACTGCTGAAACCCAGCTTGGAGAATTTTGAGCATTACTTTACTAGTGTGTGAGATGAGTGCAATTGTGCAGTAGTTTGAGCATTCTTTGGCACTGCCTTTCTTTGGGATTGGAATGAAAACTGCAAACTTTTCCAGTCCTGTGGCCACTGCTGAGTTTTCCACATTTGCTGGCATATTGAGTGCAGCACCTTCATAGCATCATCTCTCCGGATTTGAAATAGCTCAACTGCAATTCCATCACCTCCACTAGCTTTGTTCATAGTGATGCTTTCTAAGGCCCACTTGACTTCACATTCCAGGATGTCTGGCTCTAGGTGAGTGATCACACCATCGTGATTATCTTGGTCATGAGGATCTTTTTTTGTTCAGTTTTTCTGTGTATTCTTGCCACCTCTTCTTAATATCTTCTGCTTCTGTAGTTTATTGTGATCCACACAAAGGCTTTGGCATAGTCAATAAAGCAGATGTTTTTCTGGAACTCTCTTGCTTTTTCCATGATCCAGTGGATGTTGGCAATTTGATCTCTGGTTCCTCTGCCTTTTCTAAAGATGTCCAGCTTGAACATCTGGAAGTTCACAGTTCACGTACTGCTGAAACCCAGCTTGGAGAATTTTGAGCATTACTTTACTAGTGTGTGAGATGAGTGCAATTGTGCAGTAGTTTGAGCATTCTTTGGCACTGCCTTTCTTTGGGATTGGAATGAAAACTGCAAACTTTTCCAGTCCTGTGGCCACTGCTGAGTTTTCCACATTTGCTGGCATATTGAGTGCAGCACCTTCATAGCATCATCTCTCCGGATTTGAAATAGCTCAACTGCAATTCCATCACCTCCACTAGCTTTGTTCATAGTGATGCTTTCTAAGGCCCACTTGACTTCACATTCCAGGATGTCTGGCTCTAGGTGGGTGATCACACCATCATGATTATCTGGGTCGTGAAGATCTTTTTTGTACAGTTCTGTGTATTCTTGCCACTTCTTAGTATCTTCTGCTTCTGTTTGGTCCCTACTATTTCTGTCCTTTATTGAGTCCATATGTGCAATTAATGTTCCCTTGATATCTCTAATTTTCTTGAAGACATCTCTAGTCTTTCCCATTCTGTTGTTTTCCTGTATTTCTTTATAGTGATCACTGAGGAAGGCTTTCTTATCTCTTCTTGCTATTCTTTGGAACGCTGCATTCAAATGGGTATATCTTTCCTTTTCTCCTTTGCTTTTTGCTTCTCTTTTCACAGGTATTTGTAAGGCCTCCTCAGACAGCCATTTTGCCTTTTTGCATTTTTTTTCTTGGGGATGGTCATGCTCCCTGTCTCCTGTACAATGTCACAAACCTCCATCTATAGTTCAACAGGCACTCTATCAGATCTAGTCCCTTAAGTCTATTTCTCACTTCCACTGTATAATCGTTAGGGATTTGATTTAGGTCATACATGAATGATCTAGTGGTTTTCCCTACTTTCTTCAATTTAAGTCTGAATTTGGCAATAAGGAGCTCATGATCTGAGCCAGTCAGCTCCCGGTCTTGTTTTTGCTGACTATACAGAGCTTCTCCATCTTTGGCACAAAGAATATAATCAATTTGATTTTGGTGTTGACCATCTGGTGTGTCCGAGTGTAGAGTCTTCTCTTGTGTTATTGGAAGAGGGTGTTTGCAGTGCATTCTTTTGGCAAAACTCTATTAGCCTTTGCCCTTTAATCCAAAGCCAAATTTGCCTGTTACTCCAGGTGTTTCTTGACTTCCTACTTTTGCATTCCAGTCCCCTATAATGAAAAGGACATCTTTTTTGGGTGTTAATTCTAGAAGGTCTTGTAGGTCTTCAGACAACCATTCAACTTCAGCTTCTTCAGCATTACTAGTCAGGGCATAGACTTGTATTACGTGATAGTGAATGGTTCTCCTTAGAAACGAACAAAGATTATTCTGTCATTTTTGAGACTGTATCCAAGTACTGCATTTTGGACTCTTTTGTTGACTATGATGGCTATTTTATTTCTTCTAAGGTATTCTTGCACACAGTAGTAGATATAATGGTTATCTGAGTTAAATTCACCCATTCCAGTCCATTTTAGTTTGCTGATTCCTAAAATGCTGACATTCACTCTTGCCATCTCCTATTTGATCAATTCCAATTTGCCGTGATTCATGGACCTAACATTCCAGGTTCCTAGGCAGTATTACTCTTTACAGCATCAGATCTTGTTTCCATCACCAGTCACATCCACAACTGGGTGTTGTTTTTGCTAGGGCTCTGTCTCTTCATTCTTTCTAGATTTACTTCTCCACTGATCTCCAGTAGCACCTACCGACCTGGGGAGTTCAGTGTCCTATCTTTTTGCCTTTTCATACTGTTCATGGGGTTCTCAAGGCAAGAATACTGAAGTGGTTTGCCATTCCTTTCTCCAGTGGACCACATTTTGTGAGAACACTCCACCATGACCCATCCGTCTTGGGTGGCCCTACAGGGCATGGCTCATAGTTTCACTGAGTTAGACAAGGCTATGGTCCATGCGATACCTTAATATTAACTGATATTAAATATGTTTTCACTTGTAAACCTTGTTAATACTTTCTGAGGGATAGAAGGGGATATAAGGAAAGTTTCAGTTGCCACAATTTGTCCTTAACTTTAACTTGTTAGACAAATATTTCTGGAGATCCTACTATGTGTCAGATATAGGTATAAATATTTTTTTACTATAGGGCCTTAATCAGGGATGTTTCCCTAGCACCTATCACAAGCAACTTCTGTTTTAATAGTGTGGTAAATGAGACTCAAGTGATGAACAAATAAACAAGTAGTAGATGGGCAAGGTAATTTCAGAGCACGATAATCACTACAGAGAAAATAGAAAAGAATTAATACCACATACTATGCCATTGTTTACAAATGTGGACATTTCTATCAGCAGAGTCAAGTGACACCATCAGCATGGCTTGGTGGTAAAGAAGGTATCTCTGTAGGCAGATTTGTTGGGTTCACAACCCTGCCTCCTTCACTCCCTGTGTGGCTCTGAACAAATTATTTCACCTTTCCCGCCTCCTCTTTCCCATCCTCTTAACAGTATCTATCCCACATGAGGTGAATCGAAGATTACAGAGTTGATATGTGAAGTGTCTGGTGCTGTGCCTGGCAACCCAGGAAGCAGTCGGTAACTGTTAGTAAACAGTACCATTGGTCATGTTTAGAAAGCTTAGGGACCAGAAAAACAAGCAGCAATTCAAAAATTATAAGAAAACTTTTGTTTACTTGCTTGCTGGTTTTTAAACATTGACAAATGTAGTAGTATTTGCTTCCTGTAAAAGTCTCAGCAATATTCAAGTTGTATTAAGTGAAAAGTGAAAGTCTGCCATGTTTTCATTTGCCTTTCCTGGTTCAGTACTGGATCAATAGTTCACACAGTTACTGTCATTTGTATTTATTTGGTAAACCATCTTTGCCCATTTTTCTAATAGAATATTGGTCTGTTTCTTTTCTGTAGCTACTCTCATTCTAGGATGATATTAACCCTTTCCTGACACACTGTTGCAAAACTGCAGTTCATCATCTAGTTTTGCTTATATTATCTTTTCAAGCAGTCACATTTTATGCAACCTTTTCCTTCGTGATTTTGGCCTTCTGTAATGCTTTACCTTCAATAAAGATGAGTAAACTATCTGATTTTAGTAAGATCTGCAAGTTAAGAAACATTTTTACATTTTTTAATGTTTAGAAAAAATAGAGTACTATTTCATGATATGAAAACTATATGAAATTCAAACTCCAGTGTCCACAAATAATATCAAATGCAGTTATACTCATTCATTTACATGCTGGCTACGTATGGCTAGCTTCATCATTACAATAGCAGAATCAAGTAGCTCCTTGTATATGTGGTGCTCAGAGCTTCACACTGCTGTTCAGTGTACCACAAATCACAGTGACAAGTTATAAGTCAACAGCACTTTGAGTGCCACACACACATATTGGCATACTGTGGTAGTTTTTTTTTTTTTCTTTTTTAATTACCAGTACATAGCTGTTAAGTTAAAACAAGAAAAGAGAGAAGTGGACTCTTTTCAATGCACAGTGGACAGTGTGGATTATTTTGCTAGCAAGTCAGATGAGAAAACATTGTTTATTATGCAATATCACTATAGCTTGTGGTAGAATAATTCAATATATATAAACATTACCAGACTAAGTAGTCATCTCAATATTCCCAATTCACAGGAAAGCAACAGTCAAAAAAAGTAGAAAATCTGAAGTAGAATATCTCATCACAGGAGAATTTCTGGAAGAAAGAAAGGGAAGGAGTATAAAAAAAAAAAAATTAAGCTGCAACAAAAGTAAATTCCCAAGAAACTCATTTGTTAGCCAAGCAAGGAAAGTAATTTGCTAATTGTGAGTTAGTAAAAAGCACCTAGGAGTTCCCTGGCGGTCTGGTGGTTAGGATTCTGTGCTTCCACTGCTGGGGTCCTGGTTCGATCCCTGGTCGGGAAACTAAGGTTCTGCAAGCCAACTAGCATGACCAAAAATAAAAGCAAAATCAAATAATGCTTGACTGCCAGAGCTCAAGAAATGTATTCAGAGAAACTAAGCTTGAGATTATTATTAGCCTTTCAGCAAAACCAGCTGCTCCAAAGGTTGAAGACAATGGGAATAAAATTTGTCATCTTTTTTTAAGGCAAATGATTTCAAGTAAATTACCCTGTCCACTGATGAGTTAGATGTTACTAATACAGCTCAGTTGCTGTTGTTTACTCAAGGAATTAATGCCAAGATTATAAAGTACTTCAAGAATCAGCTTCTATGAATAGTCTGTGTGGTGAGAAACTGAGGAAATACTAATTTGGAACAAGCTGAAGTAGAAAGATGAGTTATAACTGATGATGTTTGTAAAAATATATATGGAGTAGAAAAAGCCTTAGCTGGATAACTTAGAAAGCTTGTGAAGATATAAGATGTTGTTTATTATTTTTCACCAGCAGGTACTCTGGAAAATATCTAAATTTATCATGTTACTGAATGAACCAATACTGTCAATGGTGAACTTAATTCGCTGTCATGGGCTAAATCACTGTCAGCAACAGAAGCAGAATAACCTGTCTTGCCTGCTCATGCAAGAGTTTTATGGCTTAGCAACTGTAAAGTTTTACTGTGATAAAAGTTTTTTAAAGCTCGGGGCTGAGATTCCAGTTTCAGAACACTAAAACCTTTTCAGTCACTATTATCATTGATGGCTCTGAAACTTAGCTTCTGTTGTAGGTTTTGTAATATTTAATAAATTCAACCTAACACTATAGGGCAGAACTGAACTTACATGTAAAATCTAAACTGTAGTTAATTCATTTAGACAAAAACTATTATTCAAATTGTAAGTAATGTCAAGCTGTTTTATACACTTCCAGTGCTGTCAAAAAGTTAAAACAAAAAGTGAGATCTCAATTCTCAATAAGTTTGCAGTGGATACATATTTTAGATTAAATTATAATTCTTGAACCATTTTTAAGACTTTAAGGCAAGTGCAAAGAAAATTTTCCATGTCTCAAAATCTATTTAACAGTGTAATTATGGCACTGACATCTAACCTTCAATTGGAAGTAATTAATCTACAATGTAATGATACACTAAAAGGCAAATACTAAGAGAAAACTACAATATAATTCTACAAATGCTTCCCAACGGATTAATATGCTCAATTAAAACCATACGCTTGTGGGCTGATTTCAATTGGCTATATACATCTGTGTGAAGATATTTCCAAAGATGAAATTCATAAAATCTCATTATAGATCAGCAATAACAGATGAACATTTGCAATCAATTCTGATGACAGGAAACACTAACTGTGAACCCCAATTAAGGAAAATGTATCACCATTTTTCTCATTAGTGTACCTATATTACAAAAAGTGTACTCAGCAGTAACAGTAATTATTATTACTATTATCATATTTGACTTTCATCAATAATAAATTTTTGGAAATTATTCTCTCTCTTGTTATAAAGTACCTACATAAGAGCCTCAATTTTGCTTTTTGGACTGCAAAATCTAGAATGTTTACTCTTTGGCTCTTCATAGAAATTGTCTGATGACTATGCTTTGGAGAAAGGTTTTCTTTAGCTTAAGCATATAAAAGCACTACCTCTATTTCTTCCAGAGACAAGTAAAAACTTTTATCCAACACAAACAGGACCTGGGCCTGGTTGGTTACATGAAGAAACACAGTAAACCAGGTAATCAAAATAAATATATATATATATTTAACTTAAATATTTGATTTTTACTTAAACCCATTTACTTTCATATGTAGCATTTTCTTTAAGTACAGATATGCTAATTAATGCTTCACATGTTCTTTCCTGCATAGATCATCATGTCCCTAATACATATCTATGATTTTAAATTTCAATTTCTTTAGAGTGGAATAAAAACTTAGACATCTGTGAGATAATTGAGCACAGAAGGATTAGTAAGATTTTTATGGTTCTTTCCCTTAATCTTTTAAAGTATCAATGCCCAAAACTAGTAAGAAAGTGGGGAACTAGTAAGAAAAAGGGAGGGAGGGACTCATATTTATCCAATTCTTTCAGGATCTTAACTTTCTTTCTTTTTTTTTTTTTTTTTTAGTTTTTAGTTTGTTTTGCTTTACAATACTGTATTCGTTTTGCTATACATTGACATGAATCAGCCACAAGTGTACATGAACTCCCAATCCCGACTCCCACCTCCCCCCTCCCGCCCCACACCTTCTCTCTAGATTACCCCCGTGCATCAGTCCCAAGAATCCTGCATCCTGCATCAAACCTAGACTGGCGATTTGTTTCACTTATGATGTCATACATGTTACATTGCCACTCTGCCAACTCATCCCACCCTCTCCCTCTCCCACAGAGTCCAAAAGGCCATTCTATACATCTGTGTCTCTTTTGCTGTCTTGCGTACAGGTTTATCATTACCATCATTCTAAATTCCATATATATGTGTAAGTATACTGTATTGGTGTTTTCTTTCTGGCTTACTTCACTCTGTATAATCGGCTCCAGCGTCATCCACCTCATTAGATTCCCACCCTCTCCCTCTCCCACAGAGTCCAAAAGGCCATTCTATACATCTGTGTCTCTTTTGCTGTCTTGCGTACAGGTTTATCATTACCATCATTCTAAATTCCATATATATGTGTAAGTATACTGTATTGGTGTTTTTCTTTCTGGCTTACTTCACTCTGTATAATGGGCAAAAATATGGAACACTTCACGAATTTGCGTGTCATCCTTGTGCAGGGGCCATGCTAATCTTCTCTGTATCGTTCCAATTTTAGTGTATGTGCTGCCGAAGCGAGCACAATCTTAACTTTCTTAAAAACAACTATTTTTATATATTTCATTGGTTTAGGGAATATTTAATTAGGTTACAATAAGTATAACTGGCAAGTTTAGAACACACTGATCCCTGAAAGTATAAATTCAACTAGTGATTGCAGAAGGCAAGGTATACTAGAGAGTAGTCTATCAGCCATGAGTATTTGGATTATTTTAAGAATCACTCAGTATATTCTAAAGAATGAAAAGTGTGACTGGGAATTCCCTGGTGGTCCACTATAGAGGGCACAAGTCCTAACATGGTTGAGGAACTAAAACTCTGCATGCTGCGTGGCACAGTCAAAAAAAAAAAAGTCCAGTTAATTCAGTATTACGCATACTGATTCAGCATATTAAAAAGCAGAGACATTACTTTGCCAACAAAGGTCCATCTAGTCAAGCCTATGGTTTCTCCAGTAGTCAGGTATGGATGTGGTAGTTGGGACTATAAAGAAAGCTGAGTGCCGAAGAAATGATGCTTTTGAACTGTGGTGCTGGAGAAGACTCTTGAGAGTCCCTTGGACTGCAAGGAGATCCAACCAGTCCATCCTAAAGGAGATCAGTCCTGGGTGTTCATTGGAAGGTCTGATGTTGAAGCTGAAACTCCAATACCTTGGCCACCTGATGCAAAGAGCTGACTTATTTGAAAAGACCCTGATACTGGGAAAGATTGAGGGCAGGAGGAGAAGGGGACGACAGAGGATGAGATGGTTGGATGGCATCAATGACTCAACGGACATGAGTTTGGGTAGACTCTGGGAGTTGGTGTTGGACAGGGAGGCCTGGCGTGCTGCAGCTCATGGGGTCGCAAAGAGTTGGACACAACTGAGCAATGAACTGAAGCATACTCTATAATCTCATGATTATTTGAGCATAGTCTAAATTAGCAATCTTTATATATTTTCCTCCAAAATAGCCTACTGTTGCAGGACCACTCATTGAATACTCCATCCTTCTCACACAGATTTTAAAAAATTATTTATTTATTATTTATTATTGTGGCTGCACTGGATCTTCATTGTAGTGTTCGGCATGCAGGCTTTTCTCTAGCTGCAGTGCATGGGATTCTGTTATTGCAGAGCATAGTCCCAGCAGTTACAGCACGTGGGCTCTCAATTTGTGGCATCTTGTTGATTTTTAAATGTTGTTTTTATCACATTCTAAATTCCCAAAATACCCAGGTCTGTTTCTGAACTTACTGTTCTGCTCTGAACACTTGTTTTGTCTATTCTAACACAAATGCCATGCTCCCTTAAATACCTTTAACCTTCTGATATGTTTTCTGGAGGGTGAAATGTCACATACTCTCCCCACTTCTACAGGACGTCCAACTACTGTTCTCTTTCAAAGTTTTTCAAACTTTTTTCAACTACTGAATTCATCCTTCCAAATGAACCATGCATGCGATTTTTTTACGCTCTAGAAAAGGCTCACCCCACTGCTTACAAAAATGTTGCATTAAATCTGTGGAATAACTTGGGGAGCACTGACATCTATATATAGTATCTTTATAATACTTTATTAGTCTCTCACATTCAGGAACACAGTACCAATATTGAATTTATTTCTCTCTTAAAAAATCCTTTATATTCTTTTAAAAAGTTTTCATTTTTCACATTAATTTTACATATTTTTAATTAATTTGTACTCTCCTCTATCACATAATTTTTTAAAATTTAAAATTCTACTAGTGTAGCATTTGGAGAAGGCGATGGCACCCCAATCCAGTACTCATGCCTGGAAATCCCATGGATGGAGGAGCCTGGTAGGCTGCAGTCCATGGGGTCGTGAAGAGTCGGACACGACTGAATGACTTCACTTTCACTTTTCACTTTCATGCATTGGAGAAGGAAATGGAACCCACTCCAGTGTTCTTGCCTGGAGAATCCCAGGGACGGCAGAGCCTGGTGGGCTTCCGTCTATGGGGTCGCACACAGTCGGACACAACTGAAGCGACTTAGCAGCAGCAGCAGCAGTGTAGCATTTCACACAATTTTAAAAAATAATTTTATTTATTTTTGGCTGTGCTAGGTCTTCATTGCTGTGTGGGCTTTTCTCTAGTTGTGATGAGCGGTGGCTACTCTAGTTACAGTGTGCAGGCTTCTCCTTGCAGTAGCCTCTAGAGTGGAACATGGGCTCTAGAGTGGGATTCAGTAGCTGTAGCATGCAGGCTCAGTAGCTACGGCTCCCAGGCTCTAGAGTACAGGCTGAGTAGTTGTACTACAAGGGCTTAGACGCTCCTCAGCATGTGGGGTCCTCCTGGATCAGGGCTGGAACCTTGTCTCCTATACTGGCAGGCAGATTCTTTACCACTAAACCACCAGGGAAGCTCTTTAACACAGTTTATAAAGAATTAAGTTTTGTAAGAATAGGTCATTCTCACTTCACCTTTCTCCATTCACACCTCTCCAAACAGAATGTTGTCTCATTCACCTTTGAAATCTTAGCATCTACCTAGTATGTAGTAATCAATTAAAAAATTACTGTTTCCCAGACTGACAAATATCTTACTAAATGTTTAAAAGGAAGAAGAAAGCAGATGATTTATTCATTCGGGATAGGGAGGAGATTCCTAAATCCTCTATCACCCTTGTTAACCTAAAAAGCAGTACATACGTCAAAAGGCATCATCCTTCCTTTTGGGGTCTTTCATAAATGAACTCAGTACATATCATCTTTGAATTTAGTTATTTTTCAGCTTTTACAACCTCATCAATCATTCTATTCTTTATGTATAAATTGAATGGCCTATATTAGTTTAATACTTCTGATAAGTTAGGAATGTTACATAATTTAGCTCACTTACTCCCCATCACAACCCTATGAAGTGGATATTATGATGTCTCATTTTGCAGAGGGGAAACTGAGGCAGCGAGATAATCAACTTAGCAGATGGCTTCAGAACCCACAAAAATATTTTAAAGAGTACATTATTTCATACTTTTATTTCATGAGTAAATAGCATTTAGTGAGTAAGTTGAAAATCATGTGTGTGCTCAGTTGTGACCGACTCTGTGACCCTTTGGACGAGCTGCCAGGCTCTTCTGTCCATGGGATTTTTCAGGCAAGGATACTGGAATGAGTTGCCATTTTCTTCTCCAGGGTATCTTCCTGACCCAGGGATCAAACCCGCATCTCCTGCATTGCAGGTGGATTCTTTATCCACTGATGCACCAACAAAAGCCCTAAGTTGAAAACCTTCATTGTGCTAAAAAAAAAAAAAAAAAAAAAGTTCAGCATATCTACAACTCTTAACATTTTAAATTCATAAAGCTAAAAGCAAAAAATAAAACCTTCAAATTATACTTAGGAATGTTTTAAAATATTCTTTAAAAGGACTAACCAGAGCTTCCCTGGTGGCTTAGTGGTAAAGAATCCACCTGCCAATGCAGGAGACAGGGGTTTGATCCTGTCTGTATGTGGTCCAGGAAGATCCCACATACTGCAGAGTCCATGGGCCACAACTATTGAATATGTGCTTTAGAGTCGGAGAGTCACAACTACTGAAGCCCACTCTAGAGCCCGTGCTCTGCAACAAGAGAAGCCATGGCAATGAGAAGTCCAGGCACCACAACTAGAGAGTAACCCCTGCTCGCTATAACTAGAGAAAAGCCAGAGTAGCAACAAAGACATAGCACGGACAAAAATAAATAAATATTATTTTTAAAAGGACTAAATATTAATAATTCCATACTTTATAGTCCTGCTTAAATTAGGCATACAAATCTCTCATTATCACTGTAGTTTTATTTAGCAACTTGTTAATACTTAAAGTGAAATTTGCTCAGTCATGTTCGACTGGTTGCGACCTCATGGACTATATGGTCCATGGAATTCTCCAGGCCAGAATACTGGAGTGGGTAGCCTTTCCTTTCTCCAGGGGATCCTCCCAAACCAGGATTGAACCCAGGTCTCCCAAATTGCAGGCAGATTCTTTACCAGCTGAGCCACAAGGGAAGCCCAACAATACTGGAGTGGGTAGTTAGTACTTAACTGAATTGTATCTATTTGACAACATTCCCAAACTCCCTCTGGGATGACCTGGAATCATTTGGCCCCAATCTTCCCAAAATGAATTATTAAAGAATCTCATGCTTTTAAAAGAAAGGATCAGACCAGTGGTGGCAGCTGCCAAGAATTTTACTGCTTGGTCTCCACGACTACAACAATCTGAGACTAGTGTGAGAGAGATGTATCCTTGGAAACCAACGCTTTGCTTCCCTCAATTAAGAAAAGGAGTGGAAAAAAAGAGCGAAAAGGCTTCAGAATAATTTAACTTGTGTTTAATGTGTTCACTGTGCAGGATAATCAATAGCAAAAGTTCTGTCCTGATCAAATCTGTGAGAAAATTATATGATGTTAGTGAAAACTCCAAACTGATTTTACAGAGGTTATCTTATGACCCATGAACAATTATTTTGGTTTCAGTCTTTAAAAAAAGATCACAATAGAAGCTCCACCAGTAATAACTTCATAAATGATATCTAACTGGGAACAATATTTGGTAACCCTCTGGGAACAATATTTGGTAAGCACAACTGCATACTATCATCTGAACTCTCCACACACATCCCATATACTCTAGAAGGTCCTTTGTTTTAGGTGTCACAAACTGTGAAATTTCAAAATGGAAGTATTTTTTTTTCCAAATTCAGGAACAGACTGAATGTATTTATGAAAATAATTATACTTCATAACATATGCTGCAAGTCCATTCATCTCAACTTCACTTCCTATGAAGTACAAATAAGCTTTAGTGAAATATATTAAGTACAGCCTCACAGGTTTTCTTAAAACCAGGACCCTACTTCCCTGGAACTATAAATATACTTCCTGTCATCAATAGCAATGGCTGGAGCAACCCCTCTGTTCAAAAGAACTAAAAATACATTTTTGTACATATCCTCTCTTCTCTACCCACCACCATTCCAAGAGGAACTGACAGAGGGAAATGCAGAGCTGTGTAAAGTTCAGCTGAGAGCAATGCAGAGACTGCAATTTTCCTTTAAAAAAAACAAAAACACACTACCTTCAACTGAATATTGTTCAGGAGAGATAGTAATCAGCTATTACAGAGTCAAAGTAAATTTTAATTTTTTTGGAGAAGTTATTTCTGATCACAAGTTATATTTAGTTACATTAACTGTTATTTGGGGACTGGTGTCATCTAAACCATGGTAACAGAAATTCATGCATATGGGAACTATGAAAAGTGAGAATTTTCTGTATATAAAAGGGAATCATGGAACCAGATAGTGTTCAGCCAGCACTTTCAGTGGGACTGGGGTCAATGAGATAGCCCTTGTGGTCAGGAAGTTGTTACCCACAATGGTGCTGAAGGGAACAAGTTGGAAAGCCAGATTCTAAATGTCAGAGAAAGGAGGTACAAATTTAGAAAGAGAAAAAGACTAGAAAAAATCCATGGTATTGAAACAAAACTAAAGGTATCAAAGTGAAATCATGGCTTTCAATATTTATAGGCAGATATTGATGTCTGTGTATGTCTGTGTATACACACATATGTCAAAGTGGAAGTGTCGGTCACTCAGTCAAGTCTGACTCTGCAACACTATGGACTGCAGCCCGCCAGGCTCCTCTGTCCATGGGATTCTCCAGGCAAGAATACTGGAATGGGTAGCAGCCATTCCCTTCTCCAGGGGATCTTCCCGACCCAGGGATAGAACCTGGGTCTCCTGCATTGCAGGTAGATTCTTTACCATCTGATACATATGTATATGTTTAAATCACTATAAACTCTTCAACCACAAACCCTAACATCTGTGTTTCACTTTCTGCACAATAGGGGATGTTTCTACGTAACAATTCTCACCACCACAATGATAAAGGCACTTATCCATACTTTCCCCTCACTCCTCTGCCTCCTGACTGACCTTAGTGCTTCTCCCATGTAACCCTGAATAATAGCTTGGTGCCTGCTGCATCGGAGAACTATGAGCAATGAACTTCCTTCAATGGCACTGACCTCTTCATGCCATCACTCAATCATACTTATAAATTAAATCCTAGGTACATTTAAAAACACTATCCTATCTCTGACCTCTAACAGAGCCTAAGAGCAATGACATCTCAGAAGCAAATAACACATCTGGTATTCAGATCTTATTTCCTAAATACATCCCCTAATATAAAAGGAACCAGAGCTCCCTGATAGACATCGTTGATTCTGGACTGGGGCAGTGAAAGTACAAGATGAGCATGGAAAATCTTACTGTGTAAAAAGAAAAGCAAGTGATCAAAGAAGGACAGGGACATGAAAAAAGGCCACAGGAGCCAGCCTGAAAGGGTGTCTGTGGCCAAATCTAGCACAATATGAGCATCAAATAAATGGTAAATGAATAACATAGGAATCCAGGAGTTCATGTTGATACATTTAAATGATTTTTAAAATAAATTTATTTTCTGGCTGTGCCGAAGTGTTACTGCTTGGACTTTTCTCTAGTTGTGGAGAGTAGGGGCTAATCTCTAGTTGCAGTGCGAGGGCTTCTCACTGTGGTGGCTTCTCTGCTTCAGCAGGTGCAGCATGCAGGCTCTAGAGCGCAGGCTCAAGAGTTGTGGTGCATGGACCTAACTGCTCTGCAGCATGTGCGATCTTCCCAGATCAGAGATGGAATCCATGATCTCCTCACTGGCAGGCAGATTCTTTACCATTGAGCCACCAGAGAAGCTCCTAAATGATTTTAAAAGAGAAAAACTTCCCTGGTGGTCCAGTGGTCAAGACTCCATTGCAGGGGGCATGGGTTCCATCCCTGGTCAGGGAACTAAATCTCCCATGCCAGGCAGCAGGATAAATACATAAATAAACTAAAAGAAAAAGGCATAGAGAAAGCTTTTTCTTACAGTGAAATGCCAAATGAACTCAAAAGGAGTGATGAAATTTTATAAATTTTATTATTTGGTAACCACTATAGTATTAACTGACTTAGGCACAGATCATCAATGAATGGTGCTAAAACTAGTAGGTAAAAAGTGGATGAGAAATTAACTATTCGTACAGCCTCAAAGTTATCATTTCACAAAAATGGATATTATTTACTTACTAGAAAAGGTAACATATTTTTGAACTAACTGTAACTAACTGAAGAGACATGATAACTAAATACAAGGCATGTTCCTAGGTGGTTTCTGAGCTGGAAATAAAAGGAGGAAAGGAAGAGGTTTTCCTGGTTTTCTTTCTAGAGGGGTTGCTGTTGCTGTTTATTCTCTAAGTTGTGTCCAATTCTCTGCAACCCAGAGAACACAGACTGTAGCTTGCCGGTTCCTCTGTCCACGAGATTTCCTAGGCAAGAATACTGGAGTGGGATGCCATTTCCTCCTCCAGGAGATCTTCAAAACCCAGGGATCGAACCGAGGTCTTTTGCTTGGCAGGCTGATTCTTTACCACCTGAGAAGCCCTTTTGGAGGGGGGAATTGGGTCTTTGGTTGATCTTTTACCTTTTTTTTGTTTGTTTTTGCTGTAAAAAACATAATTGGAAAATCAGTGAAATTTGAGAGGTATCTGTGAATTAGACAGTACTGTATCAATATTTATTTCCTGATTTTAATGAGTATGCTGTGGTTAAACAGAAGAGTATCCTTGTTTTTAGGATATATATATGGATTTTAAAGTTACAGAGCCTTTTGTCTGCAACTTATTTCTTAAATGATTCAGAAAACTTGTATAGCTAGAAGGATATAGTGACAAAGATAAGGTAATTATGGTAAAATGTTAACAATTTAACATTAACAATGTTAACAATTTAACATTAAAATTTAACATTAACACTCAGCCAAACAGCAAACAAATACTAAAGGACTAAAATCATACAGGTCAATCCTTTAACCACAATGCAGTTAAATCTATTAATCCATATTAAAAAACCTCAGTTGAAAATTAAAAGACACACTTATAAATAACTCATGGATCAAAGAAGAAAACCACAATGGCTATTAGAAAACAGCCTTAACTGTTATTGAAAAAATTCCAACCAAATACTAGTACTCTGATGCCATCAATGTATAAGATAAAAAGATACTACTGTAGATACCATGATCAAATTGTGTTTCATTTAAAAACTCCCTTTATAATTAATGAAAGGTAGCCAAGGGCTAGAGGGAGGGAGAATCAGGAACATACTGGTAAAAGAATACAGAGTTCTAGTTGGGAATGATGAAAAAGTCCTGGAAATGGATGGTGGTAATGATATCACAACAATCAATATGAATGTACACCAAACTGCAGTAAAAATGGTATATTTTGTTGTGTATATTTTACAATAAAAATTACATAAAATGAGTCTAAAAGAAAAAATAAACCAATATTTTCTCATAAAGAATTGATTAATGTAATTCATTATATTGACAATTTAAAGAAATATCATATGAACATTAAGAGATGCAGAAAAAGCATAATATACAATTCAACACCCACTCATTGAAAGTCTTTTTACAACAAGGGAAGAAAGGGAAGTTCCTTAATCTGACAAACAGTGTCCACAGCCAAACTGCCCTAAAAGGACAGGGTAAGATTCAAAAAACTAATGCCAGATCAGATAATGTGACATAACATATAAAATCTTGCACTCCTCTTTTAAAATTCTTTTAGAATTATTTGAAATGTAAAAGACAGAAAATGCAGTTATCTCTTCTGTGCTGATAAATACTGTTTTGATGTCAAGAACAATTATCTTAACAGAAAAGTGATTCTTTTAAGCAACTAACAAAAAAATTCGGTCCATATCCACTTTAAAATCAAAACAATTTAGAGCATCCAACAATTTTTTAATATTTAATTTTAATAAAATCCAACAATATTTTAATATTTATTTTTATTTATTTGGCTGCACTGGGTCTTAGTTTCAGCATGTGGGATCTATTAATAGTTCCCTGATTAGAAATCAAACCTGGGCCCCCTGCACTAGATAACCTGTGAAGCTCCCAACAGCCAACAATTCTGTTTCTTGTTCAGTCACTCGGTTCTGTCTGACTCCTTGAGACTCCATGAACTGCAGCCACCAGGCTTCCCTGTCCTTCACCATATCCAAAAGCTTGCTCAAACTCATGTCCATTGAGTCGGTGATGCCATCCAACCATCTCAACCTCTGTCATCCCCTTCTCTTCCTGCCTTCAATCTTTTTTTTTTTTTTTAACACATCAGTTTTAATTGTCAAGATTATTCCAGAGCAAGAGTTCACTTCCAATCACTTCTCTCTGGCTTGCATTCCTCCATGGCCCAGCCGACCATTATTCTAGTTTATTCTTGAACTTGCTCTCTCCCGCCCTCCCTATGAGGCCAGCGAGAGAGGCACGGCCCTGCTGAATCTGCAGCAGTCAATCACCATCAGGTCCAACAGACTAGCCGATTGTGGTCGGCCAGCGCAGAATGCACCATCTTGCTTAAGCCCAGAGGTGCGGACCGATGTGTGTTCTAAGCGATGCCCAGGCCTCTCCACAGCCCAGTGTCAGCATCCACCAGCCTGCAGCCAGGGTAGATCTGAGGTCATAAGGCCACTTGGATGCAGTGGTGCTTCAGTCTGCAAGGCAGGACCGTTTTTTCAGCTGGTAAAAGTCAACAAGCTGGATCAGGTCTGAGAATTTGGTCTTCCCGTTGTCAAGGCTGAAGAATTGCATCCACCAGCCTGCAGCCAGGGTAGATCTGAGGTCATAAGGCCACTTGGATGCAGTGGTGCTTCAGTCTGCAAGGCAGGACCGTTTTTTCAGCTGGTAAAAGTCAACAAGCTGGATCAGGTCTGAGAATTTGGTCTTCCCGTTGTCAAGGCTGAAGAATGTCTGCCCATCATCCTTGCAAGGTAAGATCTGGAAATTTTTAATTTTCTGATGATGACAGAGTGTGAAGACAAATACCTTTGGATTACTCTCCTGCCTTCAATCTTTCAATGAAGCCCAAGAATACTGGAGTGGGTAGCCTATTCCTTCTCCAGGGGATTTTCCCCACCCAGCAATCAAGCCCGGGTCTCCTGCATTGCAGGCGGATTCTTTACCAGCTAAGCTACCAGGGAAGCGCAATTCTGTTTCTAGAGAACTCTTTTCCAAAAAAGTTGTCCTTATTAGAGGATTCACGAGAAAATTATGTTACCTGAAATTAGGTAATTACTGATATCTTTCTATAGCTAAAATGAATAGCCAGGTACATCAACTTAGGCATTTTTTTTCAGACTAAACTCATTCAAGCCGTGCTCTCTTCAACTGAGAGGGTTGGAGCCTGGTGTATCTATTCATTTGTGGGTTAGAGCAGATGAACACTTTTCTGATAACCATCTCAGCCCTTCCTATGGTTGTTTCATGTAAATAGATGGAGTCACCATCTATGAAAACCACCATCATCTTCAGACTTCTTTATTTTCAAAGTAAGTTGGATTTGTCATTAATCAGCAACTGTACTCATGATTTCAAAGTCTTTTTCTAGTCAACAAAATTCAATTATGAGAAATGACATTTAGAAAACTGCCTCTTATTTGGGCATCTGTGGACTCTGTTGAGAATAACCAAAGCTGTAATAAGGTTACGGCAAAATCACTACTGCAGAGCTTCCCTGGTGGCTCAGTGCTGAAGAATCCACTTATCAGTTTAGGAGACACAGGTTCGATTCCTGATCTGGGAAGATCCTACATGTTGAGGAGCCACAATTGTGGATCCTGTGCTCCAGAGCCCGGAGCCACAACTACTGAAGCCCACACACCCAAATGAGAAGCCCAAGCACTGCAACTATAGAGGACCCCTTGCCTGTCATAACCGGAGAAAAGCCCGAGTAGCAACAGAGACCTAGCATAGTCAAAAATAAATATTTTTTAAAAACTCACTACGGCAGGAGTTCTCAAATTTGAGAGACATGGACTACCTTTTAAATGAAGCAAAATTTTTAACACACCTTCACTGCTAATTAAAATTTTTATTAATGATTAAATATAAATGTAACACTATGCTATTACAGCTATAAAACCAAAACAAATTTATAAATATAAAAATATAAAACCAACAAGACTCAAATTAACAATATTAATAGATAATAATAAATTCAATGCTGAAATTAAGTCACCGCTCATAACGCAGCTACTGTATGACCTACTACACGGTTTTGTGTGCTTGTTTAAGCTTGGCAGGCCTAAGCACACATGTCATATAATACCAATTCTCCCACCACTTTCCCATTCAAACAACAAGCAAGCTGCCCACTGTGCCCAGCACTACTTGGCCTTCCCTTGGTCCCACAAACTATTTACTTACAAATAAAGATGTAGCTTGATCCTAAACACACATGAACATGGGTGCTGAAAGTGTGTGGCAATACTCAAAGTCAGCAATCTACATGCTTATAGTTCAGATTATTCAAACTTCTAAAACTATTAGTCTACTCAGAGAAACTTCTCTCCAAAATATATCCAAGGCCTTCCACTTGAGAAACTGCACTACAGTATGACTGTAGAGGTACTATTGAAAACATTCACCATATCACACAACACCCCTTTAAGAGGAAAATGGCTCAAACCATAGTGCCAGGAAAGGCTGTTTTCACTGCTTATGATAGTTTACATCTTCTAACTCAATATCTTGGAATTTCTGGCTACTATAACTTGAGAGCTCAATATATAGTCTTCTTTAAATAAATGCACAGGATCTAATGAACTGCACTATCATTCCCATGCCTCTCTCTTACCATAAGACCCTTACTTTGCTTTATTCTGACTTGCTTATGCGGATATTTATGCATTAAAATTTATTTGTCCTTATTGGGTAGATAATGAACCACACACTATAAAGTCAAAGAATACCAAAGAAAATATGCTAAACAGAATGTATCCTTCCAACCAATAATTCAGTTCCCCACTCCTCAGTAATGATTATTATTGACGAGTTTCTTGTCTTTCTAGAGAGCTCCTAAACACAACCTCTCCAGAAACACATACACGGTGGGTATTATATGAACTTCAGTAAATTCCTTCAAATTCTTCCTTGAATGAACAGAAATTAGAAAAACCAGGAAATTAGAGTGTTTCAGAACTAAATAATTTTAGGGAAAGATTTGAAACCATCAAGTCCCTTATCACTTTACAGAGGAAGAAACTGTGACCAGGAACGACTTGACTGAAGTCACAATGTTAATTAGTACTGCCAGAAATAGAACTGAGGTCTGTTTATTCCAAACCCTTTCTTTATCCAAGGTCCACTCAAATTTCTTTATATTTTCCACAATTATCAGGTGATTTACGAGTCTTAACTGTATGATATTAGAACAGGAAGTTCCCCTTGTAGAGATCTTTCCACAGGAGGCTGAACCATTGATTATTTGGAATTAAGTTTAGTCACCATCTGTACACAGATCTGTCTGCACCAAACAGACCAACACATCGATCATGACTAACATTCCTGGTGATTTCCAAGAAACAAAGCTGAAATTAGGGTAGCCACACAGCCCTTCAAATCATTAAAAGAGAAGGAAATGTTATAGACTTCCACATTTTGGTTTTCATCAGTATCTGTTCATCGATAAACATGTTCAGTTCCGTTCAGTTCAGTTCAGTCG
>SJXQ01012329.1:228065-257106 GCA_006408695.1 Aepyceros melampus
TGCTTTTTTGCATTTCTTTGCCATGGGGATGGTCTTGATCCCTGTCTCCTGTACAATGTCACGAACCTCATTCCATAGTTCATCAGCCACTCTATCTATCAGATCTAGACCCTTAAATCTATTTCTCACTTCCACTGTATAGTCATAAGGGATTTGATTTAGGTCATACCTGAATGGTCTAGCAGTTTTCCCTGCTTTCTTCAATTTAAGTCTGAATTTGGTAATAAGGAGTTCATGATCTGAGCCACAGTCAGCTCCTGGTCTTGTTTTTGCTGACTGTATAGAGCTTCTCCATCTTTGGCTGCAAAGAATATAATCAGTCTGATTTCGGTGTTGACCATCTGGTGATGTCCATGTGTAGAGTCTTCTCTTGTGTTGTTCGAAGAGGGTGTTTGCTATGACCAGTGCATTTGCTTGGCAAAACTCTATTAGTCTTTGCCCTGCTTCATTCCACATTCCAAGGCCAAATTTGCCTGTTACACCAGGTGTTTCTTTAGCAATTACACTACAAATAGGTACAGTCTTTAGCAATTACACTGAAGCTTCAAAACGGCAGCACAGTGTGTAACAAAAATGTTAAATACGAACTCCTTTAGATAGGCCATGGAGAAACTCCAGTGTAATATGAGACCCAACACATCTACCTTTCTCATTCACATAAGCTGCCTGGCTTCCAAAGACATATTTGAGTTTATATCCCCTAATTTAGTGCCAAGGATAAGGGAGACAGAAAGAGGAGAAGAGAAGAAAAAGACATCTTAAAAACCACCTGGATTTTCAAGTCATTACAGGAACTTAAGTTTTCTGTTTCAATTTTCGAATTTTGGAACCAGAAAACCTACAAAACTAGATAATGAACAGGAAAAAGCAGGAAATTAAAAAATACAGCTTAAGATTCTGAGTGAGGATAGATCACTGAAGAACTAAGTGAACTCAACTGCTGCCATCAGACTCAAAGTCCAAGTAATATGAACCCATCCACAGCAAAATTACATATTATGACACATCTTGGACCACCAGGACCCTTCTAAAATTGTTAATCTGCAAGTGTCAACATACAGATTATAAATGTCTATTATCACACAATATGATTATTAACTGACTTGACAGAAATAAGCACAGAATCTGTAACTAGATCCCCCTTTATGGATCACAGCCTTGTCCTGTAGAAGGGGCTAATGTAACTCAATGAAGCCATGAGCCATGCCGTGCAGAGCCACCCAAGGAGGATAGGTCATAGTGAAGAGTTATGACAAAACATGGCCCACTGGAGAAGGGAATGGGAAACCACTCCAGTACTCTTGCCTAGAGAACCCCATGAACAGCATGAAAAGGCAAAAAGATGTGACACTGGAAGATGAGTCCCCCAGGTCAGAAGGTGTACGATAGGCTACTGGGGAAGAGTGGAGGGCAATTACTAATAGTTAAAGAAAGAATGAAGCAGCTGGGCCAAGGCAGAAATGATCGTCAGTTGTGAAGGTGTCTGGTGGTGAAAGTAAAGTCCAATACTATAAAGAACAAGACTGCACAGAAACCTGGAATGTTAGGCCCATTAATCAAGGTAACTTGGACGTGGTCAAACAAGAGATAGCAAGAGTGAACATCAACATCTTAGGATCAGGGAACTAAAATGGACAGGAATGGACAAATCTAATTTAGATGACCACTATATCTACTACAGTTGGCAAGAATCTTTTAGAAGAAATGGAATAGCCCTCATAGTCAATAATAGAATCTGAAATGTAGTACTTAGGTACAATCTCAACAATGACAGGATGATCTCGGTTCATTTCCAAGGCAAACCATTCAATATCATGATAATCCAAGTCTTTGCTTCAACCACTCTAATGTTAAAGAAGCTGAAACTGACTGGTTCTATGAAGACCTACAAGACCTTCTAGAACTAACACCAAAAAAAAAGATGTTCTTTTTGTAGAGGGGGCTGGAAAGCAAAAGTAGGAAGTCAAGAGACACCTGGAATAACAGCCAAGTTTGGCCTTGGAGTACAAAATGAAGCAGGGCAAAAGCTAACAGTTTTGTCAAGAGAACACATTGGTCATAGCAAACACTCTCTTTCAACAAAACGAGATGACTCTACATATGGACATTCACTATACTGAAATTAGACTGATTATATTCTTTGCAGCTGAAGATAGAGAACTCTGTACAGTCAGCAAAACCAAGACCTGGAATTGAATGGATCAGATCATCAGTTCCTTATTAAAAAATTCAGGATTAAATTGAAGAAAAGTAGGGAAAATCACTAGGCCATTCAGGTATGATCCAAATAAAATCCCTTATGATTATACAGTGGAGGTGACAAACAGATTCAAGGGATTACATCTGTTAAGAGTGCCTGAAGAACTATGGATGAAGGTTCTGAACACCATACAGAAGGCAGTGACAAAAACTATCCCAAAGAAAAAGAAATGTAAGAAGACAAAGTGGTTGTCTGAGAAGGCTTTACAAAGCTGAGGAAAGAAGAGAAGTGAAAGGCAAGAGAGAAAGGGAAAGATACATCCAACTGAATGCAGAGTTCCAGAGAATACTAAGGAGAGAGAAAGTGAAAGTGAAGTCACTTAGTCGTGTCCGACTCTTTGCGACCCCATGGACTGTAGGCTATCAGGCTCCTCGGTCCATGTGATCTTCCAGGCAAGAACACTGGAGTGGGTTGCCATTTCCTTCTCAAGGGGATGTGTCCGACCCAGGGATCAAACCAGGGTCTCTCGCATTGTAGGCAGATGCTTTACCGTCTGAGCTACCAGGAAAGCCCAAAGGAGAGATAAGCTCTTCTTAAGTGAACAATGCAAAGGAATAAAGGAAAACAATAGCATGGGAAAGATTAGAGATCTCTTTAAGAAAACTGGAGATATCAAGTGGATGAAGGTTCTGAACACCATACAGAAGGCAGTGACAAAAACTATCCCAAAGAAAAAGAAATGTAAGAAGACAAAGTGGTTGTCTGAGAAGGCTTTACAAAGCTGAGGAAAGAAGAGAAGTGAAAGGCAAGAGAGAAAGGGAAAGATACATCCAACTGAATGCAGAGTTCCAGAGAATACTAAGGAGAGAGAAAGTGAAAGTGAAGTCACTTAGTCGTGTCCGACTCTTTGCGACCCCATGGACTGTAGGCTATCAGGCTCCTCGGTCCATGTGATCTTCCAGGCAAGAACACTGGAGTGGGTTGCCATTTCCTTCTCAAGGGGATGTGTCCGACCCAGGGATCAAACCAGGGTCTCTCGCATTGTAGGCAGATGCTTTACCGTCTGAGCTACCAGGAAAGCCCAAAGGAGAGATAAGCTCTTCTTAAGTGAACAATGCAAAGGAATAAAGGAAAACAATAGCATGGGAAAGATTAGAGATCTCTTTAAGAAAACTGGAGATATCAAGGGAACATTTCATGTAAGGATGGGCACGATAAAAGACAGAAATAGTAAGGACCTAACAGAAGCAGAGGAGAAAGTGGCAACCCACTGCAGTGTTCTTGCCTGGAGATCCCAGGGACGGGGGAGCCTGGTGGGCTGCCGTCTATGGAGTCGCACAGAGTCGGACATTATTGAAGGGACACAGCAGCAGCAACAGCAGAATTAAGAAGTGGCAAGAATACACAGAAGAACTATACAAAAAAGATCTTACTGACCCAGATAACATTGATAGTGTAGTCATTCACCTAAAGTCAAACATCCTGGAAAAGGTCAGTTTTCATTCCAATTCCAAAGAACGGCGATGCCGAAGAATGTTCAAAGTACCACACGATTGTGCTCATTTCAGTGCCAGTAAGGTTCTGCTCAAAATCCTTCACACTAGGCTTTAGCAATACATGAACCAAGAATTTCCAGATGTCAAAGCTGGGTGTAGAAAAGGCAGAAGAACCAGAGATTAAACTCTCAACATTTGCTGGATCATAGAGAAAGCAAGGGAATTCCAGAAAAACATCTACTTTTGCTTCATTGACTACACTAAAGCATTTGAATATATAAATGACAACAAACTGAAAAATTCTTAAGAGATGGGAATACCAGACCACCTTGTCTCCTGAGAAACTTATATGTAGGTGAAGAAGCAACAATTAGAACTGGACATAACACAGCTCACTGGTTCAAAAACTGGGAAAGGAGTATGACAAGACTATATATTGTCACTCTGTTTATTTAACTTATATGGAGAGTATATTATGCAAAATCCCAGGCTTGTTGAATCACAAGCTGGAATCAAGATTGCCAGGAGAAAACATCAACAACCTCAGGTATGTAGATGATGCCACCCTAACGGCAGAAAGCAAAAAGGAACTAAAGAGCCTCTTGATGAGGGTGAAAGATGAGACTGAAAAAGCTGGCTTAAAATTCAACATTCAAAAAACTAAAATCGTGGCATCCAGTCCCATCACTTCATGTCAAATAGAAAGGGGAAAAGTGGAAGCAGTGACAGATTTTCTTTTCTTGGGCTCCAAAAATCTCTGCAGATGATGACTGCAGCCATGAAATTAAAAGATGCTTTCTCCTTGAAATGAAAGCTAGACAAACCTAGACAGCATATTCAAAAGCAGAGACATCATTTTGGCAACAAAGGTCCATATAGTCAAAGCACTGAAAAACTGATGCTTTCCAACTGCAGTGCTGGAAAACTCTTGACAGTCCCCTGGACAGCATGGAGACAAAATCAGTCAATTGTAAAGGAAATCAACCCTGAATATTCACTGAAGGACTGATGCTGAAGCTGAAGCTCCAATACGTTGGCCACCTGATGCAAAGAACTGACTCACTGGAAAAGACTCTGATGCTGGGAAAGATTGAAGGCAAAAGGAGAAGGGGGCAGCAGAGAATAAGATGGTTTGGATGGCATCATCAACTCAATGGACGTGAATCTGACCTAACTCCAGGAGATTGTGAAGTACAGGGGAGCCTGGCATGCTGCAGTCCATGGGGTCGCAAAGAGTGAGACATGACTTAGCAACTAAACAACAAAATACCTAGATCAGTCTTGAGACAGTCAGTCAGACAATGCTGACTGGAGGATCTGATCCTTACCTAAGAAACTATAACGTGAAGTAAAAAAGAGGGAGATGCACAGTCAGTCAAAGACAGAGTCTGAAACAGTCATGGATACTGGGAAAGATTAAGGCTAAAAGGTTAAGAGGGGTTGGTCACAAAAGCTTGCTCTGATAAGGACTTTGGATTTTATCCAGAGGATTTCAAACTGGGGAGTGCTGTGATTAGATAAGGAAGCCAAAAAGATCACTCTTGGCAGCAATGTGACACATGATCTGGAATAAGGAAATAATAATGGGCACTCATCTAAGTAAGAAGAAAACCAGAGCTGAGGGATAGAAGAGGTAGGGGAAAGCAGGCAATTTTGAGAAATATTAAAATTAAAACAGATGGGACTATATCATCAACCATAAGAACAATGTCATTCAAGTTTGATTTACTGGGTGGTTTACTGGTTTGATTTACTGGGTTGTTTCACTCATCAAGATGCTGCTGTTGCTGCTGCTAAGTCGCTTCAGTCGTGTCCGACTCTGTGCGACCCCATACACGGAGCCCACCAGGCTCCCCCGTCCCTGGGATTCTCCAGGCAAGAACACTGGAGTGGGTTGGCATTTCCTTCTCCAGTACTTATCAAGATGGAGAATATAAAAATAACACATTTAAAGAGAAGAAGATGAGGTCAGTTCTGAGCCTGTTACAGGTTCCTGGGAAACTGTCCAATGACGATGAGAGGAGGTTGATGGTCATCATCCAGTGCTAAGGATGAATTTTCTCCTAATTAGCAAAGAACTGGAAGCTGAAACCCTAGGCATAGGCATGTAACTTAAAACACAAGAGTACTCTTTAGTAAGTCAAACTGTGGTCAAAGTGAGGCCTAAGGAAACTGACATGCGGCAAGAAAGGAAGAAAAAAACAAAGAAAGTATACCACAGAACTCTAGGGAAGATGGTTCAGGGAGCAAATGTTCTACAGTTTATCCCATTTACTCAATTCTTCTCTTGTCTCTTCCTCTCCCATCCTTGCCACATTATCCCCGCACTGAAACTCTTGCAAGATAAGTTACTCTGTGATCAATTATACAGCTAGAGCAATACTGTATCAACTACTAAAGAGGAAAAGACAAAATCAAGATCATTATAATACTGAAAACTTTTGTTTCAGTAAAATATTTACTCAAAGTTTACTACACATGAAGAACTCTGCTAAGCACTTGGGGTGCACTATCTAATCCTTAAAACAAAGATGCAATAAAAGAGTACTACTGTTGAACCCATATATCAGATGAGGAAACAGTCCCAGAAAGTTAAGGTTAAGTGCTTTGCCCATGTTCACAAAGAACAGCAAGTAATGGTATGGCACAGGGCCCTGTAGGGCTCCTGGGCACAAAGCCTTTCTGTTTCCCCCATTTCTTTGATTATAGGCAATAGCTTTCATTCAGTCTCCATGATCTTCTCTGAGTTCCAGTGGGCAGATTCAAGCAGTGAGGGGAGGGGATGTGAGATCAGGGAGAAACAGTCAAAAGCAGCTTTTGGGCAGGGTCCTGTTTTCCCATCAACAGATATGTATAACAGTTCTTTATGCTACTTTGCAGACACCAAATTCCCTTCCAGATGGGAGAAATTAAAGATGGTAATCTGCTCACAAGCATGACCCCAGAACCATTGGATCTACCTGAAGGTTGATGACGCTGACTCCTACTTACCTTACCACTAACTCATCAGAAGAATGTTCAAGGACCGATCATGCTCTCTTGAACAATTACTTTAAAACCTCTCACTATCTTCCCCAAGTGGGGACACACAGTTTTGAGGGCATTAGCTCACTGTGGCCCCTTTTGCCTGGCAAAGTAATAAAGCTACTCTTTTCTACTTAACTCAAGCTTTGGCATCAGGTATAGGATATGAACTCTAGTCACTTTCAACTCCCCAAATTAAAATAACTATGGGGTGGGAGGGAGGTTCAAGACAGAGGAGGTATGTGTATACTTATGGGTGATTCACGGTGTTGTTCGGCAGAAACCAACACAACATTGTTAAGCAACTATCCTCCAATTAAAAATAAATAAATAAAATAAGGTCTGACAAGGAAAAATGAAAGAAACACAAGCCCAATCTGATTCAGAAAAAAATATTAAGAGGTTAATTTGAAAAAATACAAAATAAAACACATGGAGGGTTGTAAAACAAACCTCAAACACTGATTCCTCTATTGATAACCAATTCAGAACTCTAACATAGGGAAGGGCACCTCTTAAGAACTATCCTGGAAACAAAAAGCCTTTAGTTTTCTCAGTCTTGATCCTTTGACCAACAGATAACTGCATTGTGGTTCTATATTTTCAATCTAGTAACTCAGGCTCTCTTACAGATGGTAAAGCTGTCCTCCTTAATTGGGTAAGTGGCATTACAACTCCAGCAGAAAAAGGTGTTAGCAACAAGATGAGGTATATCAAACTTACAGTCCTTCTGAGTTAAATTTAGGATGTGTGTTTTTTAAACACTGGTAATTTGGGTGCCGGAGAGGACTCGATCTCCTTGTTGTCCAAGAGAGTCCTTTGGACAGCAAGGAGATCAAACCAGTCAATCCTAAAGGAATCAACCCTGAATATTCACTGGAAGCTGAGGCACCAATCCTTTGGCCACCTGATGAGAAGAACTGACTCTGGAAAAGACCCTCATGCTGAGAAAGGTTGAGGGCAGAAGGAGAAGGTGGCGACAGAAGATGAGATGGTTGAATGGCATCATCAACCCAATGGACATGAGTCTGAGCAAATTCTGGAAGACAGTGAAGGACAGGGAAGTCTGGTGTGCTGCCATCCATAGGGTTGCAAAGAGTTGTACTCGAATAAGCAACTGAACAATAACAACAAATTCAGATTCAGCTATTGAAAAGCACAGGAAATCTTAAAAGATTCTATTTTACTACATTTATAAGTTTAATTTCTTAGTACTGCTCAAGTGCTTAAGGAGATTCTGCTTAAGGTGGTAACTCTAACTTGTCAAGGGCTGGTGATACTTGACAGATTAAAAGTATAAATGTTTTCTAAATATCTAAGAAAATTAAATTCACTAACAAAGGAGTATGAAGGAATTTAATCAGTTAAACTGAATTAACACTAAAGAGCAAGTGAAAGTTTCTGTATTTCTCTACAAAAACTGCAAAGCTAAGTACAAAAACTACAGTAACAAGACTAAAGAAAAACTAAGTGCAATCCAGAACACCATCATCCCTAGCCAAACTTGCTTTAACAATCACCAAATGAGTGTCTATGCTCTGTTCAATTCATTATCCACAGTAAGGACAAACATTTGACAGCACACTGGCCAATCAATCAATGTGCACATCCTCAAAATGTTTCCCAATAAATATGACAAAGGTACTAACATATACAAATACTACAGAAACACTCATTCATTTCCAAATGTAATAATGACAGCAATAATGGTTCAACCATTACCACTACTACTAAGATACTAAACTTGTTTTAAAAATATTTAGTGTGATCCATAGGATCAAATATTTCTCATTATGCTTAAAAAATCTCATTTTAATATTTTGTGACAAAGCAATCTGCAAATCTGGTTTCAAACCAGTATTTGACTTTTTTTTTTTTTTTTTAATGTGGACCAGTAAACTCTTCGTTGAATCTGTTATAATACTGTCTGTTTTATATTCTGGCTTTTTTGGTCATGAGGCATCCTAGCTCCCAGATCAGGGATCAAACCCACACTTCCTGCATTGGAAGACAAAGTCTTAACCACTGGACCATCAAGGAAGTCCCAATAGTTGGTTTTAATAGCTATCCCATCAGAAAGAAATATGATTCCAAAAGGAAGAAGTACTATGGCTGTACTTACTAAATTGTTATATTTATTTTTCCAACCCATTCAATTATACAAACATTTCCCTTTAAATTTGGCTAGCAAATATCTATCTTCCCTTGAAAAGGAAACTGCTTAAAATTACTCTTGGAAACTCGTCAAAAGATGTTACTTTTTCTAACGATCAGATGTGAAACCCACTAAAACTAAAAGCAAGAGCAAACTCTATAACCAACCCTTATATACCAAGTATCCAGTGTCAATGATTTATCAATAATGGTAAATAATCTACAACCCTCAGACACAATGAGTTATCTTAGAGCAAATCCCAGACATCATATCATTTCATCCATAAAATACTTATCTCTAAGGAAAAGAAATCTTTTAACATAATACTATTATATCTTTATGATGAACAGAATATGAAAATAAAAAATAAAATTTCATAATTCTTTATGAAAATAAAAGTATGATTATATGATAATAAAACAATTGTTTAAAAATCATTTAATATATTAAGTGGTATTCAAATTACTCCCAAATGTCTCATATTTTTTAGTTGGTTTGTATGAAACAGGAGCTAATCAAGATCTACACATTACATTTAGTTAATACGTCTCAAATCTTCTCTAACTTGTAATATTTCTCCACTTTTCCCCTTGCCATTTCCCTTTGCCACTGGCTTAATCTTTTCTATCAGATCCCTCTCACTCTGAATTTTCTAATTACAGTCTGTAAACTGACTGTTAGATCTAGGTACTTAATTTGAGTCAGGTTTGGCAGAGAAAGAATATTTCATGAATGGTGTTATATTTTTCTATCATACCACATCAGAGGAACATAAAGTTTGGTTGTGCCCATTTTAGAGATGTTAAAACTGATTAGAAGACTGTCTGTCTGATCCTTCTATTATAAAGTTCCCAACTGGTTTTAATAGCAGCTGATGATCAATACCAAGGTCCTTTATTTCATTAGTAGCCCACCTGGAAAATTTTTAGAAATATATTTGAATATGTTTATCAGGTAAGAAATTAAAAAAAAAAAAAGAAATTTATGTTTCCAAGGTTCTTCATGTGTAAAAATATGAGAGCTTTTATGGCTGCAACAAAATCACAATGAAATCATGAGTCACCAAGGAAATGCAAATCAAAACTACAATGAGCTATTACTTCACACCACTAATAGTCAAAGACAGTATAATAAATATTGAGTGAGGATGTGGAAAAACTGGAACCCTAGTGCACCGCTGCTGGGAATGTACAATGACACAGTTGCTTTAGAAAACAGTTTGGCAATTCCCCCTCAGAAGTTTAACAGAACCATTTGAACCAGCAATTCCACTCAATATCCAAAAGAAATGAAAACGTGTCCACACATGTACTTGTACACGCGTATGTTCACAGCAGATTAATGATAATAGCCAAAAAGTGGAAACAACCCCAAAATTCACTAACTGATGAATAACTGTATATCCATACAATGAATTGTATTATTCAGCTATAAAAAGGAATGAAGTACTGATATATGCTACAACATGAATGAACTCCCCTTCAAAACATTATGCTAATTAAAAGAAGTCAGTCAACAAAGACCACATTTTATGATTCCATTTATAAAACTGTACAGAAGAGGCAAATTCACAAAGACAGAAAGACTAGGGGCTGCCAGGGGCTGGAGGAAGGGGTGGAATGGGGAGTGAAGGTAATGGCTGCAGGACTTCTCCTTGGTGTGATAAAAATGTTCTGGAATTAGATAATGGTGAGCATTTGCACCACAAATATACTAAAAATCACTGAACTGTACACTTTGAAAGGGTGATGTTTGTAATATATAAATTATTCACAATAAAGCTTTTTCTTAATTACAAAGAAAATGCTATCCCATAGCACACTTCTAAGAAAGACGGACATTAGACAATTATTCCATACAGCAATGTTACAGAGGCAGTCATTTATTCTTAAGAATGTCTTCTCCAGTATAATTTTCCTCCAGTAGCCCACAAAAGTGATTTTTCTTGGGTTTCTTTCAATAAAGAGAATCTAGCAAATACTAAGACATGTTACAAGCTTCTATACTTTTAAAACCATGTAACCCACTCCAGTGTTCTTGCCTGGAGAATCCCAGGGACGGCGGAGCCTGGTGGGCTGCCATCTATGGGGTTGCATAGGGTCGGACACTACTGAAGCGACTTAGCAGCAGCAGCAAACCTCCCACAGTGAAAAATTTGTTCTAATATTGCTTGTGCAAATCTTCAGCAACATTTTCTATGCATCTTACAAGAGTTACAAGGGATACATTTTAGTTTCTTGACATTATTTTCCATATACAATATCAGCGTTTTTCCTTGGGGGCGGCGGGGGGGGGCACCAGTGCAGACAGGAAGACCTGTCAATGGTATATGCCTTTCTGTTGTTTCTAAGAACAGAAAACCCTAATATAGATACTTTAATAATTAGCTTAGTAAAATTATTTACAGCATCTGATTGAATAGCCTATGTCTTTTTTTTTCTTTTTCTTTCTGGCTGCACTGCCAGGCCTTGTAGGGATCTTAGTTCCCCCACCAGGATTGAACCTGGGTCGGGGCAGTGAAGGCATGGAGTCCAAACCACTCGACAGTCAAGGAACTCCCCAGCCAATGACTTTAAACATCACAGGAGGAGGACTCCCCGGTGGTCCAGTGGTCAAGAATCCGCCTGCCAATGCAGGGGACACGATCCCTGGTCCAGAAAGATTTCACATGCTGCGGGGCATTCCAACTACTGAGCCTATTCTCTAGAGTCCATGCTCTGCAACGAGAGGCCACTGCAATGAGAAGCCAGGGCACCTCAATGAAAACTACCTCCCGCCTGCCCCTAAACCCATCAGCCAACTAACCCCAGTGCAGCAACAACCAACCAACACAGCCAAAAAGTAAATTAAAAAAAAAAAAAATCATTAGAAGAAAGAAAATGCAGAGCTTTATGCTCCAGATGCTTAGTTTTCAAATGGCTTGGTACTAGTGATGGCCTCATATTTTATTATTTTACATCTCAGGTTCTACACAACCTCAAAGGAAGATTACTATAATAACAGAGGATGTAAGTCCACAGGGTTCTTTATACTTTCCAATGTAATACAAGCTGATTAGCTTACTAAGACTTCATAATAGGAGCTAGACAAAGGTCAACTGTGCCATTTTGTTTGTTTCCTTGCACTTGCATTATTTTCTTCAATCACTGGTTTCTTTGCAGGGATCATTTTAAGCCACTTGTTCATTTTGTGAAAGTCAGTTTAATAAAACTTAATAATATAAACTGTTATTAATGTATGTATACAGCTCTGCTTGCTTACTGCAGAACTCCTCTCTCTTACTTCTGGACATCTAAGGTTCTGCAGTTAACATGTTAACATTGTTTGACCTATAGACACAAGGAGATACCAGTGACAGTCTCTAATGTAATATTTCATCAATTTTTAGAGAAAATAATTAAAAATTCAGCATCCCAGCATCTTATCTACCTCACTCTGAAAACTACTGCTCTGGACTGCAGCCACAGTGAACTTTTCACAACTGCAAATCAGATCAGTTTACTCCTCTTTGAAATCTCTTAAAGGCTTCACTCTGCCTTAAGGATCAAGTCCAAAATACTTGCATGGCATACAGGGCCTTGAACTCTGGTCCTTGCCTCTCTCTAGCCCACTGGTTCTCAACTCTGGCTGCATATTACAATCACCCAGGGAGTTAAATATATATATATATATACTCCCTCAGTCCCTTAATCAGAACTATTATGAAATAAAAATTCCTGGGGGTGGGCTATTAAACATCCCTGATTGTTTAAGTTCCCCAGGTAAACTCAAAGTGCAGCCAGGATAGAGAATTACCTGCTACTACTCACCACGGCATTCAGCTTTTGATACTAACCAAGCTCTCAATTAGGCCTAGCTACACAAGCATGGTCCACCCCAAAACAGCATCTTCCTCACCAGGGAACCACTTAGTAATGCAGAATCCCAAGTCCCATAGCTGCTGAGAATTTCCAACTTTGCAAGGCCATCAACTGTAGCTGCCAGGCTCCTCTGTCCAGGGGATTTCCCAAGCCCACTCCCGGGAATTTTTATTACATAATAGTTCTGATTAAGGGACTGAGAGAGTATATATACATATATATATATATATTTAACTCCCTGGGTGATTGTAATATGCAGCCAGAGTTGAGAACCACTGGGCTAGAGAGAGGCAAGGACCAGAGTTCAAGGATAGTGGAGAGGGTTGCCATTTCCTTTTCCAGAGGATCTTCCCCACCCAGGGATCGAACCCCACGTCTCCTGCACTGGCAGGCAGATTCTTTATCACTGAGCCACCAGAGAAGCCCAAGTCCCACTTCAGACTTGATGAATCAAGACTTGGTATTTGAACAAGACCCCTAAGATGGTTCACGTGAACTCTCAAGTTAGGTACCTAAGGTATCAACACCCTTCCTAGCTCAGGGATTTTGTGTTGTTTAATCTGCAAGTGTTGTTTACCTGTTGAACTTCTCTGGCACTCCCAAGACATCCTATTCTTCCCCTCTGATCCTATCTGTAATTACCATAAGGTAATTAATGTCTGCCTACTGAATTAGTCCATAAGGATAGACATCACATCCATGTTGTTGTTGAGTCACTCAGCTGTATTCAATCCTGTAACCCCATGGACTGCAGCACACCAGGCTTCCCTGTCCTTCACTATCTCCTGGAGTTTCCTCAAACTCATGTCCACTGAGTCTATAATGCCACCCATTCATCTCATCCTCTGTCACCCCCTTCGCTTCCTGCCCTCAATCTTTTCCAGCATCAGGATTTTCTCCAGTGAGTCAGCTCTTCACTTCAGGTGGCCAAAGGACTGCCACCTCAGCTTCAACATCAGTCCTTCCAATGAAAATTAGGACTGATTTCCTTTAGGATTGACTAGTTGGATCTCTTTGGTGTCGAAGGGACTCTCAAGAGTCTTCTCTGACACCACAGTTCAAAAGCATCAATTCTTCAGTGCTCAGCCTTCTTTATGGTCCAACTCTCACATCCGTATGACTACTGGGAAAACCACAGCTTTGACTAGAGACCTTTGTCAGTAGAGTGATGTCTCTGATCTTTAATATACTGTCTAGGTGTGTCATAGCTTCCCTTCCAAGGAGTAAGTGTCTTTTAATTTCACTGCAGTCACTGTCTGCAGTGATTTTGGAGCTCAAGAAAATAAAGTCTGCCACTGTTTCCATTGTTTCCCCATCTTATTTGCCATGAAGTGATGGGACAGGATGCCATGATCTTAAAGTGTTTTGAATGTTGAGTTTTAAGCCAACTTTTTCACTCTTCTTTTTCACCCTCATCCAGAGGCTCTTTAGTTCCTCTTCACTTTCTGCCATAAGGGTGGTGTCATCTGCACATCTGAGGTTATAGATAATTCTCCTGGCAATCTTGATTCCAGCTTTTGATTCATCCAGCTCGGCATTTCTCATGATGTACTCTGCATATAAGTTAAATAAGCAGGGTGACAATATACAGCCTTGACATATACCTTTCCCAATTTTGAAGCAGTTCATTGTTCCATGTCCAGTTCTAACTGTTGCTTCTTGACCTGCATACAGGTTTCTCAGGAAGCAGGTAAGATGGTCTGGTATTCCCATCTCTTTAAGAATTTTCCAGTTTGTTGTGATCGACAAAGGCTTTAGTGTAGTCAATGAAGCAGAAGTAGATGTTTTCTTGGAATTCTTTTGCCTTTTCTATGATCCAATGGATGTGGGCAATTTGATCTCTGGTTCTTCTCCCTTTTCTAAATCTAGCTTATACATCTGGAAGTTCTCAATTCACATCCTGTTGAAGCCTAGTTTGAAGGATTTTGAGCATTACCTTGCTAGCAAATGAAATACATTCATATTACTCTGGGGTATCCCTAACTCACAGCACAATGTTGATATTTTCCATTGACTAGCACCCAGTTTTCTACTTCATACTAATATGATCTAATCCTAAATTTCCTCAATATTTCTGTCACAAACTATGTCCTTCTTCAAAAACAAGTTGACTTTAGTTACATAACTCTTGGATATGATATACATCACAGCACAATAGCTAATTCAAAATCTAAATGAGCTACTAAAGCTCATTTAGTAGCTCATTTAGTTTTCTAAAGTTTTCCTGAAGAAACATACATTTAACCTAATTCAAAGTACTATTAAATCTTTTTTAATTAACAAAATTGATTTTTAGGTTATATTTAATAGTACTCGTTATATTGTCAGGATATAGAGCCAAATAAATTGTTAATGGTGTTGTAAACTAGTTCAACCTTTCTAGACACCAATCTGGCTATGAAATCTTATTCTGATACAGTGATCCCATTTTAGGGAAAGAAGCCAAGAAAATAATCCAAAAGAAGTGTTTCAGGGGTGCTCAAAAGTACCATTTATAATAGTAAAAAGGAGAGAAAAGGAAAATAAAAAACAATTGTACAAACTACAGTTATCAATGCATAGACTGCTACTTTGTGATTTAAAATAATAAACGAAATGAGTAAAGATAAAATGTTTGATGTTATTCAAAAACACAAAAATCAGGGCTTCCCTTGTGGTCCAGGAGTTAAGAATCCATTGCAACTACTGAGCTCTCGTGCCCTATAGCCATACTCTGCAACAAGAAGTAAAAAACAGACAAACAAGAAAAAAACACTACGAGAAGCTTGCACACTGTAACTAGAGAGCAGCCCCCACTCTCTGCAACTAGAGAAGGACCACACTCAGCAATGAAGACCTAGAATAGTCAAAAATAAAAATCAATAGATTACAAAAAAATATACAAATCATATTCTGCATGTACTTTACCTACCAAGTACAGATAAAAGGTAATAACTATTAAAAAAAAAAAAATCAAAGGAAATGGCAACCCACTCCAGTATTCTTGCCTAGAGAATCCTGTGGATGGAGGAGCCTGGTGACTGCTGTCCATAGGGTTGCAGAGTCGGACACGACTGAAGCGATTTACCATGCATGCATAGCATATCTATACAATGACACAAATAGATGTGAATTTAAAGTACATACAATTTCATATTTAATGGATTTTCTTTTCTATAGAGAATATATTAAAATAAATTTTAATGTTGGGTTACTTAAGGGTTTGTTGCTCAATTATATTGTTAGTGTTACAGTATTGCTACTTTTGTTGTACTCAAAGTCACTAAAAAAATTTCTTCAGATTTGGCATTTGTTAAGAAGTAAAAAGACAAGGCTCTACATTTGGTCAAATTTTTGCTTAAAACACTGGACCTCATTTTTTCCACGTGAAGGTGGAGAAAAACAATGCAACAATGTTTACAAATCAACTCAGAACTTCCAATGAAAGACGCTGGGCGAATACAAATAACAAGGCTGCTTAAAAAAACCACCACCACCCATCATCCTGCACAAGTACTCTATCCTTCTGAGACTCAATGTCTCCCTCTGCAAATTGAAAGAAACAGGATAAAATCAAACAGGGGGAGAAGGTTAGGTGAGGGAAAGCATGTGGAGAAGCATCCCAGGTTATCCTGATATATACCCTGATAAAGACTCGAGTTCCATTCACATCTTTAGAGAGAGGATAAATAAGCACAATGGGCTTCCCTGGTGGCTCAAAGGTTAAGAATCTACCTGCAAGGGAGGAGGGTTCAATTGGAAGATCCCCTGGAGGGGGAACATAGCAACCCACTCCAGTATTCTTGCCTGGAGAATTCATGGACAGAGGAGTCTGGCGGGCTAGTCCACAGGGTTGCAAAGAGTCAGGCATGACTGAAGCAACTTAGCACGCACTCTAAACTTCAACTACCTCTGGAGAGGTCAGGTAGAAAGAAGATATTTCTCTATTACATACTTTCAAATGGCTGTAATTTTTCTCCTAAGTATTATCTTTTTCTCAAAACTCTGCAGTATTCTCTTTGGACCTCACTCTGGGTTTAAGAGGCCATGATTCTGCCTCTGTCGTCCTGGCCATTGCCTCTTAAATTGGAAGGGCATGAGCATCTGGCCCCACATTGCTCTCGAGTGACTTTTACAAAGCCTGGTCTGCCTAAGTCCCTGACCACCTCTAAAATCCTCCTTTAAAGTCTCCACTGCCCAAATTTTGGGGCTTCCCAGGTGGCTCAGTGGTAAAGAACCTGCCTACCAATGCAGGAGATGCAGCAGATGTCGGTTCAATCCCTGGGTCAGGAAGATCCCTTGGAGTAGGAAATGATACCCCACTCCAATATTCTTGCCTGGAAAATTCCACAAACAGAGAAGCCTGGTGGGCTACAGTCCATGAGGTTGCAAAGACTTGGACACGGCTGAGCATGCACACCCAAACTTAAACACAGCACTCACAGCCCTTCAAGTTGACCTAATCTCATCTCCCACCCTTGTCTCTACCCAAGTCCAAAAATGTTTAACCTCTCCTTGTTCCCCAAGGGCAATGGATTCCTTCCACCTCCAAGCCTGCCTGTACTGTTCCCTCTTTCCGGTATCCTGTCCACCATACATAAACTCCTATCCATCCTTCATGACCCAAGGCCTCCTCCAGTCAAGTTTTCTCAGGCCACCCAGAGAAGGAATGCTGTCTATACAGCCAGGTAGATACTCTGGAACTAGACTGCCAAGATTCAGATCCTGATTATTCCCTCATCAGCATACTGTATGGGCTCAGTTTCCACCTTTGTCTCGTAGGAATTAGCCACTATTAGAGAGTAGAAAGGAGTAAGTAAGATAATTCATGGAAAGCATTTATTACCTAGCCTAACACAAGGCAAATAAAAAGTATCATCACACCCTCACAATATCTGTGACAAGTATTTGCATCCACCTGTCCTGCTTTAAGCTGTGAGCCCCTCCAAGGTAAAAATGTGACTTCCTCACTTTTATTCTGTATCCTAAGCACTTTGTCTGGCAAATAGAATGCCATGAATGTAGTACAGTCAGAGAAGTGGCTTTTCTGGTTCTGGATTTCACCTAGACGGTAAATCAGCATCTAAAAGTACCCAGTGAACAGCCTCCTAGATCGCACTCTGCCTCAGAGTATGTTTGTCAGGGCACTTCAGATAAGCAGAGGTGAAAAAGAGACCACAGGGCTTTTGGCCTTTCAGAGACAGCGGAGCAGACTGAAGGTCAGTGAGATGTTAGACCTGTCAGTTCCTACCTGCTAATTATTTATGGGGCTGGATGGGATAGACATGGGTAGATGGGGAATCAAGGTACTAAAAGTCCTGGCTTCAACATTCTATCTGCCTGGCTGCATGCCAAGCAGGAAACACTCAAGATAGATTCTCTCAGGAAGTGGGTACCTGGAAGTAAACATAAGGGGAAGAGATGGGACAGGACCTGGACAATTGGGAGGAAGAAGCTCTCAACGTGGGAGATGAACAGCTGAACAAGACACAGCTCCTATCCTTATCAAGCCTCTCAACTGAAAACAGCTTTAAAGAAAGAGATGGAGCTCAGTAGGTAAAGGTGGGGAAGAAAGAGCAAGCCAAAGTATCCAAATGTGAAAAAAGACAGGCAAGCAATTCTGAATGACCAGAGAAGGAGATGAAGGGAAGGAGAATTGAAGGATTAATCTAATAATAAGAGTAAATTGAAGCAAGGCTGTCAAGGGTCTTGTATGACTTGTTAAGGCATTTTGGGCTTCATTCATCATATGGGAAAAGGAAAGCAAGGGAGTTTTAAGTAAACAAGTGATAGCATCAGATCTGTGTTTTGTAAAGGAGTGGCCAGGCAAGGGGCTTCCCTAGTGGCTCAGAGAGTAAAAAATCTGCCTGCAAAGCAAGAGATCTGGGTTCGATCCTTGGGTTGGGAAGATCCCCTGGAAAAGGGAATGGCTCCCACTCTGATATTACTGCCTGGAGAATTCCACGGACAGAGGAGTCTGGCAGGCTACAGTCCATGGGGTCACAAACAAGAGAACACAATATTCATCCATCTTTCATCACCAGTCCTCTCCTTGCCTACCATCTTCTCGTTCTAGAGCTGCCTAACAGCAAGCAGGTGGCAAGAGACTTTCTGGAGATGTGACTGGTTCTAGAGCAGGGATCCCTGAGCAAGGGCTTCTAAAGGCATTCACCCTCCTAGAGAGGTTTTGAATATTCCTCTTTTCCTGTCTTACAAACATCATTCACTGACCTCAAAAAAAAAAAAAAAAGAAAGAAAGCTCAACACGGGGCTCAGCTCTCCCATTATTATTTTTATCTTCAGGAAATACAATTAGGAACTAATTTCTCAAGAAACGATATTCTTTGTGTTATTCACGAAAGTAAAAAGGAGGGGGCATGAATTCCCAGTTGGCTCATTTTGAATTCTCAGCAGCTCTGAGCCCGTTTTCCTTCTTTAGCAGCCTCAACTGCAGGGAGTGGACAGAAAAGAGAGGGGCTGGGGAAAGAAAAGTTGGTCACTGCAAGAGCAAATTTTCTCATGCCAGGAGTTCTCCTCTTTCTTCCCATTAAATGGACCTGAGCAAATTCTTATCTCACTGTCCAAATTTCTTCTTTCAGAATGAACTATGGCAACGACCCGGCCCCAGGAGGATGCATGCGAAGTTCCAGGGCTGTGGAGAGGGGTCGGCCCCTGGGCGGGCGCGTTTCCGGGGACTCTCCCCTTCCCCCGCCCCACGGACAGCGCAAGGATGTGGAATCCCTGGAGAAGCCGGATGGATCCTGCCCGGAAAAGAGGGATTTGGGCACCCCTCCCACCCGCGCCCGGGAACCGCCGCCCCACCTCCGGAACCCGTCGGGTTGGCGGCGGCCGTGAACACTCACCGAGTCCAGCGCTGGGCGGGACCGCTGGGGTCGAGGGCTGCGGCTCCGCCTCGGTGCCGCGACGGCGTCTCGGCCCGCCACACGCCCTCAGGGCCACCGCCCGGCCCGCGGCTTGGAACCCCGCGGCGGCGGTGGCGGCCTCGCCTCCATGGCGAGGAGAAGCGGCTGAGGAGCAACTGGGCAGGCGGCGGTGATGGCGGCGACGGTCCTGGGTCCGAGCTGGGTCGCGCGCGCGCGTCTCTGTCAGCGCCGCACTCGCCGCAGCCCGCTCCCGATTCGGCCTTGGCTGTAAGGAGCTTCCTCATTGGCGGTTCAGAGACGAGCGCTGGTTGGCCCAGATCGAAAGGGCGTTCCCCTGGCCCTCGTGGGCCCCGCCCTTACGCGCCTCCGAACGCTCGCTAGCCTGCGGGCCTGGGGCGCAGGCCCGGGTCTCTGTGTCTCAGGGTCTGGTCTCACTGACCGCCAGGGAGGCGGTCCCCCCACCGCGGTCCAATTCTGGGGGAAACAGGACCCTGGGAGCACCAGCCGACTGTGCACCAACACCTTCCGTTTCTCTACAGTCACACCTGGACGTAGGTCTTCTTCCCAGTTTACAGATGCGAAAACTGAGACCAAACACAAGTTACACCAATGTTTAGCTATCGGGGCGATCTGGAGCTCAAAAATCTTTCCAATCTCTCCAAACGGGTTCCCTAGAACTCCCCCTCCCTCCGCTTTTTAATTGCTGCAATGTATTTAAAAGACAGAGGCTCTCGGTGGTGAAGGTGGTGAATGTGCATAGCCCCTGGAAGACGCCTAGCGCCGTGACTGTCATCTTAACAAGTTAGCCCACGCCATCCCCACCCGAGCCCAAGGGAAATCTCCGCGGCTTTCCAGATGCGCGTTTCCGGGCCTGACTCGCGTCGAGCTGGGTAGAGACACTACACACGGTGCTCTGCGGAGGGTGTTTGCGACAGGTTTGGCCGGGAAGGAGAGGCTCAAAGCTTCGAGCGGGCCTGGAGAAGCGTCTCCCCAAGGGGTCGGGACTGGGACCAGGTGGGAGGTGCGGACCTCCTCCCCAGCGCTCCCCGCCGCGCGTAAGCACCTCAAAGCCATCCGTGGGTATGCCCGGCAAGTGGCTTCCCAGGCTGCAGGACTTAAGGAATCGCTGAAGGCCGATTATAGAGTCATGGTGGGTGGCGAGTGAGACACCCCAGATTGTAGTCCTCAGGCAGGGTCCCTCGGACGCAGCCAGAGCCGCTCAGGAGTGACCATAAGTCAATAGGCGGGAGACATTGCTCAGCAGTGTCAAGCACAGCTTGCTGGGAGACCCTTCATTCCTGACCCGCAGCCTGAGCTGCCAGCGGTGAGCGGCGACCAGCCACCCTCTCCCATCCATGGCTGGGCAAAGTCCCACGTTCAGCGTTCCCGAGGGAACGGGTCTGTTCCTGGTAGTAATCCTTTTTCTTGGAGGGGACATTTCGGCAAAGGAGAAGGAGCCGACATGAGCTGCCATTTCCACAGGGCTGGTGCTTCTAGCACCTCCAGTCCGTACCACCGCCAGCAGTTGGGGAGTCAGTTTGGGACTGTATGCACCCCCCTGCGCGTATTTGTAGAATCAGTGTGTGCTGACCAGAGCCATGACCTGGGAATACGGGGTGCAGCGGGCCTCCTTCGAGGCATCCCCTCTGCCACTGGAAAGTCCCTCCTTGAAAGGGAAGTGTATCTCCCACTACCTCTCAGCGAGGCTGACCCAGAGGTGTGAAATGACTGAATCCTAAACGCCTCTAAGGGACAGATCCTACAGCCGAAAGACCCACACACCAAGTCTTCTGTTAGAGCCTAAGGGCAGCCAATGAGGGCAGGACTTTCTATACACCGACCATTCAGCTGGGCTTCCCTAGTGGCTCAGACGGTAAAGCGTCTGTCTACAATGCAGGAGACCCGGGTTCAATCCCTGGGTTGGGAAGATACCCTGGAGAAGGAAATGGCAGCCCACTCTAGTATTCTTGCCTGGAGCGACTTCACTTTCTTTCAACCGTTCAGTTACCCAGGAAGTAGAAAAACTCACTCTATCCACACACTGAACGCAAAAGTGAAAAAGCCTGAACTCGGGAAAAATGATTGAGTGCTGGAGACACCTGGACAGTCTCATAAAAGGGTTTGACGTGCTACTTATATTTCCTAATCTATATGGAAATAAATAGCTATTATAATAAAAAAAAACATTCATCCTTGGGATCATCTGAAAGATCCCCACCCAATCTGACCATACTTGGGAAAATGCTGTGGTTGAGCCCTGAAGTTCAAGCCCTGCCACTGGCTGCTTGACTGAGTCCCCCTCTGCTACTCTTCCCGGAACCTCCCAAGGCTGCATGAAGAATCACAGGCATGTACAGCTTGGCAAGTGGCCCATTCTTAGGAAATGCAGTTCCTTCTCTCCAGGAGACAGCTGCAGTGGGATCAGAGCATGTGTGGGGTGTGTGCAGAGGTGACAGGACCTCACACCAAGGAGCCTTGCATATTCCATCCTGGAGACCCTGGGAAGGAAATTTCAGTTTGGTGACCACCCATACTCTATTTTCAATGAAAGAGGACAGAGTCTTATCCTTAACTGCCCAGCTTTGGAGACCTGTCCATATTTCCCATCCACCCTGATGCTCAGGGTATTCACATCTCCCCTATCACCACAAGGCAAAGGGCTATCTTCAAAGAGAAGAGAGGAACTGAGAGAGGGCAGGGAGGGAGCCTTCTGCTCCAGATGCTGCTATAGTCCCAGCCCACAGGAGCACACACCTAGTTGTAGGCACTTGTCAGTCACCACATAGATACCCCAGAAGTCACAGGTTTCATGAGAAGAGGACTGGACTAGAGGAGAGCTGGAGGGTGAGAGTAAAGGATTCCTGTTTCTTTAGGCAAGTCACTTCTCTCATGGTCTCCTTTCCCCATCTAGTCAATGGAACAATTAATCTCTCTCAACAAATACTTTTTGAGTGCTGACGGTGTGCTGGACACAGCAGGGGAGTAAGACAGAAAAGGTCTCTGCTCTTAGGAACTTATAGTCTAGATGGGGAGACAGACAATAAACAAGTGAACAAGAAAATTTCCTAAATGGAGTGATGAAAATAAAGCAAGACAGTATGATAGAAAGTTGAAGTAAATAAGAGCCTAGGGACTTACCAGGCCATTCACTGTTCTGTTCCTAAGGGTCACTTGCTGGAGTACAGTACCTAAAGAAACTGCAACTCCCTCACCCTGAGAAGGTGGCTTACAGGAGCCTTTGCCCCAATTTCCACTTCAGGACTGCCACTGATATCCTAAAGCAGTAGAAATGTTTCCAGATTCACTACCCTAGGCCCCAAATCCTGGTCCAAGGCTCAATTCTAGTTCCATCCATTGGCTAAGATGACTCTTCCTGTGAGGCAGGCCCAGGCCTGTGGTGCAAACTGCTCAGGGTAAAGGAGGCATTGTTACACTAAGCACAGTTAAGAAACCAAGATTTGAAAAATAAGTTCTAGTTATTTTTGTATTGCAGGTGAGGCTTGAACTAGGTTTTTTGTTTTTTTTTTTTAATAAAAAAATCACTATTTAGAGACTTCCCTGGAAGGGAGCGTGGGTTTGATCCCTGCTGAAGGAACCAAGATTCCACAAGCCAAACAGTGTGGCTGACCACCAACCCCCACCACCACAACCATTCATAAGTGTATAGATTTGTCAAAACTCAGCAAATGTACATTTATGAGATGAGAACTACATATTTTTGGTCTGAAAAGAAAAGAATTGCAGAAGTATTTAGAGAGAAGTACTAATGACTACAACTTTGAAATGTGTCAAAAATAACATGAATTAATAGAATGGATAGAGGAATAGACAGATATATAAAAATTAAGCATGAAGTGAAGTCGCTCAGTCATGTCCGACTCTTTGCGACCCCATGGACTGTAGCCTATCAGGCTCCTCCATCCATGGAATTTTCCAGGCAAGATTGCTGGAGTGGATGGCCATTTCCTTCTCCAGGGGATCTTCCTGACCCAGGAATCAAACCCGGGTCTCCCGCATCCAGGCAGACACTTTACCGTCTGAGCCACCAACATGAATTAATAGAATGGATAGAGGAATAGACAGATATATGAAAATTAAGCATAGTAAAATGTTAATTATAGAATCTAAGTGGTGGGTACAGGTGTTCACTGTAAATTCAATTTAGCTGTATGTTTCAAAGTTTTCAGGATAAAATATTGGCAGGGGAGAATCAGCATTTAACTTTATAGGAAAATATACAAAACTGCTTTTAATTTCAAACACATCTCCTCATGGACAATTCCAGTGCTTCTCCACATGCATACACACTTTTTATATAAAGTTGTAATCAGTTATACAGTCATCATTGTTATTCCTCATGTATTTCTAAAACTTCATGTGTACTATGCTTAATGTTTGCACACTGCACATTAATATGCTGCATGTTTGGGGATATAGGCTTTTTTCTAACACAGGCTGAGTTTTATTTGGCTGCATTGGGTCTTAGTTGTGGCACATAGGCTCTTCCTTCCTTGTCATGCGGGATCTTTCGTGCTATGCAAAGACCCTAGCTGTGATGCTCTGGATCTGGAGCATGCGGGCTCAGTAGTTGTGATACATGGGCTTAGTTGCTCCATGGCATGTAGGATCTTATTTCCCTGACCAGGGATCAAATCCTCATCCCTTGCATTGCAAGGCAGATTCTTGATCACTGGACAGCCAGGAAAGTCCTAATATAGGCTTTTATTGTGTAGATTCTAAATGCACTGCCCAGGGCCTCCCTTCCAGAAAAAGAGGACTGAGTTGGCTGGTTTCAGCCCTTTTTCTAGTTAGAAAAGCTGGAGAAAACATTTGTTAAAGGCACTGAAGGGGGCATAGGTTCAAATCCCACATGCCATGTGGTGTGGATAAAAAAGCAGTGAAGAGGTACCAGGGCAGGGAAGAAGTGTGGTGCCAAGACTGAGGAAACGAAAATCCCAGAATGACCTCAGTATTGGAAATCTCCTGTCCTTCCCCTAGAAGGGTCTGCTGATTCTGAGAGAAGGCTGATATACCGTGCAGATTGTGACTCCCAAAACTGGCCACAATTCCAGTTCTACATACTGTTCCAGAGCCTTGCTACTCCTCTATCTAGAGGCAGAATCTATTTCCCCTTGAAATTGGGTGAGGTAGGCCCATGTAACTGCCTTGACAAACAGAATATGGTAGGTATGATACTATGACTTCTAAAACCACGTTAGGGAAGGCAATAAATACAGCTCTACCTGGCTCTTCTTGGATGCTGCCCTTGGGACCTGGCTGCTGGTGTTTGAGGCAAGTGTTCTGGCTGACAGAACTAAGGTTCCAGTCAACAACCAGCTTCAATTGCCAGACATGGAGTTGCCAAGCCTTCAGATTCCAGTTCCTAGCTGTCAAGTCACCCCCAACCTTTCAGTCTTCCAGCTAATGCCCTAGACATTGTGGAACAGACAAACCATCCTGTTTTATCCTGTTCAAATTCTCTAAGTAGTGAACACAACAAATGATTTTTTTATAATTTGATTTATATCCCCAAGAATGCCGACAGAGGAGCCTGGCAGGCTATGGTCCAAAGGGTTGCAAGAGTTGCGAAGAGTCGGACATGACTGAAGCGACTTAATACGCGTGCATGTGGGATTTTCACAAACTTACAATCAGGTAGGGGAGGAAAAAGAAACATCTTACCAAGCTTGAATCTATCACTATTTTTAAACACAGCCCTAGGGGTGTCAACAGAGAAGGCAGTGGCAACCCACTCCAGTACTCTTGCCTGGAAAATCCCATGGATGGAGGAGACCGGTAGGCTGCAGTCCACGGGGTCGCTGAGGGTCCGACACGACTCAGTGACTTCACTTTCACTTTTCACTTTCATGCATTGGAGAAGGAAATGGCAACCCACTCGTGTTTTTGCCTGGAGAACCCCAAGGATGGGGGAGCCTGGTGGGCTGCCGTCTATGGGGTCGCACAGAGTCGGACACGACTGAAGCGACTTAGCAGCAGCAGCAGCAGGGGTGTCAAAGAGGGGAAAGCTGAAAGTTCCAGGGAGGTCTGCCTTCTCTCAGCTTTGGTTTCCTCCTTCGTCTTCCATCTAGACTAACGAGGGCAACAGGAGGAAAGGTTAATGCCCTCAGTGTTGGGTAACGCTGCTGGGGTATGAAGCCAAAGTGCACTGGAGTGCAGAGGCTAGAGGCAGGGAGCCTGGAGGGCCATGAAGGCATTCTCACTGACTGTAGGGAAGGCCTCCACTGAGCCGACTGGAGAGCCAGGGGTCTCCAGTTTGCAGTTCTTCCTTGGCAGAATGGCCAAAGGGAGAATTTCATTCTTTTCCTCTTCAGTCCAGTGACCATTCAGGAATTGCTCACCACTATTCAGTGGGCAGGTTTCCAAAGTCTCCTTCTCGATCTCTCCAACCCAACGGCCACATGCTTCTCATTTGTCCTCCAATCCTCACTGTAGGGCAAACCAGGGACCTTGCCTCAGGACCCTCTGCTCAGAGGGCCCGGTTTCAGGTCTGGCTGAGTCATCCTTCCTCTGTCACAACAGCCAAGGAGAACCTCTAAAATCTTCACATGTCCAATATGGTTTCAAATCCCAGTCTTGCCACCTAGTTGCTCCCCAGTCCTCAATCTTCTTAAGATGGGGCGGTATTACCTATCTCATAGGGCTGTCTTGTAGAATAAATGAAAGCAAGGTAAAGTGCTGAGCTTGTATCATGTGTGCATGTGTGGGTAATGCTTTCAGTGTGGTGCTTATCATGTGTGCTATCACTCCCCATAATCTTCCTAGGGGCTGGAGTTTGAGAGGAGTTTGCCTGGTAACTGTAGAGAGGGGTCTGTGAATATCACTGGAGAAGCTCTCTCCAGACCCCCACATTCAAACACATGAAGTTCTACTGAGGTATCTGGATGGTTCTGCCTCCAAGCTGTTTTTGCTTGGACTAGACTGCATAAAACAAGTGCTCTAAAACAGGGGTCCCCAACTTCCAGGCCATGGACTGGTACCTCCTGTCAGATCAGAAGCAGCATTAGATTAGAAATAAAGTGCACAGTAAATGTAACTTGTTTGAGGGACTTCCCTGGTGGTCCAATGATTAAGGATCTGCCTGCCAATGCAGGGAACACAAGTCCAATCCCTGGTCCAGGAAGATCCCACATTCTGCAGAGCAATTAAGCCCGTGCGCCACAACTACTGAAACCCTTGCTCTAGAGCCCATGCTCCACGAAGAGAGAAGCCACCGCAATGAGAAGCCCGAGTACTGGGGAGAAGAGTAGCCCCCACTCACCACAACTAGAGAAAGCCCATGCACAGCAATAGACTCAGTGAAGCCAAAAAATAAATTTAAGAAAAGGTAATGCGCTTGAATCATCATGAAAACATCCCCTCAGCCCCAGTCTGTAGAAAATTGTCTTCCACGAAACCAGTTCTTGGTACCAAAAAAGTTGGGGACTGCTGCTATAAAATATTTCAACTTTATTTACAACCAGAAAGAACCCTGGCTCCCACCCCAGCTTTTCGGGCTTTGCTCTGTGGGAAGAGCTAGATGAGCAGGGACACTTCTGACAGGTCCAGGGCTCAGGAAGATGAGCAGGTAGGCCCCTCATTTCTTCTGGGCTTGTGCCCGGGCCCGCTGAATCTTGTCGGCCGTGGCCCCATCTGTGGCTCCGGTGCAGTGGGACAATACGAGGCTCATCTCCGCCTCATTCCGGTGCTCAATGGCAACGTCTGCAGCCTGAGCCACATCCCTGCAGTTTGAGCAGGAGGGGAGATAGTGTTGAGCTGCCCAAGGGCACAAATTGTGCCTCTCCTCAGCCCACTGGCTCTGCCACCCAGCACCCCAGGGCTCTCAGCAGACGTACCCAACGAGAAGCAAGGCCTTGACCTTTTGCTCAGGACCCACACGGGAAGCATACTTCTTGGCCTCATATTTATTGTGTTGCTTCATGCAGATCTCCACAAAGGGCTTAGGAGAAGAAGGTGGAAAGACATCAGGTAAAGCCCTCCTGTTCTCTCTTATGAGCAAAGCCTGTGTGTGAAGTCACATCAGTTGTGTCTGCTTCTTTGCAACTCTATGGACCAGAGCTCTCAAAGCTCCTCTGTCCATGAGCAAAGCTAAGTGGATACATTATCCCAATGTATCTTATATACCCTTCTGTCTGTATAATCTCCCCAATTCCTATCCCACACACATACAACAATTGTGACCTCAAAATTCTTTGGGTGAAAACAACCTACCCCAAGCTCTATTAGAGCTTTGAGATCAATTATTTCTATGCGTCCATGCCACCATCCACCATTACCCCTCACAGCAGGCATTTCCCGCCTTCCCAGGGCCTGAGTTTTGGGCCGTTTATGGCTGCCCTTATTTGACCAACCTCCTACACCTCTGAACTGCCTGCTACAGAAAACAAACAGCTCAACATCCTCACTGCTTTGCAAATATATTCTCCCCGTACCCCTTCCTCTCTGCCATCAGGACTTTCCTTCAGACACTAGTGTCCCCTGTGGCCTTCCTTGGGGAAAAGCAGCTCAGTCTCCTTTCCTCCAACATTTGCAGGCAGACTTGGGCTCGTCCTCCCCTGTGCCTGACTCAGAAATGTGCCCACCAGTTCTGTAGGATAGCTGAGCAGATAGATGAACAGACCATTGGAGCCTGGCCGTCTCCCCAGGATTGCCTCACTGGAGATGGGCTGGATGGAGGGCCCCACCTCACCAGGTAGCCAATGGGTGATTTCTTGCTCTTAGAAAACTTCTCTAGCTCCTCCCAGTCTTCTAAATCTGCCAGGGCAGTCAGCTTCAGCCACCAGAGCCTGTGGGAAAGCTGGGCATGGAGGCATTGCAGGAGGGGTAGGGGGTCTCAGGACCTACATGCAGATCAGGCCCTCATCTACCTCTTGTCAGGGATGCGAAAGTCACGTGCCAGCTGCTCCGCACGCTTGTTTTGGCCACTGAGAATGAGGGTGGTGACCGTGTCATGTAGAGACAGGTCTAAGAACCGGCCCCCCAGCTCATCTTCTAGGCGCCGCTGAAGCCGTAGGAGCCGCATCTGATCCTCTGTAGCCTGGGAACAGGGATATGGTGGGGCAGGGATGAGAGGGACAAGGAAGGAAGATTGAGAAGTGAGGAGGGGAGGTTCTTAGAGAAGAACGGGCCAAACCTTGGCTGCAAACTCATTCTTGGCCTTGTAGAAGGCGTCAGCTGCCGTCTGTAGAGCTGCGACTCGCCCCTCAATTCGCTGCAAAGGCCAAAAGGGAGCTCATAGCACAGAGAACCTTGGCCATCACCACTCATGCTGCAGTCTTCCCCCCATCCCTGTGCCTAGGGTCACCAGTGCCAGCTTTTCCTGCTGGGAGCACTACACTGGTGTCCCTAATGGGAATGACTAGCTCCTCTGGGACCAACTCGTGTATCTCACATCTTCTCAAGCTCTCCCTCCACAATGAGGAGAT
>SJXQ01012329.1:257964-283432 GCA_006408695.1 Aepyceros melampus
ATATTCCAGCAGCTGTGGGACGAGGAGGAAGACACAGAGAGAAGGAGCTGGCCTGGGGGCCTCTAACACCCACATCAGAGCATCCAGGGAGGGCTAAGCACCCACACCTTGATGGCCAGCTCCGTGCGGCCACAGCCATAGGCTCGTGCAGCAATGTCAGAGTAGGAGACACCAGGGTGTCCCCCAGCTTCTGATTAATGGCCCGAGCAACATCCTCATCAGACACATCCTTCTGTTGTACCTGGAGAGGGAAGGAAGTGTCACCAATCTGGATCTCACCCCTTAAACCCAACCTCACTGCCTTGATCAAGACCCGCTCTTTCAGCTCTATACTTATTTCCTACACCTCACCATGCCCTGTAAACCCTGAATTGCCCTTGAACTCTGTTCTGTATCCTCACCTTGTAGCAGGCCCAGTGGGCCAGGATTCTGCTGACACCCTGCACTTCAGGAAGCCGCAGGTACTCACATATCTGAATGGCCAGGGGGTAAAGCCTCCGCAACACAAGCCTGGCAGACAAGGGAGGTAAAGGGCACAAGGGATAAAGTAGGGTAGAAAGAGGACAGAGTGGCCCCAGCCTGTAACCCCAGCCTCCCTGATCCCAAGGAAACAGATCATGAGCAATGACCACAAGAGCACAGCAAGAGCTATAATGTCCGCCCACCTACAGCCCTCCGCCCAGCACCCTTGGGCTTGCTGTACCTGTCTAGCAACACCTGGATAGTGAGCTGCTTGTATCTGTATTTCATTTAATTAAGGATCCAGCTGGGAGATAAGTCCTATTTGCCAAGGACCTTTAGGTGACCTCTCCATCCCCTTGCCCTTCCACCCCTGGAAGTAAACACCCTGTCAGCACACTTGAGGATACTGGCTATAGGTGAGGGGGATTCCGATGTGATAGTCCCGAATGGCATTGAGTACACGAAGGTCCTGACACATGCGCACAAAGCTGTCAGGTGGAAATCTGTCCAGGAAACACTTTCCGAAGGAGGCCGCCTAAAAAGGGCCAGAGAGCAATGGAGGCTTTCCTCTCTGCCAGCCAAACCCTGCCCTCCCTCCAGCCCTGCCATCCAGGCCAACCCTGAGCAGACTCTTCTGCATATCTGGCCAGTGCTCGTGTCCTGCAGCCTCGATGCACTGCTGCACAGCCTGGGGCAGCTGCCCCAGCTCCTGGATCTCCCGCAGGTACTCATCCGCTTCTGGCTCTCTTTCTGGGGTGGAGGGAAAGTGCCAGGGACAGTGTGTCACGACCGAAAACATCTCTACATCTGGCTCCCAACCCACTGGGCTGTGGTGGCAGGTTTGGAAGGTTGCAGAGGCCGGAGCCCAAATCCCCTCAGCCCCACCACCCAAGGTGTCCACACACTCCCCCAATCAGCGCAGCTGCTTATGAGGCCCTGAGATTTCTCGATAGAGCCCTGACTTGTGACTAGACTGGAAGGGCTCCCTGTCCCTCCCTATCACCACACAGAAGACACTGGGTCCCTTCAATCCAACCGAGCCAGCTCTCTCTACCCTAGCCCGCCCCAGCCCATGTCCTGCCTGAACCCCTGTCTTGAAAGGTAGCATTTGGCTGCAGAAACAGGGGCTGGGTCAATTAGGGGAAGGGAAAGGCTAGTGGCTTGGGGCCCCAGGAGAGGCCCAGGGCTTTACCTCATATTCCTTTTGAGCCTCCAACAACAGCGCTCCAGGGGCCATCGAGGCTATTTTAAAGATCTCCTCACTGGCCACTGGGGGAGGAAAATGGTGAGTGGGAGGCGGGGGTAAGGAAACCCTCAGCCCTGCCTCAGTGCCCTGATTCTGCTCTGGGGCACTGGTCCAGCAGCTGTGGTGCTGAGGAGCCCCGGTCCTCAGTGCTCTTACGAGGGCCTCACCTGGAACCTCATGCAGGAACTCATGGGTACTGCGGGAGAAGACTCGGACCCCATCCAGCTCAGGCACCAGGTAGGAGTCCTCATCTAGCACGAACCTGAGCGTGGTCAAGGTTCCTAAGAGTAACCAGGGATGGGGCGGGGCAGGCCACCCTCCCCTATCCCCCGGCAGCCCTCCAAGGATATTGGATGCTCTCAGGTGCATCGCCCACCACCATTAGCCGCCTCTCCCAGGCCACCACAACAGCCCTCTCCTTGCTGCGCGGACGGCTACACCTGTGCACACACACACACATCTGGGATTAATACACAGGATGCCTGGCCCACAGTCATGTCTCCCACATCACTTCTATATCACTTTGCCTTGGGGAACTCTGCACAAGCTTGCTGCTCTTTATCTTACTTCTCTGGCTGACTTATTTGCTTCCCTCTCTCCCTGTGCCCATCAGCTTTCTGGCACACCTGGGGCCCACCAGGAACTGGGGTTTCCCTCAAATGTGCACTAGCAGGGAAGACAAGGTTCAAGCTCTGCTTGTTCTGGTCAGTAGACAGGATGAATAGAATGTGTCCCAGGAGACAAGGCTATGTGCATGTCCACTCCCATAAGAACAACACCCCTCCCCAATTCTCACCAGACCATCTGCTTCGGGGGGGCCCGGATGTTGCAGTTGAACTCACACAGCTTCTCCTGAAAGAGTGCAGGGAATGTCATGGCCCTATCCCAGCCATCACCAGTCTGGTTGAAAAGTCCTTCCCCTATGCCCCAAACATCTTTCCTAGACAAGACACAGTGCCCTGAGAGATGTGCCTTATACCTTGAGAGATGCTGTCCCCATCCAGATGTAGCCTGTGTCTGTGAAGAGCGCCAGGTGTCTGTAGGTGAAGGACACAGCCATCTGCAGGAAGCTGCTCACTCCTGGGGCCAGGCCAGGGGGTGTCTGGAGCAGGGCCAGGAGGAACACCAGACAGACTGACTTTTCAGGGTCTCCCACTGGCTCCCCCAGTCCCTCCGGTTCACTCCCAACCCCAGCTCCTCACCACTGCAGAGCAGGCCGCATGGTCCAGGAGGTAAAGATCAGGTCCTACAGCCAGGAGAATGTGTGCCACTCGGTCCTGGCACACTGTGGTCCAGCATGAGGGTGCACTCTGCAAACCTATGGTTGTGGAAAAGGACCACCTTAGACTGCCCAAAGCCCACAGTTTCTGCCTCTGATGGACCCATGCACAGGAGGCACATCTGTGGGCAGTGAATGCTGCTCCAGAGGTGTCAGGGCTCACCTGGCACCTCTGGCATCCGGCGGAGTTTGAGGTCACCCACGTTGGCACTGAGGGTGAAGCGGTGGGCTCCTGTGAGGATGGCCACCCCAGAACAAACTCAGTATGGAAGATCCGGGCATCCAGAACCCGGTTCTGGAGCACCTCCTGGAGAGAGGGGTCGTGGATTGAGGGAATGAGAGAGTCCCAGACTCCATCCCTTTTCCCCAGCCCCCGGGGCCCCCTACGTTGCCCATGCTGAAGTGTCTCCGGAAGTCACCATGCAGCCCGTAAACTAGCACAACTCCGTCTTCCTGCACACAGAGCAGCTCCTCCTCGGCTGACCAGCCCAGGGACACCACGGGCCCACTCTTCCACTGCAGATGAGAGAGAGACTCCAGAGGCTGTCCTCAGGATGCAGAAACCTGTAAAGCCTCCAGCCCCAGGGAAGGCAGGGTGCTCACCAACAGACTGGCCAGAGGCATCCCGGAAGCTGAGTAGATCTCGAGAACCGGCCGGACACTGGCGGGCTTCTCCTTCCGCCAGGGGTTCCTCAGCAGTGCTGTGGTTTGAGCAGAAACCTTCTGTCCCAGTTGCCCAGGCCCTGGCCCAGCAGGCCTATGAACTAGTTCCAAAGGCCCACGCCACACGTGGCAGGCCTCATGAGAACCACAATTAAAAACACCTCAGTAAAGTGGGGTGGGGGTAGGTAGCACAGGTCAGCAAGAACCACTCAACAGCAAGGCCCCCAGGAAGTAAGGACCCCTCCCATGGTCCCTAAGCATGCAGTGGCAGAGGGGTGACTTACCAATGGGGCCCCCATAGGGTGCAGCAGCCACCAGGCAGTCCCTCAGTTCCTCCTTCAGGTCCCAGTCCATGCTATACAGCTCATATTTCCTGCCCACACAGAGACAACCAGAGATCAGCCTCGTCATGACCCTGCATCCACAAAGAATGAGCACCAGAGGAGCTCCCTAATGCTTCCAACTGTCCTGCATAGGTCCCCTCAGGGGAGAGGAGGAGGGTGATGACCAGAAACTGTGAGGGACATCCTAGGGACAGCAGGCGAGGAAGCAGAGGGTGTTGGGAGGGCAGGTTATGTGGCCAGTACGTAGAGCACCGAGTGAGGTGGGACTAGGTGAGGCGGTTGGCTTGGGTCTCCACTGGCAGAAAATAAGACCCTGCAGGAGGGCCTGTCAAGCTTAGGCAGCCTTTCTTCTATTTTTGGTTCTTAACACTGAATCTGGCTATGGGCCTTATACCCAGGGCTCCAGCCTGTTGATAATTAACTCAATTTTAGAGGTACTGAGTGAACACTGCCTGAAACAAATCCAAGAGGAGCTCCTTAGTGAGCCCAGAGCTGGAAGAGTTGTGGGCTACAGATGCCAATCTGTGAATGCTTGACTCAGAGGAGGTAACTGAAATTACAAACTGCCACAAGATGACTGCAATCTGAAATGTACATGGATCACCAAGACATGTGCTGCATGAGAAGACAGAGTAGGCGGCTTGAGGAATGCCATAATTTGATGGTTGGAGGTGGGGAAAAGGGTACAGAGAAGGAGTGGACACTCCTCCAGAACACAGGAGAAGACAAAGTTCAAGAAGCAAGGTATTTCAGCTAGGATCATTTCAGGAGCCTTCCCATTAAAGACCAGGAAGATGCTCATCATTTATTTTAGGATAGGTGAGAATCAGATTTATTTAAAAAGCAACACACTCCACAGACAGAGAGTGGGGTCATCTCAGAAGGTGAGAGAGGTTCCATCACCTCTATTGACATTCTTCTTAGAATTCTAGCCAAAATAATTCAAGAGCAAAATGGTATTCTAGCCAAAATAAGAGAAAAAAAAAAAAAGTTTCCAGAAAGAGATTGCTACTGTTTATCAATACAAATGATGAGACTGCTGCTACTGCTAAGTCACCTCAGTCGTGTCCAACTCTGTGTGACTCCAGAGACAGCAGCCCACCAGGCTCCCCTGTCCCTGGGATTCTCCAGGCAAGAACACTGGAGTGGGTTGCCATTTCCTTCTCCAGTACATGAAAGTGAAAAGTAAAAGTGAAGTCGCTCAGTCGTGTCCGACTCTTAGCGACCCCATGGACTGCAGCCCACCAGGCTCCTCCGTCCATGGGATTTGCCAGGCAAGAGTACTGGAGTGGGTGCCATTGCCTTACTTAGAAAATCCAAAGGAGTCTATGAAACAATGAAAGAGCTCAGTAAATAATGAACAAAAATCAATATATTTTCTATACCAATGAGTTTTCTATACCACAGCAAGAACTAAATAGAAACATAATTTTTTAAAAGATCCTGACTGTGATATCAATAAAACTATTAGATATCTAAGAATAAGCCTAATAAAATTTTTTAGCAAAATCAAATTTCTTTACTCAAGGATAGAGAAGACATGGGGAAATATTCTAAAGGATCTATAGATGACTAAGAATTCCAATAAAAATAAAAATAATTCCAATAAAAATCAGCCCAACTTTTTGGTGGGTAGGGCAGCACAAACTGATTCGATAGTTCATTTGAGGGGTGGAGGAGGAAGATCATCTGAAAGAGAAAATATTTAAGAAAATATGAAAACAGATATATGTCAGATACCAAATACACTTAAAAGCTAAGGTTAATTAAAACCTGTTTTGGCACAGGAATAAGCAAACAGATCAGTGGAAGAGAAGACAGTTCAGAAAAAGACTTGAGACTAGACAGAGATTGTACTGAGTGGGCCAAAATGTTCCTTTGGCTTTTTAAGTAAAAATAAAAAACACAATTTTTAATTTCACCAACAACTTTATTGAACATGTTTACCATTTTGTTCCACTACCTTCTCTCATTTTTCAGGTAACTTCATAATTTCACCTTCCCAAAACTGTAAAGATTTATTTATTTATTTTTGGCAGTGGGAGGTATTCGTCGCTACATATGTGCTTTCTCCAGCTGCAGTGAGCAGGGGCTACTCTGTTGCAGTGCCTGGGCTTTTCATTGCGGTGGGCTTCTCGTGTCCTGGGGAGCACTGGTTCTCGGAGGGCAGGCTTCAGTAGCTGCAGCACAGGGCCTCAGTAGTTGTGGCTCACAGGCTGGAGAGAGTGGGCTCTGTGGTTGTGGCACACAGGTTTGTTTGGCTGCTCCAAGGCATGCGGGATCTACCGAGAAGAAGGATCGAACCCGTGTCTCCACACTGGCAGGCGGATTCTTATCCACTGCACCACCAGGGAAGTCCTTCCCAAAACTTATCTCTTTGACTAAAGAGCTCTTCCAGGTGACCTTTACCTTCCAAGGAATTGAAATGTTTTCCCCCTAAGAGAATTCTGTAAAGATCAAAATAAATGGACATCCAAAGGTGCAATGTCCGCTGAATACAGTGGATGCCTCAGAACCTCCCGCCAAGTTGTAATTGTTTTTGCCTGGTCATCAAAGAAATACATGGTCTTGTATTATCCTGATAGAAGATTATGTGTTTGTGTTTCCTATTGACTAATTCCAGACGCTTTTTGTCAGAGTACAATTGGTCTAACTGGGAGCAGTAGTTGGAATTAATCATTTTTCTGGAAGGAATCTGTAATAAAGGACTCCCTTCCAATCCGCCAAATACACAACATCACCTTCTTTAGATGAAGACCAGCCTTTGGTGTAGTTGGTGATGGTTCATTTCACTTCCCACATGATCACTTCTGTTCCACATCATTACATAGTATCCAATTTTCATCATCTGTCACAATTTGTTTTAAAAATGGAACATTTTCATTAAATTTCAATAGTGAATCACATGTGGAAATATGGTCAAGAAGGTTTTTCTTCACTTAACTTAGGGGAACCCAAACATTAAAGCAATTAACATAATCAAGTTGGGGACTTCCCTGGTGATCCAGTGGTTAAGAATCTGCATTGCAGTGCAGGGGACACAGGTTTGATCCCTGGTGAGGGAACTAAGATCCCACATGCCACAGAGCAACTGAGCCTGAGAACCACAATGAGAGAGTCCATGCGTCACAACACAAGATCCCATATGATGCGATGAAACACAACTAAGACCCAATGCAGCCAAAACAAAATATAACCAAGCTGATGCAAGTGATTTTCAATGCTTGATTTGGATATTTTGAATATGTTGGCTATCTCCTTCGTGGCGTAACATTGATTATTCTCAATGAATGTCTTGATTTGATCGCCATCAACTTCAACTGGTCTACTAGACTAGGATTATCATCCAGTGAGAAATCTCCAGCTTAAAATTTCACAAACTACTTTTGATATGTTCAATCAATCACAGCACCATTTCCATATGTTGTACAAATCTGTTTTTGTGTGTTTCAGATGCATTCATATTTTCTTGAAATAATAAAGCATAATATGCTGAAAATGTTGCTTTTTTTCCCATGATCAGTATTAAAATGGTTACACAAAAATTCACCAATTTTGGTAAGTTTTTTTAAAAAATGCATGCTGATATGACAGCTGTCACAATACAGTCTAACAAACTTATTTCAAATGAAGTTAAAGACAATTAAGTGCTACTAGAACCATCTTACAGAAAAAACTGAAGCCTTTTGGCCATCCCAATGATAAAGACACCATTTCAAACTGGGGCAAATTGATACTTGCAATGAGAAAATGGGCCATATAGGAAGAATCACAATAAATGCTATTTCATTACTTAATCTCTATAATAAAATTTTCTAGATGAAATTCAAGATTTAAATGTTAAAAAATAAAGCTATACAGAACAAAATCTTGTTTATTTTTACAATCTCAAAGTAGAAAACAAATTTCCTAAACACGATACAAAGTCTGAAAGTCAGTAAGAGAAATAACAAGTGCTTCTAAATAAAAATTTAAGACTTTCTGTATGCTGCTGCTGCTAAGTCGCTTCAGTCGTGTCCGACTCTGTGTGATCCCATAAAACGGCAGCCCACCAGGCTCCCCCATCCCTGGTATTCTCCAGGCAAGAATACTTAAGAGGGTTGCCATTTCCTTCTCCAATGCATGAAAGTGAAAAGTCAAAATGAAGTCGCTCAGTCATGTCCGACTCTTAGCGAACCCATGGACTGCAGCCTACCAGGCTCTTCTGTCCATGGGATTCTCCAGGCAAGAGTACTGGAGTGGGGTGCCATTGCCTTCTCCTAAGACCTTCTGTATACTTGTATATAAAAGGTGTAAAAACAATACATATTTGTATTTACTTCTGCTTGAAAAAAGACTCTGGAAAAGGTTCTAATAATACAGTAGTAGTCGGACACGACTGAGTGACTTTACTTACTTACTTACTTACTTGCAGGTGAGGGGTGGAATCAGTTGAAGAAGAAAAGAGATGGGAATGAGACTGAGCTTTTAAACTACAGTCATAATTATTAAAATAATTAACATTATAAAATTTTTATAGGGACTTCCCTGGCAGTTCAGTGGTTAAGACTCCACAATTCAGCCCTTGTTGGGGAACTAAGATCATACATGCCATGTGGCACAGCCAAAAAAAGATTTATATGCTGAAGAAATCTATCAAAAACAAGCTAGGAAGACAAACTATGAGAAGGGGGAAAAAATGAAAAAATGTAACACATGTGAAAAAGGATTGCTGTTCTTTAAAATAAAAAAGGCTCTAATTAATTGTAAAAGAAAAATGATCTAAGGTTATATCATAACTATGTGAAAATATTTTAAAATGAAACATAAAAAACTTGAGACTATAAAAGCTGATATTTTCATAATGTGAACTATGGAAAATTCTTTCAGTACCAGACACAAAACCCAGAAATTACAAAGGAAAAGACTGATAGACTATAACATGAACTTTTAACATATGTATGTTAAAAATTAATACACATGCTTTCCTTGTGGCTCAGCTGGTAAAGAATTCACCTGCAATATGGGAGACCTGGGTTCGATCCCTAGGTTGGGAAGCTCCCCTGGAGAAGGGAAAGGCTACCCACTCCAATATTCTAGCCTGGAGAATTCCATGGACTATATAGTCCATGGGGTCACAAAGAGTCGGACACAACTGAGAAACTTTCACTTTCACTTTGAAATGAACACAGGTTAAATAAAATGAGCACTCCATAAAAATTAATACATAAAAGTGACCACAGTGAGAAAATTTGTAACAAAGAGTTACTATGGAGAACATGTAAAGAGCTCCTTTACAAATCAACAGAAAGAACACAACAGAAAAATAATCAAAGGATATGAATAGACATACTTAACAACTAGGTAAATTTGAATTTAAAAGTTATCTTGATGTTTTGGCATCTGAATAGCAAAAATTAAGAGGTTAATAAATAACATGCAATATTGCTGAAGGTATGGAAAAATGAAAACTTTCTCATGTATTGGGAGCGTAAAATGGTTCAACCCTTATGGAAGAAAATGAAGCTCTACGTATTCAACTTTTAAATGTGTACACACTCTAACTTAGCGATTTCTTTTCAAAAATCTAACCTATAAAACTACTTGCACAAATACACAAAAGTATGAATACACTGCAGCACTGTTTAAAATAGTTCCAAAAAAACAAATCCTGGAAAAAAATATCTCCTTAAATGCCCATTCAAACAAGACTGGTTAAATAAACTATTTAACCCATTGTATGCCCATTCTGGGGGAATATTTTGCGCCCATTAACAAAGTGACCGTGTATATTGACATGAAGTGACCTTGAAAATATATTAAGTAAAAAAAAACCACAATACAATGTAGTATGAACAACATGAATCCACTTATGCAATAAAAAAGTGAGCACACATTTTTACAGGTATATTTACATATACTCACGCATATGTGTGTCAGTACAAAGAAAAACTCTCATAGGCCTCTACACTAAGGCTGTGTGGAGAGACAGCAGTTACCTCTGGAGAAGGTGGTAAATGGGGGAGGGGAATAAGGAGATGGACAAGTTGGCTATATAGGCTATATCTGGTCTTTATCACTAGGTCATATCTGACTGTGCGACCCCAGGGACTTATAGTCCACCAGGCTCTTCTGTCTATAGAGTTTTCCAGGCAAGAAAACTCTAGTATTCCAAGAATACTAAGTGGGTTGCCATTTCCTTCTTCAGGTATCTTCTCAACCCAGGGATCAAACCCACATCTCCTGCACAGGCAGGCAGGTTCTTTACTGATTTACCCATATACTTTTGTTATTTATTTGAACTTTTATACCACATACACATTTCTTCTGACATTTTGTTACTAAAATCCTTAGATGAAATCTGATGGAAAGATAGATATTTAAAGCGTCTGCCCACTCCAGTATTCTTGCTTGGAGAATCTCTGGACTGAGGAGCCTGGTGGGCTGCAGTCCATGGGGTCACAAGCTGCAGTCCATGGGGTCACAAAGAGTCGGACACGACTGAGTGACTTTACTTACTTACTTACTTACTTACTTAGCATGCCAGTTATCAATTCACTGATGCTCAGGTCCCTTTCATTATGTTTTCTGTGGTAACAGATGGTACTCTTTTAAACATTTCTCCTTCACAGTGAGCATGATGTTGAGCCTTCTCAGCAGAGGGCGCTGGAGGAACACTGCATGAGGAACAGGCTCTTCTGCTGATTCCACTCGGGCAGCTTGTAGCAGCCAGGATGTGAGGACATCTGGTAATGCTCCGACCCTGCCATGCAGCAAACTCCAAGGCTCACCCAGACTGACTCCCTGGACAGACACAGCATTTCTGGCTTCTTGCCTCCACCAGGGCCTACTTCCTCTGCCTGCCACGATGCCTGGCCACTGGTTCCCCTGCCTGTGCCCTCGAGCATTTCCACTGACCCTCTCTGCACAACCATGCACCCAAGTCACTAGTGGTGGCTTGCCTTCCGGATAATGTACATTCCAGGCTACCAGCATCAGCTCCCCAACTCTCTCTACGCGCCCACACCACTGATCCCTAGTTGTAGTTCTCCTGTGCCCCACTACCCTCTGAAACCTAGAGGGCTGCTTCTTGCTTGCCAATCAACTATGGACCAGCTCTGGGACAGTGAAGTGAAAAGTGAAAGTCACTCAGTCATGTCTGACTCTTTGCGACCCAGTAGACTATACAGTCCATGGAATTCTCCAGGCCAGAATACTGGAGTGGGTAGCCTTTCTTTTCTCCAGGGATCTTCCAACCCAAGGATCAAACCCAGGTCTCCCACATTGCAGGCGGATTCTTTATCAGCTGAGCCACAAGGGAAGGCCAAGAATACTGGAGTGGGTAGCCTATCCCTTCTCCAGACGACCTTCCTGACCCAGGAATTGAACTGAGGTCTCCTGCATTGCAGGTGGATTCTTTACCAAATGAGCTATCAGGGAAGCTCGGCCCAGGGAAACTAGTAAACTTCATGGCCATCCAGTGGCCTGCAACTGCATTTTCGCTGGGGTTCAGCTGGGGAAGGGGAGAGTACTGGAGTGGGTTGCCATAGGTTTCAACAATCTATGCTGATAGAAATCAGCATCGTGATTATCTTTTGAGGGAGATACTGATTGGGAAAGGGCATGATGGAACTTTCTGGAACAATGGGAAAGTTCTATCTGGGTGGTAGTTACCTGGGTACACACACAGACAAATACGTAAAAATTTATTGAACCATGCCCTCAATACTTGTGCATTTATTTGTATGTAAAATGTATGAATTATACATAAGTTAAAAGGGAGCTAGGGTAGTTCACTGGTGGCTGGTGGACTAGTGGTTAAGATTCTGGGCTTTCACTGCTCTGGCTTGGGTTCAATGCCTGGTCAGGAGATCCCGAAAGTAATGCAGTGCAGCCAAGACAAACAAACAAGAAAAACAGGATGTGCTTCTTTCCGGTAGTGGTTTAACATTAAAAGACACCTAAAAATTTAATTCACCACATAAACAGAATAAAGCAGAATAAACAGTCCTTGTCAGTTTAGTTCAGTCACTCAGTCATGTCTGACTCTTTGAGACCCCATGGATTGTAACACGCCAGGCTTCCCTGTCTATCACCAACTCCTGGAGCTTGCTCAAACTCATGTCCATCGAGTTGGTGATGCCATCCCACCATCTCATCCTTTGTCGTCCCAGAATGTTTCCACCAGGGGATAAAAACAATGGCTTCACTGAATTGGCAGGTAAGAGTGCTACCTTGCCATTTGGGGCTCCTTATGCCACTGAAGCAACAGGCAAGAAAATGGGGTTAATCCACTGGCTGAAGTAATATCCTGAGGGCCAAGGGGAAATCAACTTGCTACTACATAATGGAGGCAAGGAGGACTTTGTCTAAAACCCAGGGGAACTTCTGGGGCACCTCTTGGTACTTCCATGTCTAACGGGAAAGGTTAATGAAAAACCTCAGCAAACAAAAAAAAAGCAGAATGCTGAGGTTTGGGTCACTTCACTATGTGAAGAACAGAGCAGTGACGGTTCTGGCTGAGGGCAAAGGAAATATGTAATGGGCAATTGAAGAAGGAAGCCATAGGTATTAACTATGATCTTGTGAACAGCTACAGAAATGAAGACTGCAGCCACTTCGTGCATTTTCTCTGTGCTTGTTATATGCTTATGTTTATATGCATACACTAGCCATTATCTTCTCTCCTTGCCATTTTTATTTTATACACAAATTATTGAAGGTTAATTTTTAAATTCAATTTTTAGGTAACAGAATATCCAGTAATACTGTAATTCATTTTGAGGAGTAACTAATATAGTGATTGATACAATGACTTAAGACTGTATGTCTCCTAATTTGGGGAAAGAGTAGCATACTTATAAGAAGGATGGTAGTATCCTGTGAAGCAGAAATACAGAGCTGTTTGGTTATTGTGAGGGAGTTGAAAAGTCTGTAGAGGGTGCTCATTGAAGCTGACCAGCCAGAGAAAGGACCCTGCTAGTTATCAATTTATTACCTCCCAGAGCCAAATTCAACCTTCAATATGTGCTCCACAGCAAGCAAGATGTTAAGCTTTCTCAGTAGCTGGCCTTGTAGAAAAGGGTCTTTGTAGGAGGAAGGGAATCTTTGGCTGTTTCCAGAAGCTGCAAGGTCAGTCAGCAGTGTGGGCATGAGGGTATCTGGGGACACTCTGACCCAACCATGCACCCAGAGCACACAACCCCTCACAACCTTGGCGTGGACTGGCCATCTACCTTCCTGTGGTTCTCGCCACAAGATACTGCATGCTCTAGGTCTCCTGCTCAGGCTGGTGCTCCCTGTGCAAGGCCATGAACCTGGCCACCAGCTATGGCTCACCTGTACCCTATCTATGCCCAAGAGGGCTGCCTCCTGCTTATCCAGTGACTGTGGACCAGCTCCAGCCCAGCAAAACGCCATTCAGTGAGCTGCAACTATATCCTCTCCAGGAAGGTCAGAACCTTGCTTGGGGAGGGTACCCCCTTCCAATTTTCCTTCCTTTATCCTCAGCCCCCAGGAAAGGACAGTTTTATCTTATAGCTACTTTGCTATCATAGTTTGATAGTTCTTTATGTTAAACTTCCCCTATTTAGTCACTGTATGGTATCTCCTAACCAGAATCATAGAAATATTACCAGTGTCACATTCCACAGACCACTTGCTTGTCACAAGGGGGAAACACGAATATATGGCAGAGGATGAGGCCATCAGCCTCAGAACACTTGTCAATCTCAACTTCCCTTCCCTCGTAACAGACAACCTGATACAATGGCCTATAGCTGTGATGCAGCATGAACACCACACAGTTCAGTTCAGTTCAGTCACGCAGTCGTGTTCGACTCTTTGCAACCCCATGGACTGCAGCATGTCAGGCTTCCCTGTCCATCACCAACTCCTGGAGCTCACTCAAACTCATGTCCACCAAGTTAGTGATGCCATCCAACCATCTCTTCCTCTGTTGTCCCCTTCTCCTCCTGCCTTTAATCTTTCCCAGGATCAGGGACTTTTCCAATGAGTCCATTCTTCGCATCAGGTGGCCAAAGTTTTGGAGTTTCAGCATCAGTCTTTCCAATGAATATTCAGGAGTGATTTCCTTTAGGATGGACTAGTTTGATCTCCTTGCAGTCCAAGGGACTCTCAGGAGTCTTCTCTAACACCACAGTTCAAAGCATCAATTCTTCAGCACTCAGCTTTCTTTATAGTCCAACTCTCACATACATACATGACGACTGGAAAAACCATAGCCTTGACTGGACGGACCTTTGTTGGCAAAGTAATGTCTCTGCTTTTCAATATGCTGTCTAGGTTGGTCATAATTTTCCTGCCAAAGAGTAATCGTCTTTTAATTTCATGGCTGCAGTCACCATCTGCAGTGATTTTGGAGCCCCTCAAAATAAAGTCTGACACTGTTTCCACTGTTTCTCCATCTATTTCCCATGAAGTGATGGGATCAGATGATGTGATCTTAGTTTTCTGAATGTTGAACTTTGGGCCAACTTTTTAAATCTCCTTTTTACTTTCATTAAGAGGTTCTTTAATTCTTCACTTTCTGCTATAAGGGTGGTATCATCTGCATATCTGAGGTTATTGATATTTCTCCTGGCACTCTTGATTCCAGCTTGTGCTTCCTCCAGCCCAGCATTTCTCATGATGTACTTTGCATATAAGTTAAATAAGCAGGGTGACAATATACAGCCTTGATGTACTCCTTTTCCTATTTGGAACCAGTCTGTTGTTCCATGTCCAGTTCTAACTGTTGCTTCCTGACCTGCATACAGACTTCTCAAGAGGCAGGTCAGGTGGTCTGGTATTCCCATCTCTTGAAGAATTTTCCACAGTTTGTGGTGATCCACACAGTCAAAGGCTTTGGCATAGTCAATAAAGCAGAAACAAGATATTTTTCTGGAACTCTTTTGCTTTTTCCATGATCCAGTGGATGTTGGCAATTTGATCTCTGGTTCCTCTGCCTTTTCTAAAATCAGCTTGAACATTTGAAGTTCACAGTTCACATACTGTTGAAGCCTGGCTTAGAGAATTTTGAGCATTACTTTACTAGCATGTGAGATAAATGTAATTGTGTGGTAGTTTGAGCATTCTTTGGCATTGCCTTTCTTAGGGATGGAAATGAAAACTGACCTTTTCCAGTCCTGTGGCCACTGCTGAGTTTTCCAAATTTGCTGGCATACTGAGTACAGCACTTTCACAGCATTGTCTTTTAGGATTTGAATTAGCTCAACTGGAATTCCATCACCTCCACTAGCCTTGTTCGTAAGTGATGCTTCCTAAGCCCACTTGACTTCACATTCCAAGATGTCTGGCTCTAGCTGAGTGATCACACCATTGTGATTATCTGAGTGAGTGGTTGGTGGGAACAGAGAAGATGGAAGTGAGTATAGATGGCAGTTTCCAGACCCTTGGTGAGGTGAAAAGGGATTTGTTGATTTTTTGAATAGGGAACTTTATTTTCTGTTAGACTGGGGAGATATGAAGAGTAGTTGAGATCTGATAGTGAGCGCTTGTGGGTAGGGATGGTGAAAACAATATAGAGGTCTTCTACACTGAAAAACACCTGGCTGCTTATTAAAATACAGATCAAATTCAAAGGACCCATGCTAGAGACAACAGAGATCTGCCCTAGGAAGCTACATGCAGCAGCACCTTAGACGACCTTGATGAAGGGAGTCCTATGCAAGAATGGCTAGAGAAACCTGAGGCGACATGAGAGTGGGTAGACGGCACATGGTTTCTAAGAGGACAGGGAAGTGGGGGCCCTGCTGGGAACACAACAGGCAGATTTTGTCAGGGAAGCCTAGGCCCTTCTAGGCCACCACTTCCAACTCTCTGGGAAGCACGAGGTGAAGTCAGGTGAATTCGGAGGAGGGATCAAGGAGCCTTCAGCTGCAGTCTAGGACATTAGCATCAACATAGATTGGAGTGGGAAAGAGGTGCAAGGGTACAGGAGTAAGGCTCAGGGAGTGAAGAGCAACAAAGTACAGGCCACCTCATCAAGCCTTCAAGGTAAAGAAGGCTTCTCAGGGACAGTGAGGTGACTCAAGTTATGCCATAACGTTGGCATGGGGTACAGATGGGCACACTGAGAGCAGCAGAGAGAACAGCATCTCAGAAAAGTCTAGAAGTGAGAACTTTGTAAGGATAGATCACATCTTCAGTAAGGAAGGTCAGCTACATATTTCTCTTCTACCTGCAGGTCCTTGAAGTGAAAATTCCCATAGTAGCAGTAAATGAACCCTGGATTTGAATACCAGAAAATCACTAAAGCAGGTCCTGTTGTTGTTCAGTCACTATGTTGTGTCTGACTTTGTGACCCCATGGACTACAGCACGCCAGGCTTCCCTGTCCTTCACTATTTCCCAGAGTTTGCTAAAATTCATGTTCATTGAGTTGGTTATGCTATCTAACCATCTCATCCTCTGCTGCCCCCTTCTCCTTTGCCTTTAATCTTTCCCAGAATCAGGTCTTTTCCAATGAGTCAGCTCTTTGCATCAGGTGGCCAAAGTACTGGAGCTTCAGCTTCAGCATCAGTCCTTCCAATGATATTCAGGGTTGATTTCCTTTAGGATGGACTGGTTGGATCTCCTTGCAGTCCAAAGGACTCTCAAGAGTCTTCTCCAACACCACAGTTCAAAAGCATCAATTCTTCAGTACTCAACGTTCTTTATGGTTCAACTCTTACATCTGTACATGACTACTGGAAAAGCCATAGCTTTGACTAGACGACCTTTGTCAGCAGGGCAGGTTTCAATCCCAGTCCCTCCATGAAGCACTGACAAAATCCCTGCTGCAGTGCAGCTGAACTGCTGCAAAAGCATGACTCACTGCAGTGAGAAGAGCTGTGTGAAAACAGATGATCCCCAGCCTGTCCAGGCTGGGCTATCAGAACACTGAGGAGGAAGAAACACATTAGGTTTAGCAAGGGGAATATTCCATCAATTCCAAAATGCCCAGGCCCTGAAGAGAGACCACCTTCGTTGTTATTCAGACGCTAAGTTGTGCCTAACTCTTTGCAACCTCATGGACTGTAACCTGCCAGGCTCCTGTGTCCATAGGATTTCCCAAAAATACTGGGAATCTTGGAGTGGGTTGCAATTTCCTTCTCCAGAGGATTTTCCTGACCCAGGGATTGAAGCACGTCTCCTGCACTGACAGGTATATGGATTCTTTATAACCCTTTGATTCCAGACTGCCTTAAAAAGAAATACTACTGGACTTTTCTGGTGGTCCAGTGGGATAGGAACCCATCTACCAATGGAGGGTACGTGGGTTTGATCCTTGGTCCGGGAAGACTTCACACGCCACAGAGCAACTAAGCCTGTGCATCACAACCACACTGAGCCCAAGTGCCCTAGACCTGTGCTCTGCAACAAAAAAAGCCACTGCATTGAGAAGCCTGTGCATCACAACAAAGCGCAGCCCCTGCTTGCTGCAACTAGAGAAAGCCCATGCACAGCAACAAAGACCTAGCATATCAAAAATAAACAAATGGATTAAAGATCTAAATGTAAGACAAGAAACTATAAAACTCCTAGAGAAGAACATAGGCAAAACACTCTCTGACATAAATCACAGCTGGATCCTCTATGATCCACCTCCCAGGATACTGGAAATAAAAGCAAAAATAAACAAATGGGACCTAATTAAAATTAAAAGCTTCTGCACAACAAAGGAAACTATAAGCAAGGTGAAAAGACAGCCTTCTGAATGGGAGAAAATAATAGCAAATGAAGCAACTGACAAACAACTAATCTCAAAAATATACAAGCAGCTTATGCAGCTCAATTCCAGAAAAATAAATGACTCAATCAAAAAACGGGCCAAAGAACTAAATAGACATTTCTCCAAAGAAGACATACGAATGGCTAACAAACACATGAAAAGATGCTCAACATCACTCATTATCAGAGAAATGCAAATCAAAACCACAATGAGGTACCATTTCACACCAGTCAGAATGGCTGCGATCCAAAAGTCAACAAGCAATAAATGCTGGAGAGGGTGTGGAGAAAAGGGAACCCTCTTACACTGTTGGTGGGAATGCAAATTAGTACAGCCACTATGGAGAACAGTGTGGAGATTCCTTAAAAAATTGCAAATAGAACTGCCTTATGATCCAGCGATCCCACTGCTGGGCATACACACCAAGGAAACCAGAATTGAAAGAGACACGTGTACCCCAATGTTCATTGCGGCACTGTTTATAATAGCCAGGACATGGAAGCAACCTAGATGTCCATCAGCAGATGAATGGATAAGAAAGCTGTGGTACATATACACAATGGAGTATTACTCAGCTATTAAAAAGAATACATTTGAATCAGTTCTAATGAGGTGGATGACGCTGGAGCCGATTATACAGAGTGAAGTAAGCCAGAAAGAAAAACACCAATACAGTATACTTACACATATATATGGAATTTAGAATGATGGTAATGATAAACCTGTACGCAAGACAGCAAAAGAGACACAGATGTATAGAACGGCCTTTTGGACTCTGTGGGAGAGGGAGAGGGTGGGATGGGTTGGCAGAGTGGCAGTGTAACATGTGTGATATCATAAGTGAAACGAATCGCCAGTCCAGGTTTGATGCAGGATGCAGGATGCTTGGGACTGATGCACGGGGATAATCCAGAGAGATGGTGTGGGGCGGGAGGGGGGAGGTGGGGGTCGGGATTGGGAGTTCATGTACACTCATGGCTGAATCATGTCAATGTATAGCAAAACAAATACAGTATTGTAAAACAAAACAAACTAAAAATAAAAATTAGAAAAAAATAAATAATTTAAAAGACAAAAAAACACTACTACAATATCCTTGTGCATTGTTTCTGGAAATGTAAAATGGTGCAGTTGTCATGGAAAACAGTAGAATAGTTCCTCAAAATATTAAACACAGAATTACCATAAGTCCAGAAATTCCATTTCTGGGTGAAAATAGGATCTCAAAGGGATATTCACACACCGTTGTTCGTAGCAGCATATTCACAATAGCCACAAGGCGGAAGTAACCCAAGTGTCCACTGACAGATGAAGGCACAAATAAAATGTGGTGTATACATACATTAGAATGTTATTCAGTCTTAAAAAGGTAATTCTGATACATTCTACAAAAGGGATGAATCTCGATGACAGTATGCTAAATGAAATAAGCCAGCCACAAGAAAGCAAATACTGTTATGATTTCACTTACACAAGCTACCTAGAGTAGTCAAATTTATGGAAACACAAAACAGAATGGTGGTTGCCAGATCTGGGGCAAGGGGAGAATGAGGAGTTAATATTTAATGAACCAATTTTGCAAGATGAGAACGTTCTGGAGATTGGCTACACAACAGTGTGAATATACTTAACACTCCTAGATCATACTTCATAATGAGTAATATAGTAAATTTTATATTATGTGTATTCAACCACAGTTTTTTTTAACAGTTCATGTTTATACATGCAAAATAAACATACCAACCCATAAAACCTACTAAAATAGCTAACCTTTCTCCTATGAAGAGTATGAAATGTAGTATCTTCAGTTTCCTTTCTTTCACCATATAGATGTTTCTAAAGTACCTGAAACACTGTATTCAGTACCAAGCTCATTCTCTTCCCCAAGAAATTCACTCTTCCTTTCTCATTATTTTTTAAGACTCAAATCTAAGTCATCCTAGATTCACCGCTCTTCCTCCTCCCTATCAAGTGCAACTCATCACAGTCTCCTCCAATTTACCGCCGTTACCATCTGTCAGACTGCCCTTCTCTCCATCTCTAGTGCTCACCACCATCAACTTCTCCCTGGTCTAGTCCATGAGCCTCCTAACCTAAGACTACAACCTAGTCACCCCTGGCTCTATTCTTGCTTGTGCCTTTCAAGTTGTCCCCCACTCCCACTGCCTCCAGAATGAATTTAACACACACACACACACACACACACACACAGAGGCAAATTCAATCACATTAATTCTTTCATTTAGGCTTCCCATCGTCCTTCAAATAAAAATGGTCTATAAGGCCCTGCAGGGTATGGCTGCTGGGAGAAGACGACATTTACCTGTCTCTTGTCCTCACCCCTTGCCTTTTGAAAAACACATATTTTCAAAAGTAACACAAGTCAGTATTTTTTACAGTATGCGTTGTGTTGAAAACACTAAATTACATGGCAAACCATGTCAAGTTATATCCCTTTTCCACAAAAATAGTTTAAATCACTGTTATTTCCCACTGATTTCACTGACTTAAAACTTTGGCAATTTTTTTCACAATGTACAGGCATATTAGTAAGAATTAGAAACAAAGGATGAAGGCAACAGCGTGACGCTGCAGCCACGCGGCTCTATTTAGGTCATTGAGAATGTCCCTGTCTCTTCCTCCTCAGGACCTCGTATATATTCTTGGATCCCATTCCCTGCGTTTAAATCTTCCTGTCTTCTGGATGGGGCACTGTCTACTTCATAAAGTCTTCTTTACCTCCCACTTACCAAACTGTTATATGCTTTCTGAGGGTCCTACATAATCTTTTACCTCAGTGAAATGTGTGAAAAAATGTTGTCAGTGATGTCTGACTCTTTGTGATGATATGGGCTCTAGCTTGTCAGGCTCCTCTGTCCATGGAATTCTCCAGGCAAGAATAGTAGAGTGGGTAACCATTCCCTTCTTTAGTGGATTTTCCCTACCCAGGGATTGAACCCGGGTCTCCCACATTACAGGTAGATTCTTTATATCTGAGCCACCAGGGAAGCCCCAACCTCAATGCTCATGATCAAACAAAGAGTCATTCATGTGGTCAGTACTGTCCAACTTTTTTCGGCCCAATATACCATAGCCCACCAGGCTCTTCTGTCCATGGGATTCTCCAGGCAAGAATACTGGAGTGGGTTGCCATTTCCTCTTCCAGGGGATCTTTCCAACCCAGGGATCAAACCTGCGTGTCCTGCATTGCAGGTGGCTTCTTCACCACTGAGCCATCAGGGAAGCCCAAACAGATTCATTGGTGGTAGTGGCTTAGTTGCTAAGTTATGTCCAACTTTTGTGACCCCATAGACAGCTGCTCACCATGGTCTTCTTCTGTCCATGGGACTTTCTAGGCAAGACACTGGAGTGGGTTGCCCTTTCTTTCTCCAGGGGATCTTCCTGACTCAGGGATTGAACCCTGGTCTCCTGTATCACAGGCAGATTCTTTACTGACTGAGCCACCAGGGAAGCCCCATATAATAGAATGATTAGCGGTTACCAGCTGTCTCCATGCTGGCTGTAAGATCTGAGGGCAGAAAGGGCCCATGTCTTTTTGTTGACCCAATATACATTCTGCCTGGCAATGGGTTGGGGAAAATTATTTAATGGTATTATCCCAAACTGGGTTTTTAGGATAAAAGTGGCTAAAATTCTGGAGCCTCATAAGAATAACACCATTCCCTCTCCTTACCCTCCCAAATTAGTCATTTTTCCAGAACACCACTTCCAATGCAAAAGAATCCTATCCTCTAGACAGAACTTGAAATGTGTGACAGCTGTTTATCATTCATTCACTTATCTGAATATTTATTTAAGTCCTGGCATAAGACTATGCACAAATACAAATAAAACCAAGTATCTGCACCTAAACTTTAAATTTTTGTTTACTCTGGCAGAGAACCTGTAAGGGTTTCCCAGGTAGCACAGTGGTAAAGACTCTACCTGCCAATGCAGGATATGCAAGAGATATACCCAGAGTTCGATTCCTGGATCAGGAAGATCCCCTGGGGTAGGAAATGGCAACCCACTCCAGTAGTCTTGACTGGAAAATTCCATGGACAGAGAAGCCCGGTGGGTTATAGCTCATGGTGCCTGAAGAGTCTGACGTGACTGAGCACACTTCTGTCTGTCTGTCTAGTACACAAAGGCTCAACACCCATTACCAAGAATAATACATCTTCTATAGCAGGGCTAACACTTTTACTCCTTTCTGCAAGTACAGGGTAGACTAGGGTAGGCTAGCAACAGTGGTCATGTCTATAGCATGCACTCAACACTTACACTCATTTAAAACTTTATTAGTGTATAAACAAAGCTAAGACTTCATATGATAAACAGAAGTTCTATGGTAATGAGGTCATCATTTTCAGTGCTGTAACAAGCCTGTGTATGCAACACATTATTTTCAAAAGTAATACAAGTCAATACTTTTAAAAGTATATTCTGTGTTGTAAACACTAAATTACATGGCAACCTATGTCAAGTGACATCCCTTCTCCACAAAAATAGTTTAAATCACTGCTATTTCCTACTGACTTCATACTAAATTTTTGCCATTTTTTTCACAATGTACATATTGTGAATGTTTATAAGGCATTCTTATAACTATAAGGCATATTTATAAGAATCAGAAACAAAAACAAATGCAACAGATCTCTAAAAATTGCATCAAGGCATTTGTCCATTTCAGAATGTTAAGAGCTGACATTTTATGCATCAAAAATTACACTGAAAAGTTTTAATATGTGAATAACAATGGTATATGGTTTCACTAGCATGAACAGCTGTCTTCTATTGAAATAAGACTCCAATGTGATTTCCTTGTGATCTTCAGTTGCAATCAACAAAGTATTTTTTTAAAAAACTTTATGGCACTAATGGTAAAGAACCTGCCTGCTGAAGCAGGAGACACAGAAGACAAGGGTTCAATCCCTGGATTGGGAAGATCCCCTGGAGAAGGGCATGGCAACCCACTCCAGTATTCTTGCCTGGAGAATCCCATGATAGAGAAGCCTGACAGGCTACAGTCCACAAAGAGTTGGACACAACTGAAGCAACTCAGCATACACGCACATAGCAGGCACTGTTCTAAATACATAATAGGGATAAAGGGATGCAAGAAATATGCACTCAGCCCTCAAGGAATTTGGTTTAGCAGAAGAAACCTATACAAATATTGCCCTAATGTGTCATAAGTAACAACCTTAGCACTGAGACCCAAAGGAAAGTCAGCTGAAAGTCACTCTATTGGGATTGGATCAGGGAAGGTTTCAGAAAAATCCCTTAAACTAAGCCCAGAAGGATGAGCTAGAATTCTCCAAAGAAGTAAGGAGGGAAATGGCAGTGCCCACAAAAGGAACTGCAGGCTGGTGCAAATACAGGGAGCCAGGAAACATCATGGTGTGTTGAGACCTTGTTCTGCCCAACACAGCTTTGGGTAACAGTTGAGGAAGTTGAAGAGACAAATGGGGCCGGTTTATAGATATAACATGATAAGGAGTTTGTACCTTATCTTATAAGGGAAAGTATTGCAAAAAATTCTAATTAGGGTAATGATATGACCAGTCTACATTTAGAAAGATTAGTGGTTTCAGGACTCCATAACTCCCATGAGGGCTGACCTTAGCAAGCAGGGAGTGCTCACTCGCCGTCTGATTTATTGACGGTTCGCTTTCTCGTAGCCTTGGTCAGTAATGTCACCTGCAAGCAGTGCACCCTGCCCCCCAGGAGCATCCAGTGGTCTGACTTCAGCAGCACTTCCCGACAACAGATGAAGCACTCACTGTCTCCAGAGGGCGGCCACCCACAGTGTGATGTGAGCATTCTTCCAGAAGGTGACAGCCCTGGGGTTGAGTTGGGCTGTGCCCCTACTTGTGTGACCACCAGGTTTGCCTCATTGTCCTTCTCCGGAGCAGGGGAAGGCCCGGCCCTAGGAGCCTGCGCGTTAAGCGGTAGATACAGGGCGAGAGCAGGCGAGGGGCAGACCCACCGCCCGTAGAAGCGGGGTCGCGCGCCGCCGGCTCCGCCCGAAGACTCGAGCCGGAGGGCTAGCGGGGTAATGAGGCCGTGGGCAGGAGGCCTGGGCGGCTCACCGGTAGAAAGCAGAGTCCCCGAGTGGGTTCCAGTTCGCGGTGTAGCAGTCCATGGCTGGTACCAGCGGCGGCTTGCCAGCGCCAGGTACACCCGCCCAGCTTGGGCTCCAGGCAGGCACTTCCGCTTCCGCCCGTCCGGGTCACGTGACGAGGCCGCGGCCACCAGCCTTCACTGCTGTGGGCGGCTGTACTTGGCCGTCGCTGTGCCCCCGCCCACAGAGGGGCGGGCTCGGCCCTGGCTCATGCTCCCTACGGCGGCCACCCGCGCTGCCTTCTTGTCCCCTCGGACGTTGGGGGGTCGGGCAGGGCAGGACATGAGTGACCGGAAGTGGGAGTTGTGAGCGTTGTCGCCCGGGGCGGGGAGGCCCGAGGCACTGTCGGGCCTCCACGACTCACGCATGGAGAGAGCTGGGTGACGTGCTGCGCACCGACCACTAACCGGGACGCACAAGCTCTGCGAGGCAGGAGCAGTGCTGAAGCGACCAGCTCTTCGGGCACGGGAACATGAGGCTAGGCCTGGCGCCCGCTGCAGGCGACGCGCGGAGTGTGCGAGCCTGCCTCAGTCGCTGGTGAACCGCGCGGAGCCCCGGGACTCGGTAATTGGCGCGAGCGAGCGCGCGCATGCGCGGGGCGGCGACGGGGCAGTGGCTGGGCGCAGGGCGGCACCGCGGGTGAAGCGACAGGGTATCCCGGAGGTTCGCGGGCCTTGCCTTACTGTGCCAAGTTTAACAGAGGCTGGCGCCACCATGGACCCCACTCTAATGCTGCCACCTGGTACCTGTATCCCTGAGCAGCTTGAAAGGGGCCAGCGCAGGTCTCCTTTATCCCAAAGTGGGCCCTGGAGCTAGTTGAGTCCCCTCCCTCGTGCAGCTTAGTGGCGTTTCCCTGCAGCCCGTCGTTGTTGGCAGCAGCATGGTCTTCTGCCTGGAGAACGAGGAGCCGTGCCGCCCGCAGCGAAGCAACATGGTCCATTTCCAGGCCTCGGAAGTCCAGCAGCTGCTACACAACAAGTTCGTGGTCATCTTGGGGGACTCAAGTGAGTGCCCTTCTAGAATCCCACTTCCTGGTTCCGCACCTGCAGTCTGTTTTCTGCGCCTGGACGTTTTGTCTCCATCTCAAACCTCTTTCCTGATCCCCAGTCCTTTCCAGTACAGAAGGTTTATTTTCCCAACGCCTTCCACCGGTGTCCTGACAGATGTAGCTTGTCAGGCTTTTCACCCCCACCTTGCTCAGCATTTTTCTTCCTGACAGTCCCCCATAGTGTCCTCATGGAAGCAGTGTGTTGTCTGTTTCTTGGGTGACTTGGCCAACTTACTTCTACCAGGTCGCTATGTACACCTGGAAGGTATACACCTGGAAGGAACAAAGTCAGTGCCAGGACTTTTTCACTTCACCTTTTCTCATACCTCTAAGTCAATACTCCACAAAGGTGGGGTTGGGCCACCTCAGCAAGAGGCCTGGATTTGAAAGGAGCTGGGGGTGGAGTAGGGCCTGCCTCAGCCTCAGGATCTCTGTCTCCCTTCAGTCCAGCGGGCTGTGTATAAAGACCTGGTGCTCCTGCTCCAGAAAGACTCACTGCTCACAGCTGCCCAGCTGAAAGCCAAGGTGAGGGAAGCTTGGTGGCCATGCCAGTGATGGGTGGGCACAGACACTGGCCTGGTAGGGG
>SJXQ01012329.1:283695-301461 GCA_006408695.1 Aepyceros melampus
TAGGCGAGCTGCACAACGGGACACAGTACCGGGAGGTCCGCCAGTTCTGCTCGGGTTCTGGCCACCACCTTGTACGCTTCTACTTCCTCACCCGCGTTTACTCCGAGTACCTCGAGGGAGTCCTGGAGGAGCTGACATATGGGCCTGCCCCGGACCTGGTGATCATCAACTCCTGCCTCTGGGATCTCTCCAGGTTGGGGCGGGGGGAGAGGGAAATACTGATTGGGGGTGGAGGTATGGCTCAGAGGCCACCCACCCCTGTGTTCTTGCCCACCCTTTGTGCTACCCAACAGGTATGGCCGCTACTCGATGGAAAGCTACCGAGAGAACTTGGAGCGAGTGTTCGTGCGCATGGACCAGGTGTTGCCAGATTCCTGCCTGCTGGTGTGGAAATGGCAATGCCCCTAGGAGAGCGTGTCACTGGGGGTTTCCTCCTGCCTGAGGCAAGTGACTGGAGCACCTCAAGATAGAAGATGGGGCAGCTGATTGGTAGATAGGGGACTGTCCCTCCCGATTCTGCATCATTCAGTGGCTCTTTCTCACTCAGCTCCAGCCCCTGGCAGGCTCTCTGCGGCGGGATGTGGTTGAAGGGAACTTCTACAGTGCTACTCTGGCTGGGGACCACTGCTTCGATGTTTTGGACCTCCACTTTCACTTTCGGCACGCAGTACGGCACCGCCATCGGGATGGTGTCCATTGGGACCAGCATGCCCACCGCCACCTCTCACATTTGCTTCTGACCCATGTGGCCGATGCCTGGGGTGTGGAGCTGCCCAAGCGTGACTATCCCCATGGTGAGCCCTATCGCAGGTGGGGAGGGTAGTGACGCAAAGAGGGCCCTCACAGCATAGGTCTCATAAATAGCAGGACAGAGATCCTCAAGGTGAGTAGAGCCCCTTGAAGGACCATTGTGAATCCTGAGTGTGCCTTCCTTCCCCTGGTCTAGCCCCGTAGTCACCTCTGTGTACACAAATTGAGTATTGAGTATCCTCAGTACTCATATGCTACAGATAAACAGGAAACGAATGAGAGTACTTTTAGATGGGAGTGGATGTGGGGCGTGGAAAAGCAGAAGCGGAGGAAAGGTAATTCAGGCAGAGTGGTAGAAGCAACAAAGCCCCTTGGCAGGGACTGTTAAACCCTCAGTTCCTGCCTGCTTTTAAAGGAGACATCATGGGTTATTTTCCATGTCTGCTTCTGCCTTGGATCATGTCCTGCAAGGGTAAAGTGCCTGCCTCACTTGTTGATAAGTCATCCCTTTCAGCCCCAGTATCTAGCACAATTGCTATGTATATAGTACCTGCAGGATGGTGTTTATTGAGTTGGAGACGTGAGTCATGTTAGAAGGCTGTAGTAGCACTGGAGGATGTGAGGGCAGAATGGCCAAGAGTGTCATTTTTAGCCTGGTGTTGAATATCAGGAAAGTGACTTAGGACCTTGATCATATAATGGTCCGATTTCTTTGTTTTTTTAGATGAGAACTAAATTTCATCTTCTTTGGTGGCTCAGATCGTAAAGAATCTGCCTGCAATGCAGGAGACCTGGGTTCAATCCCTGGCTTGGGAAGATCCCCTGGAGCAGGGCATGGCAACCCACTCCAGTATTCTTGCCTGGAGAATCCCCATGGACAGAGGACCCTGGTGGGCTACAGTGCATAGGCTTTCAAAGAGTCAGACACGACTGAGCAACTAGCACACAAATCTCATCTAACTCAGTTGGAGAACTGATCCCTAACAGAGAAAGGGATGCGCTAAAGGTTGTAAAGCTAGTTTGTTGTGTCTCAGGTCTTCTGAACTCAATTTGGAGCCACAGAAATAGAAACATCAAAAGGAGGAGTTAGGTGGAAGGATGAGTTGGTGAGTTTGATGAGGGCAGATCTCTTTGAAGTACTATGGAAATGTTGAGTAGATTTGGAGTCACTGGTGCCCAGCAGGGAGATGGCCACTAAGGGCATGAATGTGACAGAAAGCAAAACAATGGCCATGTTTGGGAGTTGGAAGAGAAGAGACTGATGGAGGAAACAAAAGGAGATAAGGATAGAGGGGAGGGGAGGGGAGAGGCTTTTGGCCATGTCATGTGATGGTTAGGAAGTGAAGAAGTTACATTTTTGTAGGAAAAGTATTGAAGAAATGGAATAGGGTTAAAAGAGGCAGTAAACAGTTGAGAAGGGAGTGGTGCCTGGGCAAAAATACTCTTTGTGGGAGGAAGTGTGAAAGGAACCTGAACCTGCTGGGAAAAGGAAGTGATAGGATCTTTGTTTTTAACAGAGACTTACTAAACTTAGTTATTGGTCTTTGAGGAAGAGCTAGGAGAGGAGAGATAGACAAGCTGGGCAATAGAGGGAGAAGACTGGAAGGGATCATGAGGCCAGACTGGAGGGAATCATGAACAAAGACAGATCCACTGACTACTGAGACACAGGGAAGAAGGAGCATACTTGGGCTTGGCCTGAAATGAGAGGGGATTAGGAAACCTGAGTATGAAGTGAGGGTGTTGTGTTCTCCAGGAGGAGGAAGTAAAGGTTTAGAAGTACAGGCTGCCAGAGTTCAGGGCGACCTGGCTTCCCATGCCTACCTAAAACAACCATCCTGTTTCTAGACCCATGGATTAAAGACTGGCCAGAGCCGGATCATCTCTTCCAGGGGAGCCAGGGGCAGCCCTCAGACTTCGGCGAGCAGCCGGCCTTGCCCCCACCCTCTCCCTTACCTTCTCCCATGCCTTTTCCCTATCCTCTTCCTCAGCCTTCCCTACCTCCTCTGTTTCCACCCCTGCCCCAGGAACCCCCTTTTTTCCCAGGCCAGTCCTTCCCACCATGTGGATTCTTCAATTTTAATCCAGTGGAAGACTTCTCGATACCACCCCACTTAGGTATGTGCCCCCACAACTTCCCAGCACACCTTTTCCAGCCTCTCCTTGAGCCTCCCTCAACCTAGTCTCCTGTGTCCAGATGGGCTGAGAGAAGTCAGGGACTCCTTGTGCCCCCCGGGATTGGGTTCTGTCACAGCTGAGTCTGCAACAGCATCTGTAGACTCATGAATTAGCTCATTGATTGTCAGTTTCCTGACTTGGCAGTATGGGAAGCAGTATTGCCATTTTGTAGATGGGGAAATTGAAGGCCAGAGAAACTCACCCTGAAGAACCAGAACTGTCTGAGGCAGAGTTGCGCTCACCATGGCCAGAAGCCCACTTTGATGATGGCTGGTTCTTTTGTAGGATGTGGCCCTGGAGTGAACTTTGTGCCTGGCCCCCTGCCTCCTCCAGTCCCCAGCCCCCATGGTCAGCACCGGGGCTTGGCCATCTACCGGGGGATGTCACGCTGTGTTCACAACAGCCCCTACCATGTGCCGAGGATGAGGGCACCCTGCAGGCAGCGTCCAAGACACTCAGACAGGCTGATCTACACATACAAACTGGATAGGCAACCTCATGCCCATTCGGGTACATGGCCAGGGTAGACTGTTCTTGTGTTTGGGCTGTGTGTGCCCGTGGCCCTGCAGTGCCTGTTTCCCATGCCAGGTTTTGGCTTGGCACCTGCTATGCCTGACATTGTTGTTGTCCATTGCTGTCACCAATAAAGGCATGGAAAAACAGAGTGACATCCTTTTGTGAAAGGGAGTGAGTCTCTGAACTATGATCTTAAGAGTTGGGGAGGCTACCTCTGGGTTCTCTCCAGCCTCGGACCTTGCAATCCACACTATTTAGAAATCACTGACTGCATCTTTCATACTGTCTCACATACTCAGTTATACTCCTACCAGAACACATGTGTACTTAACAAGAACCCTGGAGGGGTTACCTATTGTCAGCAGCTCTTTGGGATTGGGAAATGTCACAGGCTGAGTTGTAATTGAAACTGTCAATATTATATATGGAGTTTGGAATCTGGCTAGTTCTCACCTGTACTAGTCACACCCATTCATATGTATGTTCAACTTTCACCTACTCCTGGAGATATACCAACCTTCTCTTGCACAATTTTTTGGCTCATGGTAGACACTCAAAAGTGGTTGGAACTAAGCAAGAAGCTCCCAGGCCCAAATGGGAGACTGGTTAGAAAACCATTGCTTAATAGATACAATATGCAGTAGTAGCAGAGTGAACACAAACCTGTTTGGTGGGTGGGCAGTAGAAGAGGAGCAGAGAGAATTCCAAGGTTGGGAGCAGGGAGTAGGGAGCTGTGCCAAACTTAAAAAGAAATTTAAAAGAATTCAGGGACTTCCCTGATGGTAATGACTAAGACTCCATGCTCCCAACGCACGCAGAGGCCTGGGTTCAGTTTGTGGTTGGGGAACTAGATACTTCCTGCTGCAACTAAAGATCCTGCATCCCATATGCAACTCAGACCGGGCACAGTCAAATTAATCAATTTTTTAAAAGTACAGCATCTCAGCTTTGACAAATGATCTTGACCCTGGGTTGGGTGTAGTATGAGGTGGGGGCTGAAACAAGGCAGTAAGTACACTGATACGTAATGTGAAGTGGAAAATAAGGAAACACACAGACCCACTAAACCTTAAGTAGAGGCTGGAGAAGAGGATGCAGAATTACTGCATTATCTTTCCTTTTTATTGAAATTTTACTTTGTCAAAGAAGGTAACATCTTATACAAATGGAAATAGCGGACCAAAGACGTGTTGGTCCTTGGTGGGTAACTACTAAGTGCAAATGAAAGGAATCTAAATTAACACACACTGGTGCTGGGGAAACTGGTACAGACACCATGAGTTAATAAAACCCTTTAGAGGGTAATGTCATCAGGGCTGCTGAGACTTAATGAGAGTGCTTGAAATGAGCTTGGTTTTCTTTGCTGTAGACAGAAAGTGGATGGGAACATAAAAAAGTGAAAGAAAGCCTCTTGTTAGGAAGATAGATTTTAGATAATTTTTATCGCAGAAACGGTTTTGTTTTCATCAGTTTGGCGAATCCCTTGTTCAGTCATTTATTCCTTGACACAAAACCCTTTTCTTTGCACCTCTGAAACGGGCTTCTCAGTGTTTCTGTAGAAAATTGTACACCTAAACTGGTTTATGGAAGAAAGTGATATGAGTTACCCAGCTTCACGAAGCCCTCTCTGTTGCTTGCCATCCTATTCTCTAAGAAAACCTTGTGTGCGTGCTAAGTCATTTCAGTCGTGTCCGATTCTTTTTGAGAACTGTAGCCTGCCAGGCTCCTCTGTCTCGGCTTTTCCGTTCCCTCCCAACCCCATCCCAAGTCTGGCACACCCACACTGGGAGCACTTGGAGACTGTTCAGTGTGCTCCAGATTCCTGTCAGTCTACCTCTGTGATTCTCATTTTCACCCCATCTTGCTATGTGGCTCCCATTGCTCACAGTGAGGTTTTATAACCTTTTCCTCAGCATCCCAAAGTAGATTTGAAATCTATTGTAAGGATAAAATGGGGATAAATTATTTTATTTTCAGTTTGCTGTCATGTACTCTTGCCTGGAAAATCCCATGGACGGAGGAGCCTGGTGGGCTGCAGTCCATGGGGTCACTAAGAGTGGACACGACTGAGTGACTTCACTTTCACTTTTCATTCTCATGCATTGGAAAATGGCAACCCACTCTAGTGTTCTTGCCTGGAGAATCCCAGGGACGGGGGAGCCTGGTGGGCTGCCGTGTGTGGGGTCACACAGAGTCGGACACGACTGAAGTGACTTAGCAAGCAAGCAAGCACATAGTACACTTGACTCCTCTATTAACAAAGTTTTATTAAGTTGTGACTGGGAAACAATAAACTTCAAAAATAGCTGCATACAAGTCACTACATGAATTTGAATTGTTTCCTGGATTTTGTTTTGAGATTGTAAAAACAAAATCTTATATTTTTCCAGTATGTAGGCACATAGTATGTAGGCTAGTCAAGCACGACAGAACTCAAACTTCACTGGCAAATCGTTTAAGAAGAAAAATGTACATAGACTTCCTCTCATTCATGGAATCTTGGTTTTTAAAAGTGACTCCAATGTTCTTTCCTTTGCCAAAATAAGGTATTTCTGAAAGGGTTAAAAGATGCACCAGCACAGCATGTGACACAAGCCTTTATTTTTCAGGGGAGAAAAGTCTTCAGAAATTTGGAAGATTGTTCTTTTCAAACAACTTTAACCCAGGGACTTCCCTGGCAGTCTAATGGTTAGAACTCTGCCTTCCAATGCAGGGGGTCCAGGTTTGATACTTGGTCAGGGAACTAAGTGGAGAGGGCGATGGCACCCCACTCCAGTACTCTTGCCTGGAAAATCCCATGGACGGAGGAGCCTGGTAGGCTGCAGTCCATGGGGTTGCGAAGAGTCGGACACAACTGAGCGACTTCACTTTCACTTTTCACTTTCATGCATTGGCAAAGGAAATGGCAACCCACTCCAGTGATCTTGCCTGGAAAATCCCACGAACGGGGTTGCCTGGTGGGCTGCCATCTATGGGGTCGCACAGAGTCAGACACCACTGAAGCGACTTAGTAGCAGCAGCAGCAGCAGCATTCCATTATATGTGATATCTATGTTTATCCATTTATCTATTGAGGGACAGAGTTATTTTCAGTTTTTGACTCTACAAATAAAGCCCCTATGAACATTTCTGTATAAATCTTTGTATGGACATATGATTTCATTTCTCTTGGGGAAATATCTAGGATTAAAATGTCTGAATTGTATGGAAGATGTATGTTTAACTTTTTAAGAAACTACCAAATGATTTTCCAAAGTGGTTGTCCCATTTTACATTCGCACTGACAGTGTCTGAGGGTTGAAGTTCTTCCACATTCTTGACAATACTTGGTATCAGTTATCTTTTTAATAGCCATTCTAATAGGGGGAAGGTATGGTTTTAACTTGCATTTACATAATGACTAACAATACTGAACATTTTCCTGTACTTATTTGCAATCTATATGTCTTTTTTGGTAAAGTTTCTGTTGAAATTGTTTGTTCTTCATCACCATGCTCCCTTTTAAAAACATTACTGGGCTTTGAGAGTTCTTTACTTTGGATCCAAGTCTGTTATCAGATACATATTTTGCAAATACTTTCTCCCAGAGTGTGGCTTGTCTTTTGAAGAACAGAACATTTTAATTTTAGTCAAGGACAGCTTATTCAATTTTTCTTTTATGGATTATATTTTTGGTGTCCTATCTAAGAAATCTCTACCTAACCCAATGTCATGGCTATTTTCCTCTGCTTGCTTCTAGAAGGTTTATAGTTTTAGGTTTTACGTTTAAGTCTATGATATGTTTTGAATTTATTTTTGTACATGGTATAAGGTATGAATTGAAATTCATCTTTTTGAATATGAATATCTAATGGTTCCAGCCCATTTGTTGAAGACTAATCTTTCTCCACTAAATTCCATTAACATTGTAAAAAATCATGTATTACATGTAGATCTATTTCTGGATTTTCTGTTTCATTTATCTATTAATTTTTGTCTAACTTAATGCCAGTACCAACTCCCTTGATTTCTATAGCTTTATGATAAGCCTTGGAATCAGGTAGTGTTAGTCTTCCAAATTTGTTTTTCTTTATCAAAGTTATTCTGACTGTTCTGGGACCTTACATTTCCAAATGAGTTTTAAAATCAGCTTATTAATTTCTACACAAATTCTGAGATTTTGCAATTGTATTGAACACATAGATCAATTTGGAAACACTTGAGATCTTACTAATACTGAGTCATCCAACCCAATGGGCAAGATATAGCTGTCCATTTATTTAGGTCTTCTTTAATTACTCTCAGCAATATGTTGTTATCCATGTATAGATCTGTCAGATCTTTCATCAGATACCCCCAAGTCCCCCCAAGTCCCACGTTATTTTATTGTAAGAGAGATTTTAAAGTATCTTTTTCTGATCATTCACTGCTAGTACAGAAAAATACAATTGATTTTATATTTTGACCTTGTATCATAACTACGATCATGTACACATTACTTTGCTAAATTCAGTTATTCTAGTAGCTTTTTGATGGACTCCATAGGATTCTCTACTTTCATAGTTTTGTTGTCTGTGAATAAAGACACTTCTTGCTTTCCAGTCTGTATGCTTTTTATTTATATTTCTTGCCTTATTGTCCTGGCTAGGACACCCAGTACAATGTTAGAGATGGTGAGAACAGACATACTTGTCTTGTTCCTGATCTCAGAGGAAAAAATATTCAGTTTTTCACCATTAAGTGTGAGATTAACTGTAGGTTTATCATAGATGCCCTCTGTAAAGTTGAGGAAGTTTCCTTCTATTGCCAATTTGCTGAGAGGTTTTATTTTTATTTTAAATCAGGAATGGATATTGTATTTTGCCAAATGCCTTTTCTGTGTCTATGGAATAATCATGTTTGCTTTTCAGTTTGATAATATGGTGAAGTCCATTGATTATATTTGAATGTTAAACCAATCATGCATTCTTGGCTTTAAAAAGGAAAGAAAGGGACTTCCTTAGCAGTCCGGTGGTTAAGGCTCCAAGCTTCCACTGCAGGGGGCATAGATTCCATTCCCAGTTGGGGGACTAAGATCTTGTATGCTGTGCCGCCAAAAAAAAAGAGATTGTACAGTCTGAAGGTGATAGAACAAAGATGCTATTTCTTCTCTCTGAAATCACTCAAGCAAAAGTGAAAACAAGAAACAGAAATATAAATACCATGTGAATTAGCTGGATAGGCTGAAAACAAGCAGTGGAACCACTGCATGGTACAGCTCACTTTGAAAATTATTGGGCAGCATTCACTAAAGTTGAACACTTACATTCTCTGTGATTTGACAATTTCACTTCAAGAAATCTGTACATCTAGACAGATCTGCCAAAAACTTGTACAAGAATATTAATAGAATGTTTTTTCATAGTATCCAAAACTTGGAAACAAGCCAAGTGTCCATCAACAAGAGTGAATAAATAGTTTTCCCATACAATGAGATTGATATAAAGGAAAATACTGATAGATGCAAAGATAGGGGTAAATCTCACAGATGTAATCCTGAAAGAAGTCAGACACTAGAGTACATTTTGTATGATTTTATTCTGCACAATTTCAACAATAGGCTGCATAGATTCTGCATGCTGCTGCTGCTGCTAAGTCATTTCAGTCATGTCCGACTCTGTGCGACCCCTCCAGACGGCAGCCCTCCAGGCTCCCTTGTCCCTGGGATTCTCCAGGCAAGAACACTGGAGTGGGTTGCCTTTTCCTTCTCCAATGCATGGAAGTGAAAAGTGAAAGTGAAGTCGCTCAATTGTGTCTGACTCTTCACAACCCCATGGACTGCAGCCTACCAGGCTCCTCCGTCCATGGGATTTTCCAGGCAAGAGTACTGGAGTGGGTTGCCATAGGTTTCAACAATCTATGCTGATAGAAATCAGAATTGTGATTACCTTTTGAGGGAGATACTGATTGGGAAAGGGCATGATGGAACTTTCTGGAACAATGGGAAAGTTCTATCTGGGTGGTAGTTACCTGGGTACACACACAGACAAATACGTAAAAATTTATTGAACCATGCCCTCAATACTTGTGCATTTATTTGTGTGTAAAATGTATGAATTATACATAAGTTAAAAGGGAGCTAGGGTAGTTCACTGGTGGCTGGTGGACTAGTGGTTAAGATTCTGGGCTTCACTGCTCTGGCCTGGGTTCAATGCCTGGTCAGGAGATCCCGAAAGTAATGCAGTGCAGCCAAAACAAACAAACAAACAAGAAAAACAGGATGTGCTGCTTTTCGGTAGTGGTTTAACATTAAAAGACACCTAAAAATTTAATTCGCCACATAAACAGAATAAAGCAGAATAAACAGTCCTTGTCGGTTTAGTTCAGTCACTCAGTCATGTCTGACTCTTTGAGAGTCAGATTGTAACACGCCAGGCTTCCCTGTCTATCACCAACTCCTGGAGCTTGCTCAAACTCATGTCCATCGAGTTGGTGATGCCATCCCACCATCTCATCCTTTGTCGTCCCTTCTCCTTCCACCTTCAATCTTTCCCAGCATCAGTCTTTTCCAATGAATCAGTTCTTTACATCAGGTGGCCAAAATATTGGAGTTTCAGCTTCAGCATCACTCCTTCCAATGAATATTCAGGACTGATTTCCTTTAGGATGGACTGGTTGCATCTCCTTGTAGTCCAAGGGACTGTCAAGAGTCTTCTCCAACACCACAGTTCAAAAGCATCAATTCTTTGCCATTCAGCTTTCTTTATAGCCCAACTTTCACATCCATACATGACTACTGGAAAAACCATAGCTTTGGCTAGACCTTTGTTGGCAAAGTAATGTCCCTGTTTTTTAGTATGCTGTCTAGGTTGGTCATAGCTTTTCTTCCAAGGAGTAAGCGTCTTTTAATTTCATGGCTGCAGTCACCATCTGCAGTGATTTGGAGCCCCCCAAAATAAAGTCTGTCACTGTTTTCCCATCTATTTGCCATGAAGTGATGGGACCAGATGCCATGATTATCATTTTCTGAATGTTGAGTTTTAAGCCAGCTTTTTCACTCTCTCACTTTCATCAAGAGGCTCTTTAGTTCTTCACTTTCTGCCATAAGGGTGGTGTCATCTGCATATCTGAGGTTATTGATATTTCTCCCAGAAATCTTGAGTCCAGCTTGTGCCTGGCATTTCTCATGATGTACTCTGCATATAAGTTAATAAGCAGGGTGACAATATACAAGCCTTGATGTACTCCTTTCCCTATTTGGAACCAGTCTGTTGTTCCATGTCTGGTTCTGACTGTTGCTTCTTGACCTGCATACAGATTTCTCAGGAGGCCGGTAAGGTGGTCTGGTATTCCCATCTCTTTCAGAATTTTCCAGTTTGTTGTGATCCACACAGTCAAAGGCTGTGGCATAGTCAAAAAGGCAGTAGATGTTTTTCTGGAACTCTCTTGCTTTTTCAATGATCCAACAGATGTTGGCAATTTGATCTCTGGTTCTTCTACCTTTTCTAAATCCAGCTTGAACATCTGGAAGCTCATGGTTCATGTACTGTTGAAGCCTGGCTTGGAGAATTTTGAGCACAATAGTCCTTGTAGTAGATGCAAAAAATTTTTATCATTCAACCTCCACTCATCATCAAAACTGCTAGCAAACTAGGAATAGAAAGGAATTTGACTGGATAAAGGTGAATTATCAAAACTTGACAGTAATTCTCAACGGTGGAAATTTAGAAGCAGTTCTTTCAAAATCAGGATCGAGTCAAAGGTACCAGTGAGCAGCGTTTCCATATGTCATTGTCTGTGAATTCTGGCTGGTGAGACGGATGTGGTATCTTTGGGCTTAGGGGGCTTTACAACTTTCATATGTGTTACAAATATTTTTAAGTATACAGTATCACATATCAGTTTTAAAAACTATTTTGGTTAGACATTTGAAGACACGGGCCAGAAAATATGGTAAAAGCTACACCTCTTAAGTTCTTTTATTTTTAAGATGACAGTATCTGAAAGGTAATAGAAATGTTTGCACCGCAGAAAATGACTTTTCCGAAGTGGGCTGATGTACATCTAGACCCTGACGGAACCTCACAAAATACAGCTCTTTACCCTAGGAAGAATGGAATAATAGACTAGGATTAGGAGAGCAGTCGGGGACAGCGAAGCTCACGAGATTGGGCCCTTCCTTCTCCAGGATTCTCAGGAGCTCTGCCCTTGTTGTCTCTGGGTTTTTGGCTAGGGACCCAGGCTAGGGATTTGGGTTACAGAGATTTTGTAGTCAATGAAGCCGCCGCTGTGAAGACAGTGGGCGGGAGAAACTCCTTCCCGGCCCCAGGATCTACTGGTTCACCCACTGCCGGTTTTAGGACCGGGCCGTGAGACACATCATCTCCTCTTCGCTTCCGTCCCACACGCAGCCAAGTCCGACTCTTCGAAATCAGAGCTGGAGGTCTCCGCCAGGGGCCCACGCCTGGCATCCAGTCTGCAGACTATGATTCCGGCGCGGCAGGGCGCGGCGGGGCGGGGTGGGGGCTGGTGAAAGTGGAGGGAAGGTGTTGATTTACGGGGATGGCTAGCACTGTGTGGGTGCCCACAGCCCTCTGATCTCTGGCTAGGTTTGGGATTTTCTTCCCAACATCAGGCCCTTGCCTACCGCGCTCTGCCTCCACGGTCAACGCGCCAGCGTGGAGCTCTCCAGCGGTTGTCCAGACCCCTCTGCGGTGCCCCTGAGCCTATGCGCCCCTTACCCGGCCCCTGCACCTGGAGCAACCTCCCAGAGCAACGCAGGCCCCGCCTTCCTCCTCCCCTCGGGGCCCAGTCTCCCTCTCCGGGCCCCCGGCCCCGGCTCGTGGCCACAGACTCTGCGAGCAGGGTCCCTCTGCTCACCGCTAGCGCGCGCGGAGCCGCGTCTGGGTAAGAGCGCCCTCTCCCGGCCCTCCTTAGCTGGTCCAGAGCGGTTCCCTGGCGCCGCCTTGACCCCTTCCAGGGATCCCTCTTTTTCCCACCAGGGTGGTCACTCACACCTCTAACTGAAGTGGCGCCCCCAGCTTTGTGAGCTCCCTTGACACCGTCCTCTGGGACCCTCCCGCATCCTGGCCGCTCTTACTCACTGCTCCCGGGTCCTTGGGGCAGGAGAAAATCTTACCGGGCGCTCCTGCTCCTAGTAGCCCCCAGGGTGCGTGTGTGCCACTGTGGAACCCGTCTCATTTTCTCAAATGCAAGACCCCTCGCGGCTGACGCCTCCTCCGCTCCGGTTCTTTTGCTCCACCTGATCGGATTTACTTCTCTGGCCGGGCCACAGAAGTTACTGGATCCCACACCTACAACCCCACCTGAGCTCGCTGCGGCGTCAAGCCCACAAAGCAGCCCTGGTCACTCAGGACTGTGGAACAACTTCCCTTCTTGGCCCAAACGGAAAGGCTTAGAACTTCGTTCCAGCATGTTCATTCTCCCCAGGCTTGCGTTATTAAGTGATTCAAGTCTAAACGGATGACTTTGTCTACATGTAAAGTAATTTCAAGACTTATGTTTTTCTTTCCTCACTTTCCCTTTACCTGTATACTCCATCCCATTTGCCTGACTCTAGAGTTGGCCATTCCATTCTATTTTTTTATTCTTATTTTTTAAAAGTGGCTGGTTTTGCAGGCATGCATTTTAAATTTGTGTGAAAAGAATTCTATTATTTCTCGTTCAGCTATTTTCCACTCACCGCTGGGATTTCAAGATCAATCTGTACAACTTCCACTCCTTCCAGCTGCTGCCTCATTGCCACAGTGCTCCATTCTCAGATGCATCCCTTCAACATAGTCCCTCACCTGCTGTGCTTCTCAAACCTCTCCCAGTGTATCCCCTGGGAGTCTTGTTAAAATGCAGGCTCTGATTCATGACTCCTGGGGTGAGGCCTGGAACTCGACATGTGTAGCCAGTTTCCAGGTGATGCTGATACTGTTGGCTTTGGGACCACACTTTGAGGAACAAGACCATCTTGGGCCTTTGGGGGAATTTTTCTTGGGTTCCTGTGTATCCCATAGCATTCTGGGTCACAGGCTATGTGTTGATCTAATTTGATAGGTATTGCCCATGTGCTCTCTGGTCTGCCTGTGCCACCCTACCTCACACCAGCGATACAGGAGGGTAGAAGATATACATTTACGTGGGAAAGGGAAGAAGGCTTTCTCCTTGCTCCTGCTGAAATGCTGCTCCTCAGTGTCTCTGGTTTGGGCCCAAACCTCCTCTCTCAATTAGAATGGTCCCAAGGCTCCAGAGTGATGTCCCTGGCCAAAATGCGCAGCCAAGTTAGCGAGGGGCCCAAGACTGGCATCTGGGCTTCATCTATGAGAGGAGCTTAAAGAACGGGCACTGAGATGCCCTGGGGTCTTCAGTGAGGTTATATTTCCTCCATTGCTTTCTCTTTAGTAGCTTATCAGGCTGGACTAGGATTCAAACAACCTGACCTTACCATAGGCAAGTAGCTATCCTGTGCCTGACTTCTCATCTCCAATATGGAATAGTGATAATAGCATAGCTACAGTTTGTGGTGTGAGGAGTCAGTCCAGGAATTTTGCCCACATACCAGATGCCCCATGGGTGCCCCAGGACAGGTATGCTTGCCTTTGTTTTAACCAACAGAAAAATGAAGTTCAAGAAGGATTAGCAATTTTTGCCAAAGCCGTGGGCCTGGAAAGTGGCAGTGTTGGGATTCAAACCCAGCTTGAGCTAATACACCAGAGTCCATGCTAGCTATGATGCTTTGCCACTGCCATGGCCTGCCTTGCCCTGGCTACCAGGCCATATTTCAGGGAGAACAGGAAGGAAAAAGGAAGGAAGGACTGTGTCTGGGGTTTCAGGAGCTGATGCTAAAGGTATCTGATCAGTGGCACACGGGGTTATGAAACTCCACAGTGAAAGAGTTTTAGCAAAAATGAACGTGGGTTCTAGGGGCTGGTTCACAGGGCTTGAGTATTTAGGTGGCCAGAGAGAAGGCTTTTAGTTGCCGGATAGAGGAGTGAACGTTTTAGGATGATGTATGTAGTGGGATCAAGACTGGATAGGAATTGGAGAGAGGGATTAAGTGGAGGCCTGGAGTGGGGTGGGGGTCAGGTGGGTGGGTCTTACCTATCATGTGTCTTACTTGTAGTGACAAATCACTCGCTGTTTTGTCTGGAGGGTTAGCTGAGATGTGAAAAGCCAGCATCCTGGGCATCTAGGGATGCCACCTTCCAAGGCTCTCCTGGTGTTGTAAACAGCTTGTTGGGTTGGTTTTAGAAACCCATGGGCTATGTTTTCCCCACTCACATGGCTGTGAAGCCGTCTCCCGGCACCAAGCCCCACCAAGCATTTCACAGTCAGAAGAGTTCAACACCTGCATATTTTGAGATTTCATGGCATATGACCTTTTACCTCTTGTTCACATTCATCCATTCTCCGTTTACCATTGTAGGGTCCAAACTGTATCCAGGACAGAACATTTCTCTGAAGACCTAGAGAAGCTTTCTGTTCTTTAGAGTTCCATACAATAACTTACAATTTTCTGGTCTTTACAAAGTACTTCACACAAGATATTATTGCCTTTGACTCACAGCAGCTCCATGACAGGACCCACTTAATACCAAGGCTCAAAAGAATTAACTGGCCAAGGTCACAGACTGCATAGGTGGGTGAAATGGGACTTCTTGTTTGTTTTACCAAAGCAAACCTCAGGAGTCTTAAAGAGTAAGCTCTCCCTGGGGAAACTCACTGCGTTGGTTGGCTCCTTTCCCAGACTTGGGGATATAGATGAGGCAGGAGGTAGGAAGTCTAGGGAGTGGGGAATGCTTGGGCAGAAACATCTGGAAGGTGAAAGCTGAGGTCTCATGAGGATTCTGGCTAGCCCTCTCTCAGCTACGTTTCTGTCATTGAGCCCTTTCTAGAGCCTGGGCAAGTGAAAAGAGGTGGTTGGTGGGGGGAATGGTAAATACAGGTAGAAGTTGCTATGTCTCTAAAGCTGAGACAGTTGAGCAGCTGCAAGAAAAAGATGCTGCCAACTGCCAAAGGGGCCCCAGTAGCATCAGCACATGCACGTGGAAACTCCTGATGGCTTGGCCAAGCTCTGCTCCTGGCTGAGACTTGTGTCCTAACATCTCTTCTCAAAATTTCTGGCCCTCCACACCAAGTACCTGCAGCATCAGCTTGAGGGAGGTGCCCAGAGGTCAGGCCAGTCTACATCCTGCCAGCTCCAGCAATATCACCCATGTCCCGCCCAGTCCCAGCTAGAGACTGGAGGTCGGGGGCCTGCTGACACAGAAAGGCCCTGGTCCCACTGCCCTCCCTCTCCCCTGGGCCTCAGGCCTAGGCCAGGGCTCAACAGACACAAGCAGCGGCATGGGGTTGCCCTTCTATTGGTCCAAGTCCTGAGCGTTGCCTGGGTGAGACATGGAGGTGAGGAGGCCCACGAGGCTCAGTAGTGTGGAGAAGAGCAGCAGGAAGGAGGCGGTGAAGAGCAGCGCGGGGAGGGCACTGAGCAGCAGCAGCAGGACAGCCGGCAGCAGATGGCGCCACGCCGCAGCCGCCACGGGCCACAGGGAGCTCAGGAGGTGGGAGCCGGTGGTGAAGAGCGCGTGACACAGCATCAGGGCCAGCAGCAGGTAGAGGACCCCCTCCAGACCCCACAGCACGCGCTGCAGGGGCTGCCGCCAGCTGGACGTCGTCCACCACTGGGTCCAGCTCGGGGGCACGTGGCACATGCACCAGCGCACCCAGCCTTCCCGGGAGACCCAGGCTGACCAGGGCACCGCGCGCGGCGGCCCCTCGCCGGCCCCGATGGCATCTGTCTCCACTCGTAGCTGCTGCATCGTGGTTGGTGCACCTAGGGAGAGGGCCAGGCCAGCTGCAGGAGCAGCCCTGGAGATGCCTGGGACCTCAGGGCAGGTGCGGGTGCAGGGATCAGGAGGGACCAGCATGGGTGTGGTGGGGCTTTGTACTGGGGCCTGGGTCTTACCTCTGGGCAGAGCCACCTAAGTCATGTTGCTTCCTGCCGCACCCAGGACGGCCTGGCAGCCAGAGTTCAGTGCTCTCACCTCTCAGTGCTCCCACCCTCCCCAGAGGAGCCCTATTATGACCCGGGTCAGGGTGGGGGCCAGCCAAGAGAGAGACCACTGCTAGGTGTGAGGTTTACCTGAGCCTCTCTTGTGGACCCTTCAAGCTTTAGGGGAGCCTGGTGAGTCCACAGATGTAGTCTTTCATGTTTTCTTGTGGAAAGCCCTCTTTGGAGCCTTCCCTTCCCTGCTGGCCTGTATTCAGCCCTGCTTCACTCTCTTATAATTCTTTCAAGAGAAGTTCTCTAGAATCACAGAAGAGGCCAGAATAGCCTCCCCAACCTACAAGTTCCGAGATGGCTCCACACCCTGCACTGGGCTCCCTGTCTCTTATCTCACATTTTACTGATGCCCTCCGACTCAGACTTAGGTACCCGCTGTCCACATTGTGAGGCCAGAGGTCCCCCAAGATGCAGGCTGGGAGATAAAGGAGTATCCTCCCACCTTCCCAAGCTAGGGTGGAGGAAAGGAAGCCTGAGGAAACAGCATGGCCAGTGTATTTCCGGAGGGCACTCAGGTCCAAGGATGAAGGCAAAAAGCAAGGGCCAGCAGGGCCAAGGGCACACCACGAGCTCCCAGGAGCAACCCCGTGCCCAGGAGCAGCAGCAGCAGAGCCTCCTGGAGGCTGGGGCGTCCTGCGACTGCCGCTGTGGGCGGAGCCGCCTGCTGCCCTGGACCCTCGCCGGCCCCCTGGCTCGGGCCCCTTGTGAGACGTGTGTGCTGTGACCAGGTGGGACCTGCAGGCCTGTGGAGAGAAAGGGCGGCAGCTGGGTTTTGGGAGGCTGATGGTTGGCTCACCTGCCCAACCTGTAGGCCGCAGTCCACTTACCGGTGGAGCATGTCGAAGGCCAGGAAGCTGACCAGTAGCAGCAGCAGCAGCAAGGCTGGGCCAGTTGTGGAAAAGATGGCCCGAATGGTCAGCCCCAGTGCCCCCAGTCCTAGGACACTGTCCAGGACCTGGGCCCAGCTAGGGCCCCAGGAGGACACACGTGGGCCCACTGAACGAGCTGGTCCCTCCCCTGCACCCATGCCCCTGGGAGGGACTGGGGTAGGAGAAACAGCAGCTTCGGGCCTGGGTAAGCAGAGGTGGGTCATGGAGGAAGGTGGAGGTTACAGGAAGGACTAGTGCTGGGCGAGAAGAGGAGTGGGAGCATGGGAGGGGGTGGTGGCAGACCTCAGGGGTAGGCTCAGGCAGTGGGGAGTTGGACTGTTTAGGAATCTCCCCCTCCTCACACGCCCACTCACCAAACCCTCCTCACCTCCTCCTACTTCGGTCAGTCATTCTGGTTGGTTGGGC
>SJXQ01012329.1:301687-316308 GCA_006408695.1 Aepyceros melampus
GCCAGGTGGGGTCCTGGGGTAAGCGGGGGTGGGGAGGGGTTGGGGTTGCTAATGCTGGCCCTAGCCTCATAATTAGCTGGTGGTGTAGCCAGAAGGAGGTCTGACCTTTAAGAGCTAAGACTCATCCTCTTGTCTTTGCTAATTTTACACCCAAGGGGCCCGTGGGGATCTGAGTTGCCAGGAGGCATTCTAACCCCATCACCACCTGGGCAGCTGACCAAGAGAGGAAGAGCCACTTTCTTTATCTCACAGGTTCCCAGGACTAGGTGTCCAGGGGCAAGTCACTCAACCTGTCTGTCCTCAGTTCTCTCCCTTGAGAGCAGGGTGATGCCTGTGGGCATTCATGTAGGGGATTTTTCAGAACTTCAGCCTGGAAAGCACAGATAGACTCTGCCAGGAAGCAACCTGAGGCTTTCTGGAGTGGGGTAACCACATGACCTGCTAAATGGGGGTGGGGCAGCAGGGGCTGTTTAGGTGTTAGAAGCAATGTGGTTTGTGGGAGGTGTTCTGGATACTGGCATTCCAGAAATGGCACAGAAAATGTGACTGTGAGAGGGCTACAACATAGTAACTCCCAAACTGGAGGTTAAGGTTATCCTCCAAGAATGAAATTAAGAAGAATGAACATGTATGAAGGGATTGATCTGGAAAAGAAACCTGTCTCTACTGATAATCTGTAAATGGTTACAGAGGTTCCAGCACATTTCAATTTAGTGACTTGAGAGGCAAGAGTGAAAATGGGTCATAATCGAGAGAACTTAATCCTTGCTCTCATATCATATTTTGAAGGAAAACTGATGGAGGTAGGGATAGGGGGACAGTGGCCATACAGCCTCCAGGAGAGGAGGAGACAGGACAAGCGTCTCGCTGCTTATCTGTCTCCAGGGGATTCTGTTCAAAGATTCAAGCCTAGTGACCTTGACATATTTGGTGATGGTGGGCTCGACAACGATAGAGCCAATGCCACCAGCCCTTGGGACCTTTCATTGGTTGCTTTTTTCTGAGTCAGCCCCAAACAATAAAGCAATGCCTGCAAAATTTTGAGGAAAATTATTTACAATTTAGTAACATTGGAGAAGGCAATGGCAACCCACTCTAGTACCTGGAAAACCCCATGGACGGAGGAGCCTGGTAGGCTGCAGTACATGGGGTTGCTAAGAGTCGGACACGACTGAGCGACTTCACTTTCATTTCTTTTCATGCACTGGAGAAGGAAATGGCAACCCACTCCAGTGTTCTTGCCTGGAGAACCCCAGGAACAGGGGAGCCTGGTGGGCTGCCGTCTATGGGGCTGCACAGAGTCGGACGCAACTGAAGCGACTTAACAGCAGCAGTAACATATATCTACATGATTATTAAGTATGAGGGTAAAGACATTTTAAGCCAAACAAGTCTCGAAAACTTGACCTTGCATACACTCTTTCTTTAGAAAGCTACTGGAAGATTTGGTTCAGAAAAATAATGAACTAAACTAGGAAAGAAGTGAGGCTAAACACAGGAAAGGGATGATGAGAAAGACCTGGGATGTTAGCAATGTTTCCAGATAAAGAAAGCAAGCAACCCCAGCCTAGAATCAAAAGATAGATACTCCAGGAGGGATGTCTCTAGAAGAAAATAAAACTGATTATCTGCTGTTTTTAGACATACGCAAAATATTTAGTTCATTTGGAGGCTTTGGGATTGGATTAACTAGTGTCTTAAAAACCAAGCAAATGATAAAATAATTGCTAAACCCAGGGAATACAAAAAATTGAACAATAATCATGATCATAATATAAGAACTGAATATTGACTCTAGTGATTCAGCTCTTTTGGGAGGATGGCAGGGGAAATGTATATGTGTATTTTGGTGTATGTTGTGGGGAGGGCTGGTAGGAAAGCTAAATCCTTAATTCCATAGCAGGAAATCTAAAGATAAATTGAAACATAAAAGTCCAAAAAATATACTCCGATACAAAATGAAAAGTTTAAAGTTTAGGTGGAAAAAATTCAAGAAATAGCAATAGAAAGATAAAATTAAATACAAGGAGTAATAAAAAACACCAAAAGTGGTTAATCTGGTAATCGAGAAGCATAGAGAAGAATCATCTGTTACAAATCTAAATGTGATGTACCTTTAAAATCATATTCTGTAGTATTTTAATTAAAATGATTTTTTATAGCAAATCAATATTAGTGTCGTATGGTGGATCAGGAATATACTCTCCCAGGATGAATGAAATACTGATAACCTAAAGTAATGTGGATATACTCTTGTGGTTTGAGATAAAATTTCCAGTAACTGTACCAAACACCATCAAACTCAGAAAGCTGTCCCTTGCATTTTAGATGGAGTTGCTCTAGACCGCCATCTAGTGCTTCTCAGCCCACATGTATCTCCTGGGGTTGAATCCTCTGGGGTGAAAGAAATCGCNGGTCAGTTTCCTGTGATCCACTTTCTTGATTTGAGGTGCTCAGCTTTCTCTGCTTCCTCTATTCAAATCCTGTCATCAGGATCCAGATCAATGTCTTCCACTGTCCTGAGACTGTGCTCTCCTAGAGATCTCAATTACTAAATTATACAAAGGTTTGCTTCCTAGACTGTCAGCTCCTGTTTCTGTTACTCCTTTAAATGGAAAATGTGCTGCTTTAGGATATCTATGATATATTATTTGTCCACATCTTTCAAAATGCCCTGAATAGAATATGCCTTTGCTATTCTCAAAGCCAATTCTGCATGATTAAATGACAAAAAAAGCACACTATTTCTTAGACAGGTTATTCCATTAATAAATATATTAGATAGAAATGATGGGTTAATAACAGCAAGCATAATTTAATCTACTTTAAAACTTCCATTTTTTTTGCTGTCTCACATACAGGTTTATCATTACCATCTTTTGGACTCTGTGAAAGAGGGAGAGGGTGGGATGATTTGGGAGAGTGGCAGTGTAACATGTATGATATCATAAGCAAAATGAATCACCAGTCTAGGTTTGATGCAGGATGCAGGATGCTTGGGACTGATGCACGGGGATAATCCAGAGAGATGGTAAGGGGGGGGTCGGGATTGGGAGTTCATGTACACTCGTGGCTGACTCATGTCAATGTATAGCAAAACGAATACAGTATTGTAAAGCAAAACAAACTAAAAAATAAAAATTAACTTAATAAAAAAAGAAAAAAAAAAAGCAGATCTTGGCCACACTTTGAGGAGCAAGGCTCTAGAAGACACTGATGTACAGAAGAGAGGTAGCTGGGGGAGGAAGTGGTGAGGGGAGAGAGGCATGTAGGAAGAAGCATCTCCGTGCCAGGGGAGTCCCCATCAGCGCTCACCTCCATCACAGGGAGAGCATGTAGTGGGAGTGAGTGCAAGGAACAGGAGATTAGGAAGCACAGAGAGGCAGCAGATCAGGCTACTTCTCAGTTTATGTAACCAGAGACATAGCCTCTTCTCTTCTCTTGATACTGTTTTATTCTATCTAAATATGTGGGAGCAAGCTTAATTGTTTAAGCTCTTTCCCTACCTTTAGTTCATCCAGTTAACTTAGGGGTCCCCCAGGAACCACATATTATCTCACTTCATCACAGCAACCCCAAAAGGAAGACATTATTGTTCTCATTTTACAGATGAGAAAACAGAAACTCAGAAATAAAACTACTGTCTAAGGATACCCAAACAAAGTGAACACTGGAAGTGGCATGTGATATTAAGCTTGTGTGGTACCCAAGTCATCTATCATCTCGCTTCCAGCCTATCATCTCTGCTTCCAGCCACCTGATCAAACTGGGGAGCATCCAGGAGAGTCCTGTAGGGAAATTAAAATGGAGGAAGTCTTGTTCAGGCTTCAGAAGCAGGAGAGCAGGCCTCTGACCTGCTTCTGACCTGCCTGGACTCTGCTCAGATTCTGTGCCTACCCACAAGCACAGCAAGTCAGGCAGTACTTTAGATAAGAGAGGGAATGGTACTTCTTGAGCTCCTGGAGGTCTGGCCAACCATGCCTGAGGTTTGACAAAAATTTTATGGGCTTTACTGGCAGCTCAGCAGGTAAAGACTCTACCTGCAATGTAGGAGACCTGGGTTCAATTCCTAGGTTGGGAAGATCCCCTGGAGAAGAGAATGGCTACCCACTCCAGTATTCTGGCCTGGAGAATCCCATGGACAGAGAAGCCTGGCAGGCTATGGTCCATGGGTTCTCGAAGAGTCTAACACAACTGAGCGACTTTCACTTTCACTATGACTCAGAAGATAAAACAAGCAGCATTGTAAAAATGTTAAAGTGAAACCAGAGCTGCATTTTTGTATCAACTGATGATGATATTAGTTTGCAGCCTGGGATTATAAGTGGGAACGGCCCAAACAGCAATTTGAAGTCTTACCCCAGATTTTTCCTAACTGGGACTCCAGGTTGCTTTTACTTGGGACTTCTCAGTTCGCTGCTTAAATCTGGATGTTGGTCATCAGCCCAATCTGCTGATGTATGTGATGTTCCTCTCTATGGTTTCTATTTCTCTTTTCTTTTAATGATTGTACTTTTAAATTAAGTTAAATGCTCCTCTATTAAATACTGAGACTGTTTTTTGTGTGTAACCTTTCAAACCTGAAACGGAAGTCAAACTTTGGGCAAAACATAAATTGGTGCTGTGAGCAGGATTTGTGAAACAAAATATCACTCTTTAAGAAGAAAGAGGTTAAGATTAATGAAGTTTTCATTCCCTGATGGGAAGATTTGCCTTACTGTTTATTAGCAATAATAAGGGGGCATATCCACTGGATTGTGTGAGAATGGTACCCCAAATTAAAGCAGGCCGAATCTTTTGAAGTTATTGAATGTTTGTGCCAATTTGGCTTGTGCCAATTGAGAAAGGACAACAATGGACCTCACTGGGTCAGAGAGGCTGAATCCTCCTCTCTGCTTACCATGAGGTATAGGAAACCAAATTAAAACTAATTAAAGAGAAGTCACAATTAAAGAATTAGGTGATTTGCAAGGACAATTATCCAGGTTACAAAGTCAAAGTTACATTTTAGCTGACCAAGTCTCCACTTTCCAGTTGGTAGCTGAAAAAGTCACTGTAAAGTTTGCACGAGCTCAGTATTGAAAGAGGTGCAGCAAAGTTAACAAAAAGAGAGTTCATCTGATAATAACTAATGCAGGGGCAGACTGGGACCCCAATACTTGGGATAGGAGATTAATCCCTCCAAAGTTCAGGGACCCGCCCAGACTATATTATATTGGGAAATAACAATAGGCTAAATAATATAGAGAGATTTTACAGAAGAATAAACAAAAGATAATGGAATTTAAAACTCTCTAGACAAAAAGGGAGGCTCAAAATTTATAGGGCTTTTGGCTTTTGGCAACATCATATTCCACAGTTGGGCCAAATATTGAGTCCATTTTACAAGTAACTTGATGTGAATAAACTTTTAAGGAAAGAAAATGTAAATAAGATAAGAGCTTTTAGATAAACTCTGTTAAGAATAATTATGCTTTAGGAATGTCTACCACCTAAAATAGTTTCTCCAGGTTTTGATAACTTGAATTCTAGGGCTGTGCTAAATTAAGTTAAATGATAGAAGTTTGAATAATTAGGTCACTTCCAAATGAAATAATATGCTAAAACAGTAATTACTAAACATTGAAGGGTTTAGAAGTATTAATGAATATGTTTGGTACCATCCTGAGTTGTTCTCTAAGAAAAACAAAAATTTTTGGAAATTATCACTGGTATTTATCTTCACCAATCTACAAAATGCTAATATAAAGGACAGTTCATGGTTGCTTAAGGAAAGTGGGATAAGTTATGAGGAATGGAATTACATTTTGTGAAAGGAAAAATAAACAGTTTTGACTTTCAGGTGTCTGTTTTTGAATGGGAGAATAAAGTGTTTACTATAGAAAGTGATAAGAAGGATTTGTGGAAAGTGGACCCCAAGAAAAGAATCTTATGCATGGTACAAGTTTTCTCGTGATGTTGAACTATCTTTTGATGACAGATTTTAAGTTTCTTTACCTCTTAAGTGATTTGTTCTGTATTTGCTTTTGAAATCTTTTATTGTTACTTCAGCTGAGTGAATAACTTGTTTCATAGTGATCTATGATCTTATCTGACTGAGTGTTCTAAACTCTTTGATATTTTTGACAGAACTTCCTAAGATCAAATTCTAATGAAGTTCTTTTGACTTTTAGCTAACTTTGAGGGTGCTTCAGAAAGCCTCTGAGGCATCCCAAAGAAAGATATTAAACTAATTAGGTTCATTATATTATAGGTACATGAGAAGTTCTGTCAAATAAGTGCTGTCAAAAATCTTCTTAGGTTATTTAGTATGGTAAATTTTACTAATACAGATATTCTAGAAATTACACAGAATTCAAAAAGATCTGATATGTCCTGGTAAAATATTATCAGTCATAATTTTAGTTACATCTTAAAGTGTTACCTGTCACAGCAGTAACCAAGTTACTTTGCTGATTGAATTGTAATCAGATTTTAAACCTGTCTTTTTAAGCCTTTTTGTGATTAGAGAGAACTATGGTTTCATTCTGATGTCTCTGCAAAACTACTACCTCTTCAAGATTTACAGAAAGGACTTTCTAAGATTAAATTGAAATTAACTAGATAAACAAAAATTGTTATTAACAGTAAGTTTGTATCAGACTAGAATTTGGTTTTCTCTCTATATTAAGAGAAAAAAGTTTTCTTGGACTGTGGCTTTTGATAACAGATTATGTGAATTTCTTTGCCCTTAAGTGATTTATATTTGTTTTTAAAATATTTTGTTACTTGGCAAAGTAAATATTATTTCACAATAATCTATGAAGATTGTGACACACATAGATAAGGCTCATTCTGCTTCTACAAAAACAAATTTACCCCTCGTTGCCAGACTTTTGCTATCCTGATGTCCTTAGAACATGGCAACAGTCTACTCCTAAATCAAGGAATTTAAAATGGGTAAACAATAGCTATAAATCAAACAGTTGTGTCTACGGAAATCCAAGATAGCCTCTTGTTTTTTTCTGGTTCCCCCCCTGGCTACAGGGTTAATACCCTCTTTCTCTCTCACACACACACAAATTTTATGTTACACTGAATATTAAATTCTAGTTTTATTACCGGATACTCCATGAGCTACGATAAAGGGACATAAAATTACATGTGCATATCAATGAACTATATGCTAATTGAAGCTTATAGCAAAAACAGCAAGACAAAAGTGTGCCTTTGGGCTTCTGAAGTAGGAAATTTCCAGAGGCTGGGAGAAATAACACGACCTTTGAAAAACAGTTATTGGCCTGTTGTTGGGCTTTGATTGATATGGAATAATTGACTATGAATCATACTGTAATATTAAGACCTCAAGTGCCAGTCATGTTATGGGTACAAAGTTCACCCAAAACCCACAGGATTGGGCAAGATCAGGAATCCAGCATAATGAAATGGAAAGGTATATTCAGGACCAAGCCAAACCTGGCCACTTGAGGTTGCTGCCTTAAATGAAAAGATTTCTGAAGTTCCTACTAAAGATTTCCAAAATTCCTATTAAAAGCTATAGTTAGGCCTGAGATAACTGAGTTGCCTGTAAAATGGAGAAAGCCCTTGGACTCTTCACTGGTGGCTCAGCAGAAAAGAATCTGCCTGCAATGCAGGAGGTGCAGGTTCAGTCCCTGGGTGGGGAAGTCCCCCTGGAGAAGGAAATGGCAATCCACTCCAGTATTCTTGTCTGGGAAATCCCACGGACAAAGGAGCCTGCATGGCTACAGTCTATGGTGTCGCAAAAGAGTCAGACATGACCTAGCAGCTAAACAATAACACAAACTTTTGACTCTTTAACTGCACTAGAAAAACAGCATGCATGTTTCACTGATGGATCAGCCAAATACATAGGATCCATTCACTACTGGAAAGTGGTGGCACATAATCCTGTCACTACGAAATCACTGACAACTACCGAGGAAGGTAAAGGTAGCCAGTTTGCTGAGTTGTATGCAGTTTTATCAGGTATTAAAGCAAGGGAATGAGTGCCACACGTACACAGATTCTTAATCAATGGGTTGGCCACCTGGCTTTCCCTATAGGTAAAAAATGAGGCTTCCTAGGTGGTGAAGAACCCCACTGCCAATGCAGGAAAAGTAAGAGACGTGGGTTCAATCCCTGGGTTGGGAAGATCCCCTGGAGGAGGGCTCGGCAATCCACTCCACTATTCTTGTCTGAAGAATCCCATGGACAGAGGAGCCTGGTGGGCTACAGTACATGGGGTCACAAGGAGTTAGACACAACTGAAGCAACTTAGCAACATGTACAAGGGTAAGGAATAACTGGCAAATTCACTCCAAAGAGCTATGGGGAAAGGAATTATGGTTTGACATTTGGGAAATTGTTCAAACTATTAATGTTTCAGTCTTTCTTATAGATGCTCACAGTGTTCCAAATGCTATGGAACGATGGTATAACTCTATTACAGAGGACAAACCTGAATCTAAGCAGTAGACATTGATCCAGACTCCACTGATTTAAAAGGTTTGGCTGTGTGGGCACACCAGAAAATGTGGCCATCTGGGAGAAAAAGCAACATACAGGTGGGCTCAGGATACAGGTATTTCTTTAACTATGGATCTCATTAAATCTGTTATTTCACAGTGTCCAGTTTGTCAACATATCAAGCATAGAAACTTGACACAATTTGTCAAAGGACAATTGGCACTTGACAAGAAGCCTGGGCAAATATGGAAAATTGATTATATTGGTCCATTAATTGGAGATAAAGGATGCCAATATCATGTACTGCTGTGGACACCTATTCTGGATGTTTAGTGGTCATTCCCTTCAGCAAAGCCAATCAGACTAATACTATTAAAACATTGGAGATAATTTATATTATAGTATTCTACTTCAAATTCAGAGTGCTGCTGCTGCTGCTAAGTCGCTTCAGTCATGTCTGACTCTGCAACCCCATAAAACGGCAGCCCACCAGGCTTTCCCGTCCCTGGGATTCTCCAGGCAAGAACACTGGAGTGGGTTGCCATTTCCTTCTCCAGTGCATGAAAGTGAAAAGTGAAAGTGAAGTCGCTTAGTCGTGTCCGACTCTTCACAACCCCATGGACTGCAGCCTACCAGGCTCCTCCGTCCATGGGATTTTCCAGGCAAGAGTAGTGGAGTGGGGTGCCATTTGGGTCATATTTTAAAAGTAAATTAATACAAGAGCTTTCACAGGAACATAATATATAATGGATCTTTCATATTACTTATTCTCCTCAAGCAGCTGGTTTGATTGAAAGAATGAATGGTTTGGTTAAACAGCAAATAATTAAACTTGGAGAGGGCTGTTATAAAAATCGGAGGACTAGCTTGAATATTTCCCTCATTATTTTAAATAATAAGCATCCAGGAGAATCAGAAACTCCTTTGATGAGAATGACTATTCCAAGTTACAGATGTATAAAATAGACTTCCATCCCCCAAAAAACTGAGTATTGGGAAATTGGCCCAGAGTATTAGTTTCTTTCTGAGCTACTCCCGAGGCTGCCAGACTGGGTTTGTAAATATCTGAACACAGACTTATTAAAAGATTGATATGTGTTATTTCAACTGGCATTGGAATTAAAATGCCTCCTGGACACTTTGGATTAATCAAAGAACGCTCCAGGTTAGCGTTAAAAGGGATCTGCGTCCCTGGGGGAGTGATAGACCCAGACTACCAAGAAGAAATCCAAGTAATTCTACAAAATGATGGAAAGGATGATCTATTTATTAATCTACATGATCAAATTGCCCAATTGCTGATTCTTCCATATGTAATTGTGGTTTCATTGCTAAGTTGTGTCTGACTCTTTGGGGACCTCATGGACTGTAGCCCGCCACATTCCTCTGTCCATGGGATTTCCCAGGCGAGAATAATGCAGCAGGTTGCCATTTCCTCCTCCAGGGGATTCTCCTGACTCAGCGATTGAACCGCATTTCCTGTATTTCAGGTGGATTCTTTACTGATGAACCACCAGGGAAGCCCTTTCTTGTGTAATTGGCAAAGAACAAAAAGGAGAACCTCCCACTTTATTAACAGTTAGAAGTGATGGAGAGTTTAGACCCACAAATGAAATAAATGCAATTGGAGCTAAAGTCTTGGTGAAGCAACCTAGAGGTCCTTCCACACCTGCTGATGTGATTGCACCGGGGAAGGATCATACTATATTAGTGATGATCCCTGGACAGAAAAGATGGAAATACGTGCCATTAACCCACTGTTATTCTCATGAATAGATTATTCTTGGAAGCCTAACTGTAATGCGGATTGTCATTCACTCCTCAACCTTCAAGGATATATTACAATTAAAAGAAAAATATAAAGAAATCGACTGGGGAATCTTCAGTTAGAGAAACCTATGCCAGACCTGAACTCAGGATAACTTTGCCTGCCCAGTAAACAAGACCTGTTCTTTCTTAACTTTGCCTCTGTGTGGACAAGATTTATCTGTCTGCTAGATTACACAGCACTGGTAAAGAAACAGCTCAAGCTTGAACACAAGCATTATGTGCCAATTTCATGTGTTCCTTTAATAGTGACAACCACTTACTGATAGGTTGTGAGAAGGCTAACAAGGGACTGCTATGTGGACCAACTTCTTGAATTTGGGGAACCCTGCTAATTGGAGAACTTCATTAGCTATTGTGAATGGACTGTTTTCCTTAAAACCTACAATATGTTTTTTGAAAGAGCCCCTCAATTAGCATGTCTTGTGACTAATGATGTAAAAACACTACCTCTCTATATCAGTTAGGAACCCCTTTCTCTGGATTCCCAACACATGTGGATGATTTATATTGGAAGGGGACCACCTATTATTTCCTCCCCTCGCCCCATGAAAACTCAGGTGTTATTGGCTCAAATGCTATTTCCTACTTTGTCGGTTTCTAATACTAGCTTCTCCTTAGACCCTCTGCTTAAAATTTTCCAAGGAACCAAAGTATTACAAAATTTCATAGAAAAAAGTAATTGTACGTTTTACATTGTTGAAATTTGCTGTTTGGTATTGGAATACATTCTTAAATAAATGTGGTTATGTTTTACATTATTTTAATGTGCATTCCCCATTTTGTGTTTTTTTGCTAATGACTTACTGCTACTGCTGCTGCTGCTGCTGCTAAGTTGCTTTAGTTGTGTCCGACTCTGTGCGACCCCATAGACGGCAACCCACAAGGCTCCCCCATCCCTGGGAGTCTCCAGGCAAGAACATTGGAGTGGGTTGCCATTTCCTTCTCCAGTGCATGAAAGTGAAAAGTGAAAGTGATGTTGTTCAGTCGTGTCCAACTCTCAGCGACCCCAGGCTCCTCTGCCCATTATTTTATATTTATTTTAGACTATGGAAATGATGTTAGACAAAAAGCAAATTCAAGTGATTTTCTTATTTGAGTTCAAAATGGGTTGTAAAGCAGCAGAGACAACTTGCAACATCAACAGTGCATTTGGCCCAGGAACTGCTAACAAACATACAGTGCAGTGGTGGTTCAAGAAGTTTTGCAAAGGAGACAAGATCCTTAAGATGAGGAGTGTAGTGGCCAGCCATTGGAAACTGACAATGACCAAGTCAGAGCAATCATCAAAGCTGATCCTCTTACAACTACAGAAGTTGCCAAAGAACTCAACGACAACCATTCTAAGGTCATTCGGCATTTGAAGCAAGTTGAAAAGGTGAAAAAGCTCAATAAGTGGGTGCTTTATGAGCTGACCAAAGATTTTTTAAAATGTCATTTTGAAGTGTTGTCTTCTTTTATTCTATGTAACAACAATGAACCACTTATCTATCAATCAAATTGTGACATGTGATGAAAAGTGGATTTTATACAACAACTGGCAATGACCAACTCAGTGGCTGGACCGAGAAGAAGCTTCAAAGCACTTCCCAAAGCCAAAGTGTCACCAAAAAAGGTCATGGTCACTGTTCAGTGGTCTGCTGCCCGTCTGATCCACTACAGTTTTCTGAATCCTGGCAAAACTATTATATCTGAGAAGTATGCTCAGCAAATTGATGAGCTGCACCGAAAACTGCAATGCCTGAAGCTACTAGCACTGGTCAACAGAAAGGGTCCAATTCTTATCCACAACAGAGCCCGATTGCATGTTGCACAACCAACGCTCCAAAAGTTGAATGAATTGGGCTACAAAATTTTTCCTTATTCACCATGTTCACCTACATCTCACCAACTGACTACTACTACTCAAGCATTTCAACAACTTTTTCCAGGAAAAACTCTTCCACAACCAGCAGGATGCAGAAAATGCTTTTCAAGAGTTCATCATATCCTGAAGCATGGATTTTTATGCTACAAGGATAAACAAACTTATTTCTCATTGGCAAACATGTGTTGATTGTAATGGTTCCTATTTTGATTACCAAAAATGTGTTTGAACCTGCTGCTGCTGCTGCTAAGTCGCTTCAGTTGTGTCCGACTCTGTGCGACCCCAGAGATGGCAGCCCAGCAGGCTCCCCCATCCCTGGGATTCTCCAGGCAAGAACACTGGAGTGTTCTTGCCTTTTCCTTCTCCAATGCATGAACGTGAAAGTGAAAGCGAAGTCGCTCAGTCGCGTCCGACTCTTTGCGACCCCATGGACTGCAGCCCACCAGACTCCTCTGTCCATGGGATTTTCCAAGCAAGAGTACTGGAGTGGGTTGCCATCGCCTTGAACCTAGTTATAATGAATTTGAAATTCACGGTCTGAAACTGCAATTAGTTTTGCACCAAGCTAAATATTACTGCTGATAAGTTAATGTACAAAAATATATTTCTCACTCATGGTGGATTTTTTCTTTACTACATGCCTTACTGCTCAGAAATGGTTTTCTGCAGTTTAACCTCTTGCTTGTATCTTTATCTTGTTTCTTTTGACCCTTTGGAATTGTTATTTGACCTATAGAATTAGCAAGACTGCTCATCTTATTTTGTCTTATTTCTATGCTCTTCAGCCTAAACAATCCTGAGGACAACTGTTAGGGAAATTAAAATGGAGGAAGTCTTGTTCAGGATTCAGAAGCAGGAGAGCAGGCTTCTGACCTGCTTCTAACCTGCCTGGACACTGCCGGGATTCCGTGCTAGCCGGTGACTAGCCCGCAGCCAACAGCTAGTCAGGCAGTACATTAGATAAGAAAAGGAGCGCGTCTTGGAATTCCTGAGCTCTGGAGGCCTGGCCAAGTGCACCTAGGGTTTAACAAAATCCCAGGACTCACAAGATAAATGGCTTGGTAAAAATGTTAAGGTAAAACCAGAACTGCATTTTTTGTGTACCAACTCAGTTTGCAGCCCAGGATTATACGTGGGAACCACCAAAATTGCAATTTTAAGTCTCACTCATGGAGTGGCCCCACTGCCCGGACCTTTTCCCAAATGAGACTCCAGACTGCTGTTTACATGTGAAGGATGGAGGTTACTTTTGTCAGAATGATCAGGAAAGAGAGTGACATTGAAAAGTCATCTGGGGGCTTCCCTGGTGGCTCAGTGGTGAGGAATTTGCCTGCCAACGCAGGAGACAGGGATCTGATCCTTGGTCTGGGAAGATTCCACATGCTAGGAGCAGCTAAATCTGTCACCACAACTACTGGGAGCCCTGGAGCAGAAACTATTGAGCCCCAAGTGCCTAGAGTCTGTGCTCCGCAATAAGAGAAGCCACCAAAATGAGAAGCCCCAGCACTGCAATGAAAAGTAGCCCGCTTCTACTGCAACTAGAGAAAGCCCTTGTGCAGCAACAAAGACTCAGAGCAACCAAAAATAAATAAAAAGAGAAGCCATCTGAATGATGCGTAAAGGATGCAAACTTGGTGATCCGGTGCAAAGGCCCTGAAGCTGGATGGGTCTTGTGCCTTCCTTGAACAGCTAGGATGCCTGTGTGGCTGCAGAGATATGAGCTGGAGAAAAACACAGGGAAGTGAGGTGAGAATGGTGTGGTTGGGGAAGAACCTTTTCAGGAACCGCTGGAAGGTGAGCTCACTAGGACGATTTGGCTGCTGTGTGGGGAAGGGCTTGGAGGCCGTGGGAGCCTTAGGAGGCTGACCTGTCCTCCCAGGTTCTGCCTCGACCCCCTCGAACCCCTCTGTGAAACTTGGATGAGGGTGGAGCAGAGCCAGGGAAGGGGCTAGACTGGGCTATGGGCGGAGGTGGAGCAGGCCTCACGACCTGCACAGACCTCCTTCTAGCTCCACCGGAGTCTCTCCTGGCCTCCCACCTGCGCTGCTGCTGACTTGGCCCAGTGCTTTAGAACCCTCAGATTTGGCACACCTTCCTTGAGTTTTACTAAATCCTCCTCTGGTGCCTGGTACCCAGCAGTGGCATCCAGGCCAGGTGCTCTAAGGCGGGAGCAGGACCCATGGGGGCCCAGTCCGTTACTCCCTTTCGGAAGTTCTCCACCCAGAGTGCATAGGGTGGACCACAAACCTTCAGGAGCTCCGGGACTTGCATCTGAGACTGGGGGTTGTTACTGAGGGTGGGTCTCAGTTTCGGGAGCGCATATTTCTTTCGAGAGATCCGGCGAGATGGGTGCTGACACGCCGATGGGGTAATTCAAATTGTTCATATGGGTAGTGATCTTGCAGAAAACATTTGCTCAAGCCCCAGCCCCCCAACATCTCCCCACCCCCCAAACCCTACC
>SJXQ01012329.1:317319-408906 GCA_006408695.1 Aepyceros melampus
CAGCAGGAAGAGGCGAGCCCACCGGCCACCGCGAGCCCAGTGCGTCCGCGCCCTGGACCCCGCCATGTGGGGTCTCCTGCTCGCCTTGGCCGCCTTCGCGCCTGCCGTCGAGGTGGGTCTAGGGGCGCCCAGCACCTCCGTGCTGGGCCTGGCGTCGCCCGCGACCACCAAGGCCCCGGTCCCGACCCCCCGTAGCAGCCCGGCTCAGCCGTCCGCGGGGAAGGAGAACGGTGAGCTTCCGTCCTACCCACGGCCCGCTTCTCCCGCTAATCGGTTGTCCCACTCTTCCGACCCCCGTGTGGCGACCCCTCCCCAGCACGCGCCCACACACCTCACACACGCCACACACGCCGCACTCTGCCGAGCGCCTGGGTGGCGACCCTGCCCCACGCGCACACACTCCCTGCACGGTACAATGGCTGCTGACTCAGCAGCCCTAGTTCCCGGCCAGACCAAGTCAGCAGTCCTGGGATAGGAGCCAGCGGGACGCTGCCTCTTCCAGCCCCAAACCTTCTTGTTTCTCGGATGGGGAAACTGAGGCTAGAGCCAGGAGGAGGGTAGAGAGAGGTGCAAAGACACCGAGGAGGGTGCAGAGCAAGACTGTGTGGGCTTGAGCCGGCGGCTGAAAGGAAAGAACAGGGGAAGGGAGGAAGCGCTCTCTGCCAGGTGCCCTGGAGGGACGCGGCCCTGCCTGGGGTGGAGACCGGGAAGGCTGCCGGACTTCCCAGCTTCTCAGATGTGGCAATAGAGAGGAGGAAAGCACGGGGATTGGCAGCCTCGGAGGGCTTCTTGGGAGAGGTAGGTGGAACTGGTTCTGAAAGGTAGCTCTGAATTAGGGAGAGCTGAAAAGGAGAGCAGCCAAGAGGGAAACAGTATGTGCAAAGGTACCAATCCCTGACACAGTTATGTACAGTGTGTGTGTGTGGGGGGCAGCTGTGGATCTCAGTGGGGAACAGTGGCATCTGCCCTGTGCAATGAATACTTTATACTGAAGGGCAGGCAGGGCAGGGGTCCAACTCAGAAAAGCCTGAAAACCTGGACAGACATGGGTTTGAGGACAGGACCTCTCAGCACAGTGATGGAAGTGGCACAGAGGCTTTGGGGTTATGAGACTGAGCCTGGAGCTAAGGAATGCTCCCTGAAGTGCATCTGGACTGAGATGTGAAGAAAGAATGGGAATTCGAAAATAAAGTCAAAGGTGGTGGATATATGATAGGGAAGGGGACAGCCAGGAAAAGAGGGAGTTAAAGAACTAACTTCAGCTCTTTGGAGCAAGCAAGTAGTTCCTAGTGGCAGTGTAGCTCTCTGTTGGTGAGGGCCAAGCAAGTAGTCACATCAGAGGGGAGAAGGAATCAAGGAAGTGGCTGGAACAGTAGGTTGGGGTCAGACTGAGGGCCTTAAAGTCCATGCTAAGGTCCTTGGATACATGTGGTGGGGCCTCCTGTGGACTCGTAGGTTTTCTTGGGGTGGTAGACCTCTCCATTTGAGGTTTCCTGCCATCCTTTCCTTCCCTGCTGCTCTGCCTCTTTGGTCTCCAGGGACTTCAGAACAGCATGTCCAGATTCGAGTCATCAAGAAGAAAAAGATCATCATGAAGAAGCGAAAGAAGCTAACTCGCCCCAGACTCCCAGTGACTGCCAGACCTTCAGTGACCACCAGCCCTGCAGGGACCCTTGACCTCCCTGAGAAGCGAGAACCAGGTACCACCACTCCAAGGGCTTTGCCCAGACTTGCAGTCTCTGGGACATGAACTAATGTAGCTCTTGGCCACATGGGCAAGCTTGGGTTCAGCTTTCCACCTGCCCTGACCACTGTTTCTCTGGTCCCAACTTACTGATTTGTCCCTGTCCCAGACTGTCCCCCTTTGGGCCTGGAGTCCCTGCGAGTTTCAGATAACCAGCTCGACGCATCTAGCAGCCAATCCTTTGGTCTTGGACCACACAGAGGACGGCTCAACATCCAGGTCAGCAAGGCAACCCTAGGACCTTCTTCTCTGCCCCTCCCACCTTCCCTTAAGGCCTACCCAGTTCTGATTGCTGCGTCCCGTGCCCACAGTCAGGCCTGGAAGATGGTGATCTTTTTGATGGGGCCTGGTGCGCCGAGCAGCAGGATGCCGAGCCATGGCTTCAGGTGGATGCTAGACACCCCACCCGCTTCTCGGGCATTATCACACAGGGCAGGAACTCCATCTGGAGGTGAGGCAGGACAGCTCCAGGCCAGGGAAGTTATGGGCAGACTCAGGAGGACTGGGGTGGGAGGCTTGGGGGCCACCCATGATCTCTACCCACCTTTCCTGCCAGGTATGACTGGGTCACTTCATACAAAGTCCAGTTCAGCAATGACAGTCGGACCTGGTGGGGGAGTAAGAATCGCAGCAGCGGGATGGATGCGGTGAGAAGTCCCATGGTGGCTGGGGCCCCCTATGCTGGGAGCTGGGCTCCTGGCCCACTGTAGGGTGCTGGGCTGGGCTTGGACTTCTCTGAGGACAAGACACAGGTGCCCACTTTGGCATCCCAGGAGAAAGGGTGGGTGGCACCCAGCAGACAGCCTCAGGAGCCAGGTTGCTTTGGACTATGCCCGCATCCTTCCCAAATACTTCCTCATGCCACAGCTTCCTGCTGGAACACCCCTTCTGGCGATGGGCCTCAGTCCTTGCATCACTTCTCATCGCCTCGGGCTACAGTGTAGGATCCTGGCCAGCTTCAGGATTGCCTGCTCCCAAGTCACATGGCCATATTGGTCTGTGACTAAACTGGAAAGGATGACTGCCTAGGGCTGCCTGTTGGCAAAGGATGTGGGCAGCGATCTGTGTTTGACACAGTGAGCAAGTATCTAGCGGAGCCCACTAGGGTGGGTTTTTCAGTGAGTTCACAGGCCTGAGCATCTTCCTGGGCCTTGAGCCAGGCTGCTGGGGTTCAAGCGGCCCTTATAAGGACTTGATGCCCTCAGGTATTTCCTGCCAATTCGGATCCAGAGACACCAGTGCTAAATCTCCTGCTGAGCCCCAGGTGGCCCGTTTCATTCGCCTGCTGCCCCAGACCTGGCTCCAGGGAGGTGCAGCTTGCCTCCGGGCAGAGATCCTGGCCTGCCCAGTCTCAGGTGGGGAGACAGACAAGGGTTAGATGGGCAGGGCACACCCTCCCCTGGGAACTCACCATTTACTGTGAACTCATCCTCTACCAGATCCCAATGGTCTGTTCCCTGAGGTTCCCGTGCTGGGATCCTCCGACTCACTAGACTTCCGGCATCATGATTATAAAGCCATGAGGAAGGTAACCCGTGTGACCCAGGAGGGAGGATCTGCTCATCTCAGGCCTCCTGCCCATCAGGGCATAACTTGCTATGATTGCGCTCATGTCCCCCTCCAGCTCGCCCTCTTTTTGACCCCTAAACTTCCACGATTTCCCTTGCTTTGGTGCCTCTCTTATTCTGACCGTTCCTTCCTTGGCTGCTGCCCCCTCCTGTACTGCGCCACTGGTGTCCCCATCGTATGGGCCCTCGCAAACTTTTGAAGCCCTCCATGGCCTTGTGTGGTCTGAGCCCTGGGTCTGCTCCTCCCACGCCCCTCACCACGCTACGCTCACCCCCCAGCTGATGAAGCAGGTGAATGAGCAATGCCCGAACATCACCCGCATCTACAGCATCGGGAGGAGCCACCAGGGCTTGAAGCTGTACGTGATGGAAATGTCGGACCAGCCCGGGGAGCATGAGCTGGGTACTGGCAGGTGGGGCGGAAGAGGCGGGCCCAGCACAGGGAGGGGCCGGCGCGTGAGTCGGCTGCAAGCCCCTGTTTGTTCCCAGGAGAGCCTGAGGTGCGCTATGTGGCCGGCATGCATGGGAATGAGGCCTTGGGGCGGGAGTTGCTCCTGCTTCTAATGCAGTTCCTGTGTCGTGAGTTCCTGAGAGGGGACCCGAGGGTGACCCGGCTGCTCACCGAGATGCGCATTCACCTGCTGCCCTCCATGAATCCTGACGGCTACGAGACTGCCTTCCGCCGGGTAGGCCCCTTGGCCTGAGGGCAGCCTGCTTCTTCTGCCATGGTGCCTGGAGCCTGCTTCACTTGAACAGACTTCCTCCCTGGCAGGGCTCAGAGCTGGTGGGCTGGGCAGAGGGCCGCTGGAACCATCAGGGCATTGATCTGAACCATAATTTTGCTGACCTCAACACACCACTGTGGGAAGCAGAAGATGAAGGGCTGGTACCTGACACTGTCCCCAACCATCACCTGCCACTGCCCACTTACTACACGCTGCCCAATGCCACTGTGAGTATTCCGGGCCACCCTGGGGGCCTTTGTCTCTGTCTCCCACTCCCCTGACCTGCCCTTGTCCAGGTGGCTCCTGAAACATGGGCAGTGATCAAGTGGATGCAGCGGATCCCTTTTGTGCTAAGTGCCAACCTCCACGGGGGTGAGCTTGTGGTATCCTACCCCTTCGACATGACTCGGACTCCATGGGCTGCCCGCGAACTCACGCCCACCCCGGATGAGGCTGTGTTTCGCTGGCTCAGCACTGTCTATGCGGGCACTAATCGGGCCATGCAGGACCCAGATCGACGACCTTGCCACAGCCAGGACTTCTCCCTGTACGGCAGCATCATCAACGGGGCTGACTGGCACACAGTTCCTGGGAGTATGTGCCCGAGGGTGGGGTTACCCCATTCCCATAAAAGTGAAAAGAAAGTCTGACTCTGTGCAACCCATGGACTGTAGCCCACCAGGCTCCTCTGTCCTTGAAATTCTCCAGGCAAGAATAATGAAGTGGGTTGCCATTCCCTTCTCCAGGGTATCTTCCTGACCTGGGAATCAAACCTGGGTCTCCTGCATTGCAGGCAGATTCTTTACCAGCTGAGCCATCAGGGAAGCTCTAGCCCCATCCCCATAACCCTGGCGCAATGAGACAGTCTGCTCTCACATACAGTGCCAGTGTCAGCTGTCATCAGGAGTTGTCTCCCAGAGGAGGGCGATGGGAGGGCAGGGCTCCTGTCCCGCCTGCTTAGGCTCCAGTGTCTGTGGTACCCCTAGGCATGAACGACTTCAGCTACTACACACCAACTGCTTTGAGGTCACTGTGGAGCTATCCTGTGACAAATTCCCTCATGAGAACGAGCTGCCCCAGGAGTGGGAGAACAACAAAGATGCCCTTCTCACCTACCTGGAACAGGTCGGATCTGAATTCCCCCCACTCCCCGCGTGCCCAAGTCACTGCTGACTGGTCTGTTCTCCGTGTTGGACGCATCTCCCAACAGGGAGGTCTCCTAAGGTCGGGCTGAGCTATTCTGACTCACCAGTGCCATGGGTCACACTCACTTGGCATCAGACTGCCTTGGAGGGATACGGGATAGGAAGCAGAGTTTGCCAGCAGGGTGGTGTCAGACATTGTTGGAGAGTGGGAGTAGACCTGCCTACACTCCAGGCAGTGTCCATGGAGCAGACCCAGAGCTGTTCTCAGAAAAGACTCTGATTATGCAAGTGCAGGAAGTACCCTGGCATAGACACTTCACTTTCCGCAGGAACTCATGTCCCTTGGAACGACTCCGTAAGTATAGTTTCCAAAGATTCTAAAAGACAAGCCCATAACGAGAATCAGTGAACTTGCGGAAAGCCAAAAGATACACCCTCCTGCCAGGCGTTTATAGTTGTCTTGGTCCAGATGCCATTTATCAGTCAGGAGATACTTTCACCAGAGTATTGTCACCTAGGAACAGAGTAGATGCAACACCTCTATCAAATTTGTAGGGTACAGAGCCAGAAAATAAACTGGTCACTGAAGCAAAGGGATTTTGATAACCTTTTCCCACACAGGTGCGCATGGGCATTGCTGGAGTTGTGAGGGACAAAGACACAGAGCTTGGGATTGCTGATGCCGTCATTTCTGTAGATGGGATTAACCATGATGTAACAACAGGTGGGTGTGTGGGGGAGGGGATGGGGCAGTGCGGGAGGCGTTAACCAGGTCAGAAGCTGCGGGCCACTGGACGCTGATCTTGCCCTTCACTTCTCTCAGCATGGGGCGGGGATTATTGGCGCCTGCTGACCCCAGGGGACTACATGGTGACGGCCAGTCGGAGGGCTACCACACAGTGACACGGAGCTGCCGGGTCACCTTTGAAGAGGGTCCTGTGCCCTGCAATTTCCGCCTCACCAAGACTCCCAAACAGAGACTTCGAGAGCTGCTGGCAGCTGGGGCCAAGGTGCCCCCAGACCTTCGGAGGCGGCTGGAACGGCTGAGGGGACAGAAGAATTAACACCTCCAACTGAAGAGCCCCAGAGGCTTGGGCAGGCTGGACCTGTCCAGAACTGGAGGAGGGGTCACTGAGTGGGGAGGGCAGGACAGGGAGTAGGGGAAAGGTGCTTGGGCTCATTAAAGCTATTTGGCACCTCAGCCAGTCTTCCTGTGGTCTCTATGTCCCAGATCCTCTTCCCTGATCTCATTCTGCAAACACTTGGCTATTCTCATCAGTTAACTTTTGGAAAAATAGTATGGAAGGAGGATCTCACCTGGGTTCTTCCCGACCTAGGGTTTGGCAGAGCAACTCATCTCATCAACCCATCAGCTTCTGTGGCAGGTGGCACTTGGTGCTGTGAAACATTCTGTAAGCACCTCCTCAGTGCCAGCTATGCAAGGAGTCAAGGATAAACACTGCCTCTCAACCTCCCTGGGCTCCCAGTCGAGAGAGGGGACAGGCGTGCCAGGTGGAGGCTGGCTGCTGTGGGAGCAGAGACGGGAGTTGCACACATGGGAATGGGATACAGCACTGAGTGTCATTCAGGATGCAGTAGAGGTGACAGTTCTCGAAGTTAGATGGGAGGTGGTGTGCGGGCCCGGACAGGGAGAGCTCCAGGGAGAAAAGCAAAGAGAGCGTAGCCGAGAGCATTTGGGTTTGCTTCATCAGCCCTTCTGGAGAATGCTGGTAAATGATGGGATGCGATTTGTTTCTTTCAGACAAGGAGAAGTTGTGCATCAGTCAGTATCTTGCCAGAAAAATAACCAAATGCAGGTAGTTCAGTTTCAGTTCAGTCGCTCAGTCATGTCCAACCCCGTGACCTCATGGACTGTAGCACGTCAGACTTACCTGTCCATCACCACTCCGGGAGCTTGTTCAAACTCATGTCCCTTCAAGGTATTTCAAGGAGAAGGGAATTTAATACTGGACCTTGGATATAAAGATATTGAAAGAGCTGGATAAAAAAAAAAAAAAAAGGAAGCTGATAACATCCTTGGTCTGGTTTTATAAGCCTGTGTTTGGTGCTGGACCCACCACCACCTGTGGCCTCCAATAGCCAGCTGTGATCACCTGTGGTTGCCTGCTATGTCTGGAGACAGAAAGATTTCCTCCTTCATTCTGCTTTCTGTCTCCAACATATGAAGTCCACTGTGCAGTCCAATCTAGCTGTAGCCTAGTTTGCAAAGGAGCCCACAAAATGTAGTTTCCAGGCTCCTAATCCCCCTGGAATTCAAAGGAGAACTTGCAAGGGCAGGAATGGGGGGAATACTAAGAAGCAAAATATGGCACAAAGACATCCATGTAGCCTATTATGTAAGCTTTGCCTAGTGCTGGGCTGCTGTACTGTCCTCGTCTCTGTCCCTCTCTCATTTTCAATCTCAGATCACCACGAGGGATTTAGTGCCACACCTCCCATCTCCTGCTCCTTTTCTCCCCACCTCTAATGCTTCTCGTGCAGCAAAATGTTTCTAAAAAATTAGTTGTATAAGTTTCATATATATAATGAAAAGTACACATAAGTGGACAGCTTACTGGCACAGTGAATGACTCAACCGTATATTACAACAAACACTTCAGGTGTAAAGATATATGCACTTTGAAAGTAAAAGGATAAAAAATGATATATCATGCAAATATTAATCAAAGGAAAGCAGGAGTGGCTATCTTAATAGCAGACAAAGAAAGTTAAAGACAAAGCAGACAAAGAAACTTCTTTCAGGGCAAAGAAAGTTAACAGAAACAGAAAAGGATGTTATATAATCATAACTGAACACACCCAGGCTGAACATTTCCAGTGAATCTTTTCCCTTCTCTCTTGGGTACCCTAGAAACAGCTAGTTCAGCATAACTGAAATGGCATGTTAACTCAATCTCTGGATTTCCCCACTTCTAGAAAGACATTTCCCTGGCCAGAAAACTCCTTCTGTTACGTAGTGGTCAAGGGATTCTAAGGTGCCATCTACTTTCCTCATATATATGCCAAGTGGCAGGAGAACGGGGCCCCTCTCCTGCTCTTTTAACAGCAAGATCAGCTCTTCCTGGCCTAGCAAGCCATCTTTTGTATAATGGAACTTTGAGGCACTGTATGCATGATCTTAGCTCTTTGCTGAGAAGTTCCCTCCAGTCTTAACCCTAAACCTTGTTTGTGTCTGTACCATTTGTCTTTGCATTCCACTTGACATCCATGACAATATGGAGATGCATAATCTAGCAAAACTGAAGGCATTCCTGGGTATATATTATATACTATAGGGAAATCCTTGCACATGTACAAAAAGATACATATATGCTTATAGCAGCTTTATTTGTAACAGACTCAAATTGGACTCAACCCCAAAATCCATCAAGAGTAGACAGAGGAATAAAATATGGTACTTCTATGCAATGGAAATGTATACAGGAAGGAAAACAACCACTATACGCACCATGAATGACTCTCACGAAAACAATTTTGAGTGAAACACACTCAAGCAACACACAAAAGGAAAATAAAACCATATTGTTTATGGTAAATAAAAGCAGAAATATGATTATGATAAAAGTTAGGATAGTGATTGATTCTGGAAGGATCAGTGCAGCAACAATCAGAGAGGAGAATATGGAGGGGGGAGATTCTGAAATGCTAGTAACATTCTTCTTCATTATCTGGTGAGAATACTTTGGTGTTCACTTAAAAATAAATGCTAAACTTTGTGTGAACATTTTATTTACTTAAAAAGTATCCATTTTCATTTATTAAAATTTTGTATATAATAAAATCCACTTCTTGGAGGTATACTTTAATGAGTCAAGCATAAAGATTCTTGTAACCACCAGCATGTGAAATGAAGTGAAAGTCGCTCAGTCATGTCTGACTTTTTGCGACCCCATGGAGTGTTGCCTGCCAGGCTCCTTCCGCGGATTTTTTAGGCAAGAATACCACAGTGGGTAGCCATTTCCTTCTCCAGGGGATCTTCCCAACCCAGGGAATGAACTCAGATCTTCAGCACTGCAGGCAGATTCTTTACCATCTGAGCCACCAGAGAGGCCCCAACCACTAATGTTCAGTTCAGTTCAGTCGCTCAGTTGTGTCTGGCTCTTTGCGACCCCATGAATCGCAGCACGCCAGGCCTCCCTGTCCATCACGAACTCCCAGAGTTCACTCAAACTCATGTCCATCGAGTCAGTGATGCCATCCAGCCATCTCATCCTCTGTCGTCCCCTTCTCCTCCTGCCCCCAATCGCTCCCAGCATCAGGGTCTTTTTCAATGAGTCAACTCTTCGCATGAGGTGGCCAAAGTACTGGAGCTTCAGCTTTAGCATCATTCCTTCCAAAGAAATCCCAGGGTTGATCTCCTTCAGAAGGGACTGGTTGGATCTCCTTGTAGTCCAAGGGACTCTCGAGAGTCTTCTCCAACACCACAGTTCAAAAGCACCAATTCTTCAGCACTCAAGCTTTCTTCACAGTCCAACTCTCACATCCGTACATGACCACTGGAAAAACCATAGCCTTGACTAGACAGACTTTTGTTGACAAAGTAATATCTCTGCTTTTCAATATGCTATCTAGGTTGGTCACAACTTTCCTTCCAAGGAGTAAGCGTCTTTTAAATTTCATGGCTGCAATCACCATCTGCAGTGATTTTGAAGCCCCCCAATAACCACCAATGTAGACACAGACAAAAAGAACTCCTGGGAATTCCCTGCCAGTTCCCTGGTTAAGACATTGTGCTTCCACTTCAGAGGGTGCAGGCTTGCTCCCTAGTCCAGAAACTAATGGAGAAGGAAATGGTAACCCACTCTAGTATTCTTGACTGGAAAACTCCACAAACAGAGGAGCCTGGCAGGCTATACAGTCCATGGGGTTGCAAAAAGTTGGACACAACTTAGTGACTGAGCACGCACCAGGAACTAAGATGCTGCGAAGTGCCGTCAAAAAATAGAAGAAAAAATTAAATTAAGCCCCTACCTCATACAAAAACAAATACAAAAAGTAAAGCTGTAAAAATTACCAGAGGAAAATTCAGAATATTAAAAAAAAAAAAAAAGACTTTCCTCATGCTGCCACTCGTATTCAGACTCTTGTCTCATCCCAACTCTAGGCAACCACTAGGTCATATTTCTGTTCTTACATCTTCGTTTTAGCTCAGTGAACTCTCAGGGTAAGCCTAGAGATCTACGGATGTACATCTACGTCCAGATGTACATCTGGACATCTCAAACCATCAAAAACTAAAGACAAAGAGAATTTTTTCATTTGCCTTGTTTCTTTTTTGCATATAATTTTATTTATTTTATTTTTGGCTATGATGGGACTTCGTTGGTGCATGTTCTTTTTTCTAGTTTCAGGGAGTGAGAGGCACTCTCTAGCTGTGGTGGGCAGCCTTCTAATTGTGGTGGCTTTGGCAGGGGGCAGGGAGGGGGCTCCAATAGTTTCAATGCTCGGGTTCTAGAGCTTAGGCTCAATGTAACCATTATGGTGCATGGGCTTAGTTACTCAGTGGTATGTGGAATCTTTCTGGGATCAAACCCGTGTCTCCTGCATTTGCAGGTGGATTCTTTACCACTGAGCCACCAGGGAAGCCTAAAGAGAGAATCTTGAAGGCAGCAGGAGAAAAGTGGCTTATCATGTATAAGAGACCAAAGAAAGGGTTCTTTTGTCCATTTAAAAATCTAGGTGATTTATTTTCTTAGTTTTGAGTTTTGAGAGTTGGATATAAACCCTTTATCTGATAAATGACTTGCAAATTTTATCTCCAGTCTCTTGCTTTATCTTTTAATTCTCTTGCTAGTGTTCTTTGCAGAGAAGTTTTACATTTTGATAAAATTTAGTTTATCAGTTTTTTCTTTTGTAGATGGTTCTTTTTGTGTCCTATATGAGAATTCTTTGACCAATCAAAAATCATGAAGATTTTCCCCTATATTTTCTTCTAAGAGTTGTACAGTTTTGCATATTACATTTAGGTTTATNTGGCCAGGCCTTCGTGCTTGATCTCTGCTCTCAGCATCTGCTTCAGTCTTCTCAGTCTCTGAACAGGAATGTTGTGGAGAAGCACTCCCCTCAGTGCAGGTCAACTGTGTTGTTCCGTGTCCTGAAGGACCCACTGCTGCTCCAGTGAACACTTTAAACATTTCTGTTCTCCTTCCAAGTTCTCAAGCTGCTGCTGACTTTCAACTCCAAGTTTCTGGTGCTTTGGGCTTTTCTCAAATGAGATTCCTGAACCAGGTGAGTTCCTCCTAGTGCAACCAACACATGGAATAACCTGGGTGCACGCTCAGAGGAGCCCCTGGTGTCTCCACCATTGTTCACTGTGGGGCGGGGCTCCCTCTATTGACTGTGTTTCTCTGGGAGGCTGGACAGTCTGGACCTGCAGTGCTTGGCAGGCAGAGCAGGTGAAGTCATAGGAGAGTGTCTGACAGAGCTAGAACTTTCTCTCAGGTTCTGCTCTGAGTTGGTGGTTTGCAGTTGTAAGGGGAAATTGACAACCGGAAACCGTAATGGAGAAGGACACAGCTGTATGAACGGAGAGGACGCCTTCATGCAGAGTGAATGAGGAGAGCATGCTGGGGATTTCTACACTGAGAGGAAGCAAACGATTGTTATATTTGAGTGTAAGGATAAGATATTCACCTGACCTCTTGCCAACTGAATACCACGTATTCAAGCATCTCTACAATTTTTTCCAGGGAAAAAATTCCACAACAAACAAGAGGCAGAAAATCCTTCCCAAGGATTCATCAAATCCTGAAGCATGGTTTGTGTTTGTTTTTTTTTTTGATCTTTGTTTTTACATTACTTTTTTTGAAAAAAAATTCAGAGTTACAAAAAGCATTGGAGTGGTTATGTTCACTTCAAGGTCCTCAGAGCAACAAACAACACAGCTAGAGCTAGAGTATTTTTGCTTCTAACATGCAAATCCTAAAGAGGGCTCAAGGAATCGTAAAATGCATTTTTTAATCAAGCTGCCATTCAGGCTTGGTGTTTCTGTTTTACAAAAAACAAAGTAAGTCTTTTACAGTAAGAATTTAATAAAGGAAGAAAAATCATAAGGTAAAAATAAAATATACATTTTCCCATAAGTATACCTACATAATATTTTATCAACAAAATAATTTAAATATTTATAAATAGTTAAATAGATATTAAAATAAATAAATAAATAAATGTCCAGGTAGTTAAATACATAGATAGATCAGCTTCGGCATTGGTGAGGAACCAGCGCCTATAGAGTAGAACATGATGTTGCTTAATATTCCAAAAATCATTTGACACACTGATTCAATTCAGGGCACAATGACAGCAGAAATGAGAGTCTTCCACATGGCAGCGCAGGAGGAAGTGTGGTCTGTTGGTCCAGGAGAATCATTTCCCTGTTGAACCAGGTGTGTGTCAGTCCTTGCTCCTGAATCTCTCCTGCAAGTTTGCTGAGGAAGAGAAGGCTCTCATGACTTCTGCTCTGACAACCTCCCAGGCACAAGGGCTGTGTCCCTTCTCTTGCAGATAGAGAGTGATTCTGTGGAAGTATTTCCTGACAGCCAGGCTGGAGTCCTCCTTGAGCAGGGGAGCCCCTCGCAGCCCCTCCTCCTGTCTGAGACAGGCTTGCAGGTCAGTGAGCTGCTGATCCAGTGCAGCGCGGAGCTTGTCCAGGAGGCTCTGGTCCCACGCGGCGGCCGAGCCCTCTGTGCTGAAGAGCTGGAAGGTGTGCTGGGTCACCTCGTGGAGCACAGAGATGGCTTGAGCCTTCTGCAACTGGCTGCCACCCAGCGCCTCCTGGGGGAATGCGAAGTCATTTCTGTCCTGCAGGCAGGAGGAAGGGGAGACCCTCCTCAGTTGTCGCAGGAGCATCAGGACCCTCCTGTTGGCCAGGCTGTGGGTGTGAGGCAGGTGGCAGCCCAGAGAGCAGATGGCGTTGCAGCTGAGCAGCAGCAGGGCCAGGAGTAAGGACCAGGCTGGGGCCATCGGGGACCTTTCAGAAGCTTCTGGCCTGGGGCGGTGGGTGACTCTGTGAACCTGCTTTCTAGATTCTCTGAAGCCCTTCCTTCAGGCTTGTGTCTTAAATAGGAGCCCATGGTTTCCATTTCCCGAAAGTTCCTTCTCATTTTCTACTTTTGTTTTTGTTTTTCAGTTTGCACTCTCCAGTGGGTTAGGGCAGCATTTCTCAACCATTTTTCTCATATTGCCCTTCTTTCTTCTGCCCACAGAGCCTTTTTAGATATATTTTCTTAATTGCCCTGCTCTGTGAAATTTTGATAACACAGATATACTGTGTATGTATTTATATACTCTATGAATATCTTTTCTCTGTTCATAGAAAAAGGAGGTGTAAATCTTACTCTTTGTATTCAGTATAGTTTAGAATTACATAAAATTTTAAGCTATAATTTAAATGTAAAACCTACTGAATTATTTTTTCTTTATAAACAGTTTTCTGAGTGACTTTGAATGTCATATGTTTACTTTTATAAGTAGGTATGTATCCAATTACATATTGAAATAAAATTTACATAAATACTTTTAATAATACCAAGATATAGACATACTTAAAAGTCATTCAAAGCTGCTCAAATAATTGAATAACTTAAAAATAGTTCTTTAATATTTAATTTGAGTATTCATCATTGAATTTTCTTCATGTCAGAAAATAATTTTTAGTTTTGCTGCCTGCTAGACATTCATCTGGATATTATGAACATTTTTTCCCTTTAAGACATTGACATGTTGAACCACCTTTGGAGAATTTTGTAAGAAAAGATAACATTTTTGTATTTTATTTACAAATAAATTTTCCATTTTTATGTAATTTCTGGAGGACAAATCACACTGACCTTCAAACATAAGTGACATGAACGAGACAATGGTTTCTCAGAAGCACAGAAAGGCCGCTCTCACAATATGACTCTGAGATCAAGCAAAAGATGGAAAGTCCTCCAGTGAACCATCTGTCACCTTAGATGGTACACTGACCTTGTATACAATTTGTTTATATTCCATAAACTCAATCTCAATGCTTCTCTTATGTATGATACCCAAGAAAGGCCAAAGACTGGTGTCAATCCTAAGGGGTGAGATTTTGTTGTATCAGGTTGAGCTTTGACGTGTAATAACTAATCATTGTAATGACAAGATTTGTTCATATTCCAGAAAACTCATGCCTGCATGCGTGGAAGTAGCATTATCCCCAGTGAGAAACCATGATTTAGGAATCACGATGCATGTGAATCTTTTTCTCTCTTCCTTTGCATTAAATTTCAGATTTCCCAAATGACTTTCAAGTTCCAATCCACGTCTATTGTTTTCAAATAAAAGGAAACCATCTTTGTAATTAATTCGGAATGAGATAAATACTATTTCATGGGAAGATTTAACTTTTGGCTCTGCTCCTGAATTCTATTTTACAGTGGATTTTATGTTGTCTTGTCCCCTTATGTTCCAAACTTCGAATAAGAGATACGTGACCATGTTTGGCAAATCAGCTCTGTAGTGACTGACTGAACTCTGTCTTCTTCTCTGTGGTATCCTCTGCACCAGGCCCAGTGGAATCGCTCAACAAGTTGTTTTTTGTTATTTATTTATTTATTCACTTCTGGATGCCCTGGTCCTCACTGCTTGCTCAGACTTCCGTCAGGTGTGGCAAGTGGGGGTCGCTCCTCCTCGCAGTACCCGGCTTCCTTGCTGTGTGGTCTTCCTCGGGCTCCAGTATGCAGGCTTCAGGAGCTGCAGCACATGGACTCTGAGCAGGGGCTCAGCAACAGGGGAGCACTGTCTTAGTTGTTCCGGGGCAGGTGGACACTTCCTGGACCGGGGATCGAATCTGTCTCTCCTGAGGAAAGATTCTTCTTCACTGCACCATCAGGGAAGTCCTCAACAAGGAATTGTAGCTAAAGCAGTTTCTCAGATTTCCTCCTACTACTGGAAGGCATTTACAAATCACCAAGCTATTTTTCTTCATCTGGGCCCTATTTCCTGGAATGATAATAGACGCGGCTAGTATTTCCACTCTATTCCTGCTGGTAAGAGTGTACTGAGTTTGTTGCTAAAACCACTAGGAGTCTCCTTCCTTGAAGAAACATGGGGTCTGGGGATTCAAGTAGCAAGTGCAACACACTTTCAGCCTTTGCCCAGCACTATATTAAACTCAGGAGGATGCTCACCCCTAATTGTCCCTCAACTAGCTCATGATTCCAGAAAACATCTACTTCTACTGCATGGACTGGGCTAAAGCCTTTGACCTTGTGAATCACAACAAACTGTGGAAAATGCTTCAAGAGATAGGAATACCAGACCATCTTACCTGCCTCCTGAGAAACCTGTATGCAGGTCAAGAAGCAACAGTTAGAACTGGACATGGAACAATGGACTGGTTCCAAACTGGGAAAAGAGTACATCAAGACTGTATACTGTCAGCCTGCTCATTTAACTTATATCCAGAGTATATCATGCGAAATGCTGGGCTGGATGAAGCACAAGCTGGAATCAAGATTAACGGGAGAAATATCAATAACCTTAGACATGCAGCTGACACCACCCTTATGGCAGAAAGAGAAGAGGAGCTAAAGGAACACATTCCCTAAAGATGAAAGTGAAAGAGCAGAGTGAAAAAGCTGGTTTAAAACTTAAAACATTCAGAAAACTAAGATCATGGCATTCGGTCCCATCACTTCGTGGAAAATCAATGGGGAAACAATGGAAAGAGAGACAGACTTTATTTTCTTGGGCTCCAGAATCACTACAGATGGTGACTGCAGCCAGGAAATTAAAAGACACTTGCTCCTTGGAAGAAAAGTTATGACAAACCTAGAATGCATATTAAAAAGCAGAGACAATACTTTGTTGACAAAGGTCCATCGGAGAAGGCAATGGCACCCCACTCCAGTACTCTTGCTTGGAAAATCCCATGGACAGAGGAGCCTGGTAGGTTGCAGTCCATGAGGTCGCCAAGAGTCAGACACGACTGAGCAACTTCACTTTCACTTTTCACTTCCATACATTGGAGAAGGAAATGCAACCCACTCCAGTATTCTTGCCTGGAGAATCCCAAGGATGGGGGAGCCTGGTGGGCTGCTGTCTATGGGGTCGCACAGAGTAGGACACGACTGAAGTGACTTAGCAGTAGCAGTAGCAGTCAAGGCTATGGTTTTTCCTGTGGTCATGTATGGATGTGAGAGTTGGACTGTGAAGAAGGCTGAACGCCAAAGAATTGATGCTTTTGAACTGTGGTATTAGAGAAGAGACTCTTGAGAGTCCCTTGGACAGCAAGGAGATCCAACCAGTCCATCCTAAAGAAAATTAGTCCTGACTATTCACTGGAAGGACTGATGCTGAAGCTTAAACTTTAATGCTTTGGCCACCTGGTGTGAAGAGCCGATTTATTAGAAAAGACCTTGATGCTGGGAATGATTGAAGGCAGGAGGAGATGGGGATGACAGAAGATGAGATGACTGCATGGCATCACTGACTCGATGGACATGAGTCTGAACAAGCTCTGGGAATTAGTGATGGGCAAGGAAGCCTGACATGCTGCAGTGCATGCTGTCACAAAGAGTTGGACACAACTGAGGGACTGAATTCAACTGAGGTCATGATAGAAAAGAACATGCCGGATGTCATACACAGACCCATGTATCTGAACTCAAACTCTCCCTGAGGCTCAGAGCTCACAGAAACCAGGCAGTTCACCACAGTTCTCTTGGTGGATCTTTACCGACATGGCAATTACTTCTACATTGATCCAGATACTTCAGAGACTCCTCACAAGGAATGATGAACGATCATTTTCATGCTCCATTTATTCCACTGCATCGGCTGTGGAGTTCCATTTCAGTATGACTTCCAGTATTTGACACGTAATAATTAAAGCCTTATGACAGGTTGAAAATCTAGAGTTTGGATATGAATCCCTGATTTCCTTTTTTTGCCTACTAACCTGTTCTTTTTTTTTTGGCTTAGCGTGACTATATTCTTACAAGCATGTAGACTTTAAAGCCCTTTATGTTCTGAATGGTTAGGACCCCACAAAATTCATATTTGAAGTCCTAAACCCCAAACTAATGATATCAAGTGACAGACGATTTGGGTGTGGGGATGGAGACCTCACAAAAGGAAATAATGCCCTTATAAAGGAGGTGAATATAAACTAGTCTCTCTCCTGCCCTGTGATGATACGATGAGAACTCTGCAGTGTGAGACCTGAAGCAGGCTCTCACCACAACTGGACCACACTGACCTCCAGTTCTTGGATATCCAGACTCGAGAACTAATTTGCAGCAATACAGTTCTGGTCTTTGCAAAGTACCCTGTCTATGTTATTTTGTTGAAGAAGCTTGAACAAGAAGATATACATGCCCTAATACCTCCAGGAGTCTGTAAAATACCTGAAACGAGAAATCAACTTCCTCAACCCCATTTCCTAGACATTTCATCTGGGCTGTAACATTTCTTGAGATCAATCAATATTCATGTGACATCAATTAACAAGCATGGTAATGTTAGGAGAAACAATAATCCCAACATCTGTTAATAGATATGATGTGATAACACAATAATTTAAATATTCTTCATGGTTCTACAAGGGAGGATACGATGAAATAATGTGTGAGATAATTTTTAAAGATCATTTGCAGAAATACTTTCAAGTTTGCATTTTCAATATTTGGAAGGTATGGTGAGGGGAAGACCCACTGTCCCTCTTGTGGTTCAGTGATTCCTGCTCACTCTTTCCTTGTCTCCCTCAGGTAATAAGGAAACACTTTGTCTACACTTGTAGATGTTCTCCTCATTGGCCTATGCCTTTGGGAGTCAACCTGAATGCTTCTTTCAAATAGTCTATGATGCTCTGAACTCTGACTGACATCTCTGTCATCTTCCCCAAGCTGCAACTGTGATATAAGAGTTTGTCAGAGTGTGTGCAAGCAAGAACATTGGAGTTCCCCTTGCACACCCACCCAGAGCTCCATTAGGACAAATAGTGCAAAAATGAAAAAAATGGTCTTGTGCACTGTAACTTGTCTTCTCCTCTCTTAATCATCCAATTTTTCCCAATTTCCTTGCGTGAGACTCCTGTGAGGATAAGTCCAGGCCATGTAATGTGAGAAGTGCTATTACCCCATCTAGTCCTGGTGCTTGGAAGCATCCCATGTGATCCACCAGACTTTTCTCTTTGCCTTCAAGGAGAATAGACTCGAGTACTACAGGCAAATTTGGAGTCACAGGCTGATGATGGAAAAAAAATCTCAAAACAATGGCACCAATGTTTTCAACTCACTCTTTGGAGGAGAGGAAGCTAGAAGATTCACCTGATCAAGGCCTACATTCTGCTCTTCGAAGAAGGAAAGAGAAGTGTCCACTTAGATTCAAATTCCTGACACATTGCTGTTACATGTTAAAGAAGCTAAGCATTAGGTTAACTGACAAAACCTTTAACAACGTACTCTCTTAAAAACTCTTCCATAAAAAAATAAATTTCATATGTTGAAAATAGCAAATACCCTCAACACATAAAAAATATTTTAAATTATGTTATAAAATTATTTATTTATGAAAAGAGATTGTGTTTCTCTGTCTAAATATTTTTGTAAAATTGTGATTTTCATTTCAGACATTTTTCAGCTTGTAAGTAAACAGATGATCACTTTGGAGGCTTAAGCAAACAGCAGTCTGATTGAATGGACAGTTGTCACAAGTATAATTTTCATTGTATCTGTTGACATTTCTTGAGCATTCTTACATGAGGAAAGGCACTTTTCAATTTCCACTCTGACAACCTCCCAGGCACAGGGGCGGTATTCCTTTCCCTTCAGGTAGAGATGGATTCCTTGGAAATACTTTCGGACAGCAATTCCCAAATTGGGACAATCCAGAGTCACTTCTTCCAGCTGTTCCAGGCTCTGACCCAGGCTGGAGTAGTTTGTCGAGGAGGGTGCTGTTCCAAGCAGCACAGCTGCTCTCCATGGTGAAGAGGCTGAGATCTGCTGGACCATCCGTTGGTAATAACAGGTGCGTTGAGTCATCTGGATTGAGGTGATATTTCCTCTTCTCCAAAGAAACTTGAAGTGGTGTCTGTGCTCTAGGCTGACTGAGAGGGGGTCGTTTTCATCTGTCTCAAATGTATGAAGATTTCTTTGCTGTCAAGAGGACAAGCAGGGATGGAGCAGAGCATCACTCCTGCCACTAGCAAATAGATCTTGGCCACAGTGAGTTTCCGTGATTCACTAGAAGGCCAACAGGGGGCGCGCTGACACCACCAATCAATGAGCGAAAGGTTTCTTCGCCGGATCCTGGCACAGCGCCCTTCTCTGTGCGTTCACAAGAGGGCGGAGGATGTTTTCTTATCGGTTTTATCAGTGAGTTTGCGAATTCTGAGACTTCGTTCAGCGGGTTTGGCAGCCAGAGGAAAGGCGTCGCTGCTCAGAGACCAAGTTGGTGCTCCTTGAGTTAGTGCGCCAAGAAATCTTCAATCCGAGTCCTCGCCAGAGACGTTTTGTTTCGTGGTAAGCCCGGAACCTTGCGTTTTCTGGTTTCCCCCGAGTGTTGTGCCTTCTTTTTGCACAGAAACTTGAGCGAGGCCACTTTTACAAAGAAAATGACTTTACGGAGGCCTTTGAAGCAGAGAATCAGAGCGAGTTGGGACCGATTTTACAGATTCGGGCTGGTTTCTGGCGCGATGAAGGGACAGCTCACGGAAAAGGGGACTTGACGGCGGCGATGGGACGACTGGACGGTGTTGCGGACGCCCTGCGGGTGAGTCGCAGCGCGGTCCCCACCCGAGGACGGGGGAGCTGTGTGCCCCTGGAGATGCTCTGGGACTTTCAGGGTTTCGTTCAAGGAATTGGCCTTGAAGTAGGGGAGTAAGTATTGAGCAACTGAAAAGTAGGAATATTCAAAAACAGCACTGTATTTTTATGCGTTTAAATTTATATTTAATTATATTTGTCTCGTTAAATATTTAAAATTTTTATTTTTGAAATATTTTTAAATATTAAATATATGATATTAAAATGAGTATTGAAATATTCATTTTATGAAAATAAATGTTAGCTACTATATTAAATATGAGTATTAAATGATATTAATATTTATTCATATTTTATTAAATCTTTTTAAGCTATGGTTTATTTATACTGAAACAAGAATTTAATATGATTTTACTTTACTGGCTTTAATGGAAGCCAACTCATTAATATATTCAAGATCACTTCTATATTTGTTTGACAATTTCTTGTGACTCTGTGACAGTTTTAAATAATTTTTATTTAACCTGAGTTTCTGAAATACCACTGCCAGCACCCCACCTTGAGTGTAGTACAGAAAAAAGAATTCATGCAGATGTCCCTGATCCAATGATTAAGACTGTGCTTTCAATGCAGTAAGGTGTGAATTTGATGCCTGGTCTGGGAATTAAGATCCCACATGCAGCGCTGTGCAGTCAAAAAGAAAGGAAGAAGATGGGAGAGAGAGAGGGAGAGAGGAACCAAAGGAAGAAGAGGCAGTGTTGTGTACAAAGCGTTGAGGGCATTTACCACATCTGATCTTTGCATTTTCTTTGGGAAGAATTTTATAGGTGAAATGAAAATTGCCCAGATTTCATTGGCAATGTGAAGCATTTCTTTGTAAGACATGTATGGTCTTGCAAATGAAAGGGCATTTCTTGTTTTTCTTGAAAATTTTCATGTTTTGTTCAGTGCATGTATTTGGGTATTTTCAATTTTTATTATTGATTTACTGTGTTATTTAAATTGATGTCTTAGACTTGGTGCTTTTTGACATTTCATACTCAAGAGAAGTCCTTTCTTACTTTACCCCAATACTAACCTAAGAAATAGCTTTAGAACTACTGTTGCCACCTTCCCTGGTGGCAGAGAAAGTATAGGAATGTCCCATTTCTTGTCATCCTCTCCTCTGTCACATTTTATAACTGATTTCCTGGTCTCTTAACCATTAAAAAAAATCTGTCTTAAAATAATATCACCAGAGGTGGTCTGAGACTAACTGAGGATGATGTTAGGGACTGTTTACCTCATTTATACTCTTCACAGAGGAGCTATTATTTTGTAAGACAATTTTTCAAGATGCTGGTCCCAAGCAAAAGGATTCAAGTGCTGTAAGATTTCTTTTCAAATGTTCCAGGACTGCTGTAAGCATGGAATCTTGGGATCTGCTCCTTCACAACCCCTTCTCCTAGACTTTGGTTTTGGTGGGCCTCAAAACACAGCATTTTAGCCATTTTCCTCCTCTCCACATTTTTTTTAAATTGTCTTTTTTTTTTTTTAGAAAGAAAATTTTCTTTACAAAAAATTTCCTAATGACAAATCTGATTTCTTTTTCTCTCAGTATGATTTTGAAGTATAGCATAATCTGTAGCTTAGAAAGTAGCATCAGAGGTGGTCTAAAACTTACTGAGGTTGAGGAAAGGGACTGCTTATTATCTCATTTATTAGCAGAGCAATTGTGTTTTATTAGATAACTTTCCTAGAATCTGTTTCTCTGCAAAGAACTTAAAGTACTGTGGTATTTCTCTCCATAACATACCAGGCACTGATCAAAAGGGAGGAAACATGGACTCCTGGGCTCCTTCAGAGTCATGCAGGCAGTCCCTCTCCTAGAATTAACACTTGGGGCCTCAACATGCAGACCCTTGGCAGTGTTAAGAGACTTGCAGGCAAAACTTCTCTTGGTTGGACTGAGGGTGGAGTAAAGAGGTTACTATTAGTTATATGCGTCCTGAGAAACGATGGGCTGGAGGAAACACAAGCTGGAATCAAGATTGCCAAGAGAAATATCAATAACCTCAGATATGCAGATGACACCACCCTTATGGCAGAAAGTGAAGAAGAACTAAAGAGCCTCTTGATGAAAGTGGAAGAGGAGAGTGGAAAAAGTTGGCTTGAAGCTCAACATTCAGAAAACTAATATCATGGCATCTGGTCCCATCACTTCATGGCAAATAGATGGGGAAACAGTGGAAAGAGTGGCTGACTTTATTTTCCTGGGCTCCAAAATCACTGCAGATGGTGATTGCAGCCATGAAATTAAAAGATGCTTACTCCTGGGAAGGAAAGTTATGACCAACCTAGACAGCATATTCAAAAGCAGAGACATTACTTTACCAAAGGCCTGTCTAGTCAGTTCAGTTCAGTTCGTTGCTCAGTCATGTCCGACTCTTTGCGACCCCATGAATTGCAGCACACCAGGCCTCCTGTCCATCACCAGCTCCCGGAGTTCACTCACACTCACATCCATCGAGTCAGTGATGCCATCCGCCATCTCATCCTGTTGTCCCCTTTTCCTCCTGCTCCCAATCCCTCCCAGCATCAGAGTCTTTTCTAATGAGTCAACTCTTTGCATGAGATGGTCAAAGTACTAGAGTTTCAGCTTTAGCATCATTCCTTCCAAAGAACACCCAGGACTGATCTCCTTTAGAATGGACTGGTTGGATCTCCTTGCACGGCTATGGTTTTTCCAGTGGTCATGTATGGATGTGAGAGTTGGACTATAAAGAAAGCTGAGCACAGAAGAATTAATGCTTTTGAACTGTGGTGTTGGAGAAGACTCTTGAGAGTCCCTTGGACTGCAAGGAGATCCAACCAGTCCATCCTAAAGGAGATCAGTCCTGGGTGTTCATGGGAGGGACTAATGTTGAAGCTGAAACTCCAGTACTTTGGCCACCTGATGCGGAGAGCTGACTCATTTGAAAAGACCCTGATGCTGGGAAAGATTGAGGGCATCCTTTTAACAGAGGATGAGATGGCTGGATTGCATCACTGCCACAATGGACATGGGTTTGGGTGGACTCTGGGAGTTGGTGATGGACAGGGAGGCCTGGCGTGCTGGGGTTCATGGGGTCACAAAGAGTCAAACATGACTGAGTGACTGAAATGAACTGAACTGAACTGTACTGAATTGGTTATACTGATATGATAGACTGTTATCATTCACTAAGTTTCATAGTCTCAGCCTAATTTGCAAACTTTGTATTATTTGAAGTAAAGAATGTCCTCTGTGGCTGCTACTAAAGTTATCTTCATCTTTTAGAAGAGGAACTCAAAGTCTGGAATGGCTACACTCAGGAGCCCAAGATTGTGTGAGAATAGAGCTTCCTGCTGCTCCCAGTCCCTCCTCTTCCTCAGCTCTGAGTACTGGACCTCAGCTGCTCTGAGCACGACTGCCTCCTTCCTCCTCATCCTGCCTCGATGTCCTCTTCCCTGCTCCCAGGAGGGCAGTCACCATTCGTGCCTGACTGTTCTGGAATGCACATCACCAAGCACATTGTCACATGTGTGTGTGGTCAGCACACTTTGGTGACGGAATAAAGAAACTGTGAATTAACCTGTGTTCAGTATTATGCCTCTGTTATCTGTAGACCATCAGAAAATGAGGACTATAGTCCTGTAAATCACTGTGGAAGAATTCAAACCTTATGTATTGGACCTTAAAAAGGAAATGCAGAGAGTTGTGCCTAGATTTAATTTGGTGCAATTTAAACTGTCAAAATAGACTATGTAGTCACACCTCTGAGTTCTCTTTCAGACTAAAGAAGAGAGTTAGATTGAGCCCTAGGTTTTTATTTCAAGCTGAGTTGACTCATATAGATGAATATCTCCTTTTCGATTGAGACGTTTCCATGAGTATATCTCATTTCCAGTGTAATAACACAAAAGAAGCATCGAAGCTGTGACATTCTCTGATGCCCAGAATAGAAGGGAAACATTTCTCCATGAAAACAAAATTGAGAAAAGTGCAGAAAATGAAAATTCTGCCCTATTTAAAGATCTTATTTGTGGGAAGGTGCTGGGAACAGCTGGATAAAGGCTGGCCCAGCCCAACATCTGCAGCATCACCAAGCTCACCAGATGCCAACCCCCGCCCTGATGACACGGAGGGTGATGTTCTCCAGCCCTGGAGAATGGTGATCATCACATCGCCATTGCCATCCTCCTAGAGACCAGCAATCACCAAACTCAGCACTTCAGTGAAACTGAGTCCCAGGGCTACAGGTCTACAAGGAGCGCAAGGCTGCCTTCCCTACGCCTCTGTGGCTGGGATGGGCACTGCAGATCTCCCTGTAACAGACAATGGCCCTCCCTGCCCAGCAGGCACCAACTCCAGGTCCAGCGCCTTGAGCTCGAGCGTGGGATCCACCAAGGAGAACCAAGGAGTCCCAGTTGGAAGGAGCCCCGGGCCCGGCAAGGCGCTGCTGGGATCCAGGGAGCGCGTGAACCTCCGGAGCAGGGAGGAAACCTCCTTTTCTGGCCTGACGGCACAGGGGAGCTTTGCAGCCACTTTGCTCTGAGCCTATCATTTCTGCCCCTGCCTCTGCTTCCATCCTAACCTTCCCTGGAGGAGATTTTAGCCAGAGCGCTTTACACCAGTGCCCCTTTATGCAATGACTGATGGTTGGAAATCAGAGCATGTTGTGGTGTGTTCTCAGATTCAGGGTTGTTCCTGGAAGAAGGACTGATTCGGGGAAAGGGGAGAGGCACGTACAGTCTGGACTGGCATCTACTAGATATTGGGACCCTCCTGTGGGAAGCCGTGAGGACAAGACTGAGAAATGATTTCATTTAATATGAGTGGTTGCTTTCTCCTCCAGTGTTCAACTAGCTGAGAAATATTTTAAAATGTATAAATAAATCTGAAACTCACATGCCATTTAAATATTTTCCTTGTGCCAAAACAAGATCATCTGCAAATGTTTTCAAAATGACTTCTTTGTTCATCTCAGTTCAATTGAGTGAAAGCTGTAGTTGACAAACTTATGACCCAGTAACTACCTTAAATAATTAATCTCAGTTTTCAAAAATCTTTCTTTCTTCTCATCTCTTTTAGCCTAGGATCTTATGTTAAACTTTCAAATTTATACATAGGTTTGCATTGGAGAGTTTTATTAACTTTTTAAAACTGTCATTTCATACACATAAGTTGCTTTAAAATTAATAATCAAGATGGTTTTGTGTTCAGCATAATGTAGGTTTCCATTTAATATAGCATTTGCTACTTGATAGGCACCTTATATGCCAAATGTACTGATTGCATGTTGACTTGATGCCCAGTAAATATCTGTGTACTTGCTATAGCTATGAGATTATTTCATTTGCTAGTAAAATTTAAAAATGTATAGATATTCTTTGTACAATACTAGAAAAGATTAACCTATTCTAATTTACAGAGGTAGAAGTTTTGCATTAAAAATTAGAGTTGAACAAGGACAGATATGGCATAATCCTATTGAAGGTAGATTTGAAATAATGGTGAAAACTTTGTATACACTTGTCACAGTAAGAACTCTCACAGCTATGTTTAATGTGTCCCAGATGCTTTATATAATCTACTCATATTTGATAATTTTGTAAGTTGTTATATTATCATCATATAGAGTAAATAACATGAGATGGTAAGTTGAATGGAGTACAGTATTCTCATTATCCCTATTTTGTTTTTAATTGGAGAATAATTGCTTTACAAGTTGTGTTGGTTTCTGCTGTACAACAATGTAAACTAGCTATCAGTACATATCCACTCCCATTTCCCTATTTTAAAGCTGAGAAAACTGTAGTATAGGACAGAAGAATTGACTGGACGAAATAATGCAGGAAATGAAAAAACTATAGAGATGCCCAGATAACAAACATACTGATCACCTGAGAAGACAAGAATAACCCACAAAGAATAAAGACAAAAAATGTAGAAAGATTGTAATTTTCAAACAGTTTAATTGGTAAAACTCTTTTAAGCTTATCATCATTATTATTATCATTATTACACTTACACTTTTATTGACAACCCTGAGGGTTCTTGCCTGGAGAATTTTAGGGACAGGGGAGCCTGGTGGGCTGCTATCTCTGGGGTCACACAAAGTTGGACATGACTGAAGCGACTTGGCAGGCAGCAGAGGACCAGTACTATCCTACCATTGTGCAGGATGCTGGGTGGGAATAAGAAATGGAGAGTTGCTCCTGCTCTGGGGAGTCAATTCCTCCCCATTTAAGGGACTCTCAGTTAGAAGGTCCTGATGGAGGATGTGTGTTGGGGAGGGGTGTTTAAAATGAAAAGAAAGACTTTGATCTTGGAAACTACAGGCTATAAGAAATTCTTAAAATAATAAACGTTGAAATATGGTGAATGAAATGTATAAATTTCTGGCATCTTTGTTGATCAATTTTATAAATGAACCCTGGCTTGTTACTGCAGGAACTTGGGTATACCTCAATAATAATATTTTCTGTACAGATGTTGACATATTGATTATTAAACTCCTTCTTAGAAAATCTTACTATTTGAAGATACAGACATACCTATTTTTAGTAATTATCCTCCTGTTCAAATCTTAGCCAAACATAGGTCCATGGTGCTGAAGAAAAGATATGGTGGGTGTGCATGAGATGCTTCAACATATTTCAAACGGTCAAATATCAAAGTTTTGGCTTAGCTTCTGGTTCAAGATGGGGGAGTAGAAGGACATGCAGTCATCTCCTGCAAGAGCACTGAATTCTCAAGGAGCTATTGAAAACCATCCACAGGAGGACTCTGGAGCCCACCCAAAAGATACCCCATGTCCAAAGACAAAAAAGAAATTATAATGAGCTGGTAGGAGGCGCTCAAGCACAATAAAAATAAATCCCATACCTGCCCGTTGGGAAACCAACGAACTGGAAAACAGTACAACCAAAAAAGTTCTTTCACTGTTATGAAGGATCTAAGACCCATGTCAGGCTTCCAGGTCCGCGAATGCAGCAAAGGGCCTGGGTATCCCCAGGGAATCTGACTCTAAAGGCCAGGGAGATTTGATTACAAGTCTTCCACAAGACTGTGTGGAAGAGAGACTCCATTCTCAAAGCGGACAAACAAAATCTTGTGAGCACCAAGACGCAGGGGAACTGAGCAGCAGTGACCCCACAGGAGACTGAGGCAGACCCACCTTGGGTCAGCAGGGGCTTGCCGTGGCAACAAGGGTATACTGGCAGCAGCAATCCCGGAAGGCGCCCCTTGGTGTGAGTCCCCGGGGGGTTTCATAAAATCACACTTTAGTCATTAATAATGTTTCTTACTTCTTTAGTATGAGAAGGGTAACAACTGGTTTCTGAACTCTTTGTTGGATTTTGCCTTTCAGTAGCAATGTAGAGAAGGCAGTCGCACCCCACTGCAGTGCTTTTGCCTGGAAAATCCCATGGATGGAGGAGCCTGGTGGGCTGCAGTCCATGGGGTCACTAAGAGTCGGACACGACTGAGCGACTTCACTGTCACTTTTTACTTCACACATTGGAGAAGGAAATGGCAACCCACTCCAGTGTTCTTGCCTGGAGAATCCCAGGGACGGGGGAGCCTAATTATGGGTTCGCACAGAGTCGGACACGACTGAAGCGACTTAGCAGCAGCAGCAGCAGCAGCAATGCAGAGGCTCCAGGAGGTGACATTGCCAGCAAGTATGGACAAGGGACTTTACTGAAAAGAGAACTAGGATCCAACCCTTACAGCATAGGACTGGAGGGCAGAAGTCCATTTCACAGCGCCTGCTCTTTCCTTCTTGCCTCTGCATGTGTTTGATTTTCTGGATTGTTATGAGATCACTATTCTTTCCCTATTATTCATCTTTGTATTACATCAAAGCATTTTGTATTAATTCATCTTTCTCAAAGAGCTTTTTATGAACTCATAGGAGTGCTTTTAGAGATATGAAACCCAGAAACTGAAATGCTCTTCAGCGTACAACAAAGGAAAGTCCTCACACTGAAAACACTATGAAACTAGCACCCAAGTTGAAAAGACAATGCCTGTGTCAGGGGCCAGCACCTTTCCATGCTGCCCTCCAGTCACTGTCTCAGGGCGGCTGTCCTGTCTCCTCCCCGAGGGCAGCCACTCCGTGATTCTCCCGGTCCTGATGATTCCTGCCAGGGGCGCGTGATGCCTCTTGTGTGATATGGACTCACTGAATCCAAACAGTAATTGTATGAAAACAACACTTATTGCCCCCATATTAAAGATGAGGAAATTGACCTGTTGTGTTTGTCACATTTTTCAGTCACACTGTTGGTAAATAGCAAAGCTGGGATTCAGAAGTTTTGGAATTTCTGCTGCTGCTGCTAAGTCACTTCAATTGTGTCCGACTGTGCGACCCCGTAGACGGCAGCCCACCAGGCTCCCCGTCCCCGGGATTCTCCAGGCAAGAACTCTCCTCTCACTTGGGCTCTCTTCCTGTGGCTTCCACTCTGACTCCACCCTGCAGCTAGAAACCAGCACAGAACAGAGCTCCTGTGTGGAGGCAGTGAGGTTACTGAGAAGGGAGTGAATTGCTCAGTAAGGCAGTACTGAGGAGAAGGTGGGGGCAGAGTAATAGGAGTCAGGAGCAGCTAGTCAACACCATATGTCATCAGCTTTCCTGCAGGAGGTGACTGCTTCCCTAGATATGTAAATCAACCATTCTTTAATGAGGGAGTATAAATTAGTTATGCCTATAACATCAAGACTAACCATTTTCTACAATTTCATAATCTCCTTTCTACCTTTTTTCTTTTTGGCACCCTCCACAGCTTATAGGATCTTAGTTCCTCAACCGAGGCTCCCTGCAGGAAAAGCTCAGAGTCCTAACAATGGCACCAGCAGAAAATTATCAGAATTCCACCTTTTGACAAACATTTCCTAGAAAATGATAGAAATGTTCCACAGTATAAAGTGAACAAATACTATTTTGTGATAGGTATATGTAGACAGAATAGGATTTAGGTTTTCAAAATAAAAACTCAAGAAATTTATCTTGATAACTATTTAATAAATAACAATTTTAATGAAATAGGGAAATATATTTTCTAAATTTGAATACAGTATAAACATACACATCTTTTATATGAAAATATAAATATGAGATAAAATATTACATTAACTAAATAAAGAATAAATAAATAACATCAGGGCTGTCATCATTTATGGATTGATACCCCTGCATGTGATTATATTTATATCTACTTGCTTATTATGACGGACATGTATTGGCTGAGTTAATTCAACAAATTTGGTGGCTAAAGCAGAATTCAGAGTCTTCTGAAATGACCCCAGGTGAGCATACAAGGATGATGTGGCATCTTAGTCAGTGAGAGTCATGTCAAGGTGAGCTCAGGTCTCCATCCATTATTCTTAACCTTTCTTGCAAGCTGGCTGATGAAGAGAAGGATCTCATGATTTCCACTCTGACAGTTTCCCAGGCGCAGTTGCTGTATCCCTTCTCTTTCAGATAGACATGGATTCCCTGGAAGTACCTCTTCACGGCCATGGTGGGGCCCATACTTGCCAGGGCAGAGTCTTTTCTCCCAACACCTGCCCCAGGCAGGCGTCCAGGTCGTCCAGCTGCTGATGGAGTCCAGTGCGGAGCTGCTCCAGGAGGGTGGTGTCCCAGGCAGCAGAGGAGCGCTCTGTGTGGAAGAGGTTGAAGCTCTGCTGGAGCATCTCATGGAGCACAGAGATGGCCTGGGCCTCCTGGAGCTGGCCGCCCTCCACCATCTCCTGGGGGAAAGCGAAGTCTTTCCTGTCCTGCAGACAGAAGCGAGGGGAGAGTCTCCTCATTTGGCCCAGGAGCCTTAGGTTCTTCCTGCCAATCAGCACGTGGTTCAGAGACAGGTCACAGCCCAGGGATCCTCCCAGGCCGTAGCTGACCAGCACCAGGGCCATGAGTAGAGAGAGCACGAAGGCCATGGGGAAGATGCGGCTGCTGCTGGGCTGGCTGAGACGGCGTCTGGTGGAACCTTGAGGTAGGTTCTCTGATGCCAGGCTTTCTAAGCGAGGCCATTAAATAGAGAACATGGTAGTTTTCATTTTCTAGTCATTTCTCTACACTTTTACTTCCTCTTTTGATTTTCATTTATGTATTCACAGTATGATCAAAGAAAACCATCTAAACTATTAATTTTATCTATTTCCCAATAACTTCAAATGTTCCCAGCCAAATGGATATTTATCAATGAAATGAGAAGAGTCTTTGTCTTAAGTCAGATGTACTTTTGTAATTGCACACATTATCGCTCACTGTCTCTCATGCATAAATGTTGCTTTCCTCTTATCCAGGAACACATTTGTAGCCCTGATCTTAGGCTCCATTTTCCCCTTTTACTTTACATGGGAATCTAATCTCTCTCAGCTCTGTGGTTTCCATATTTATTAGGAATTTACCAGATCACTCTGGCAATTAAGCTCTTTGAAACAAATGATGCATTTTCTTCCATGTTTGATTTACAGAAGAGGCTGATTATTACGAGTCCAAGATCTTCTTCCACGTATCTGTTCTTTCTAGAACAATTTCCTGCAGGTCCCTGTGGTTGTGCTTCAGGGGACATGAGGTCAGGACTGTTACAGACATCACCCTTTCTTTCCACCATTTTCTTACTGGAGACCTGTTGTCCTTCACACACTGAGCCAATAATTCCACCAGAATCCTGGTTCTTCTCAGGGAACATGGGTGAGGAGACTCTAAATCCAGGACAATGATATTTTCCTAGCAACACCTCATAAGGGAGAGATGACATGGAGCCTCACCCTGTCCTCTGGAGTGACAGGGTCTGCTTCCAAACCTGCTTGATACCCTCCCTGAGAGCAGCCTCAATCCTCAGAATCCTGAGGACTTGAAAATCTCCTTTCTATGGAGGGCCTGTTTACTTGTTGCAAAAAAAATTCATCGCCCAGAACCCCTTCCCTCTCCCCTGGAGTGTTTGTGTGAAGGACCTTGTTACTCTGAGGTGACTTCCTCTTCTCCTGATCCGTGTCCTCAGGTGTCCATAGTGTCAGCAGCCCTCAGACGCTAAGAGCAAATGTGTATTTGTGCAAGTAAGTGGAGGAATTAATCCAACTGCACTCCCTTAACCTTAATAAAAATAAAAAGGACCCAGGAATTGAACCCGGGTGTCCTGCATCACAGAACAAGTCTTGGCCATCTGAGCTCCCAGGGAAGCCCTAGCCTTAGTAGACAAATAATTTTTATTTGACCAAGTATAGATTTAATTATTCAACCCTTTTACTATTGCACACTTGTTCTACTGAAATTTTCTGAGCTTGAGGTAGGAGATTCAATGATGATGTTGTTTCTGTTTATAAGCTATTTCACAGAGCCAAAGGTTGAACTTCATTTGTTCATTCAGTTCAGTTCATTTCAGCCACTCAGTTGTGTCTGACTCTTTGCAACCCCACAGACTGCAGCACGCCAGGCTTCCTTGTCCATCACTAACTCCTGGAGCTTACTCAAACTCATGTCCATTGAGTCAGTGATGCCATCCAACCATCTCATCCTCTGTCGTCCCACTCTCTTCCTGCCTTCAATCTTTCCTAGCATCAGGGTCTTTTCCAATAAGTCAGTTCTTCAAGCAGGTGGCCAAATTATTGGAGTTTCAGCTTCAGCATCAGTCCTTTCAGTGAATATTCAGAACTGATTTCCTTTAGGATAGGATGGACTGGTTGGATCTCCTTGCTATCCAAGGGACTCTCAAGAGTCTTCTCCAACACCACAGTTCAAGAGCATCAATTCTTTGGTGCTCAGCTTTCTTTATAGTCCAACTCTCATATCTATAAATGACTACTGGAAAAACCATAGCTTTGTTTGACTAGATGTACATATCAGTGATGCCATCCAACCATCTCATCCTCTGTCGTCCCACTCTCTTCCTGCCTTCAATCTTTCCTAGCATCAGGGTCTTTTCCAATAAGTCAGTTCTTCACAGCAGGTGGCCAAATTATTGGAGTTTCAGCTTCAGCATCAGTCCTTTCAGTGAATATTCAGAACTGATTTCCTTTAGGATAGGATGGACTGGTTGGATCTCCTTGCTATCCAAGGGACTCTCAAGAGTCTTCTCCAACACCACAGTTCAAGAGCATCAATTCTTTGGTGCTCAGCTTTCTTTATAGTCCAACTCTCATATCTATAAATGACTACTGGAAAAACCATAGCTTTGTTTGACTAGATGTACATTTGTTGATAAAGTAATGTCTCTGCTTTTTAATATGATATCTAGGTTGGTCATAAATTTTCCTCCAAGTAGCAAGTGTCTTTTAATTTCATGGCTGCACTCACCATCTGCAGTGATTTTGGAGCCCCCCAAAATAAACTCACCCACTGTTTCCACTGTTTCCCCATCTATGTGCCATGAAGTGATGGGACCAGATGCCATGATCTTCTTTTCTGAATGTTGGGCTTTAAGCCAACTTTTTCCACTCTCCTCTTTCATTTTCATCAAGAGGCTCTTTAGTTCTTCACTTTCTGCCATAAGAGTGGTGTTACCTGTATATCTGACTTTATTGATATTTCTCCTGACAATCTTGATTCCAGCTTATGCTTCCTCCTCCCAGCATTTCTCATGATATACTCTGTATATAAGTTAAATAAGCAGAGTGACAATATACAGCTTTGACATACTCCTTTCCCGATTTGAAACCAGTCTGTTGTTCCATGTCCAGTTCTAACTGTTGCTTAAGCCAGCTGAATTCCATGGGCATCTCTGTTCCTCTGAGAATTCAGGGCAGTGAGGACCAGGCTAGTAGGTCAGGAGAAATACCCTTTTTTCCTTTACTTGAGTGTAATATTTCATTTAGTTTTTAATACCCTATATTCACTTAGTGACTTACTGGACAAGATTTGTCTCAGTGCTCCTGATCTAGTTCTAATTCATGATGAGATAAAGGAAAGTAAAGAAAGCCATAGGGGCTGCATCTCTATCACTTTCAAGACTTTAGATTTTGTTTCTCTTTGCTAGTTTCCTAGAAAGTGCAATTGGAGATGTGTTTTGTGGACAAAAACAAAGCAAGTGTAAGCCTTCAATGTCATGTATGTGAAAGAAGGGAAGTGGTTTTCCCCTGACACAGTGACATATTCTGAGTTAGCAAACTTCAGTGCAGCACAGCTGGGGACAGGGCTGAGGCAGAGGGGAAGGATGAGGCCAGTTGAACAAGGAAGGGCTGGGGCACAGCTGCTTCTGACAGAAGCTCAATAAAGGCCAAGCCCTGGCTCTATTGACTGCTTTCAGCTTTGTATAATAGTCATTTGATGTTTCTTTCATATAATCCACATGTGATCAGTAGTAAAGAAAGAAGGAATAAGACACACCCGCCAGCTCACAAGAGACTGACAAGCAGAACCCAGTTGTTAGAACAATAACCCTCTCTGGCAGGAGCGTGGAATCTAGCTTTGCCGAGCATTTGTGTAGGTGATAAATACATCTGGGCACTGAGATGTTTGGGAAAGCTGGAATTAAAAGGAAAGGAATTAGGTGATTTTAAAGATTCTAATCTTATTCTAGATAATAGTAATTGTGATATTGAAAAATAATAACTGAATTGTATTGCTTGCTACTAATGCACAAGCCACTTTTCTAAGTTCTTTCAAATTTTAATTCGGTCCTCTCACTATTAGCTTATAGTCAGTCATGCAACTAGAGAGAAACATAAATCTTGACAACTGAACTATTCCTAATGTACCAAAGATACGAGGGAACACCTTAGTGGGTCTGCAATGATTTTTTCTTAAAGAACCCATTAAAAAAGTCAAGAGTTCCATTGAAGATGATATTTAGGAATGAACAAAATAAGTGTCAACTCACTCCAGGTGAGTGAGATGACAGAGGACCCTAATCCACTACAAACGCCAAAGGGTACCGTCTATGGTTTTGTGGGGTGATTCAGGTATGGTCTGAGTGAACAGAACTAAGTTCTAATCAAAAACAGAAAATCACTATTGTGTAGTTAGAATAGAATAGATATGTCTGTCAAATGAAGAAGGAAAAGAAAGCATTTCCTAGAGTTTCCTAGAGGTCTAGTCATCAGGATCCTATATTTTCACTGCTGCAGGCCGGGTTCAATCCCTGATTGGGGAACTGAGATCCCACAAGCCACACAGCAAGAACTCTTAAGATTTTATGAATTATTTCATCAATGAAATTTAGTAAAATAATGTTATTAAACCTACAGAGCTGACTGACTCCTGAAATCTTTGTCGTTTTAACTCTTGACTTTTCCAGTGAGTTTGAGAACAAAGAAGAAGCACCTACCCCTTTTAGCTCTGATGTTTCTCCTTCAGGATGACAACTAAAATGTAATTTGCCATCTTGTTCTACACGAATAAAGTCATTATACCCACTGCAGTCCCTGACCTCCAATACACCCTGATAAGAGTTAAGGGGGGAGATCAGGAACGAGGCTGGGAAAATTGACACAACAGGCCAGCAGAGTTAGATGATTCTCAGAGAAATTTTTTGAACCCAATTTTTTTTTTCTGTTTATTTTTTTTTAATTAATTTTTATTTTTTAGTTTGTTTTGCTTTACAATACTGTATTCGTTTTGTTACACATTGACATGAATTAGCCATGAGTGTACATGAACTCCCAATCCCGACCCCCACCTCCACCCTCCCGCCCCACACCCTCTCTCTGGATTATCCCCGTGCATCAGTCCCTAGCATCCTGCATCCTGCATCAAACCTGGACTGGCAATTCGTTTCGCTTATGATATCACACATGTTACATTGCCACTCTGCCAACCCATCCCACCCTCTCCCTCTCCCACAGAGTCCAAAAGGCCATTCTATACAACTGTGTCTCTTTTGCTGTCTTGCGTACAGGTTTATCATTACCATCATTCTAAATTCCATATATATGTGTAAGTATACTGTATTGATGTTTTTCTTTCTGGCTTACTTCACTCTGTATAATCGGCTCCAGCGTCATCCACCTCATTAAAACTGATTCAAATGTATTCTTTTTAATAGCTGAGTAATACTCCATTGTGTATATGTACCACAGCTTTCTTATCCATTCATCTGCTGATGGACATCTAGGTTGCTTCCATGTCCTGGCTATTACAAACAGTGCCGCGATGAACATTGGGGTACACGTGTCTCTTTCAATTCTGGTTTCCTCGGTGTGTATGCCCAGCAGTGGGATCGCTGGATCATAAGGCAGTTCTATTTGCAATTTTTTAAGGAATCTCCACACTGTTTTCCATAGTGGCTGTACTAATTTGCATTCCCACCAACAGTGTAAGAGGGTTCCCTTTTCTCCACACCCTCTCCAGCATTTATTGCTTGTTGACTTTTGCATCGCAGCCATTCTGACTGGTGTGAAATGGTACCTCATTGTGGTTTTGATTTGCATTTCTCTGATAATGAGTGATGTTGAGCATCTTTTCATGTGTTTGTTAGCCATTCGTATGTCTTCTTTGGAGAAGTGTCTATTTAGTTCTTTGGCCCATTTTTTGATTGGGTCATTTATTTTTCTGGAGTTGAGCTGCATAAGCTGCTTGTATATTTTTGAGATTAGTTGTTTGTCTGTTGTTTCATTTGTTATTATTTTCTCCCATTCAGAAGGCTGTCTTTTCACCTTGCTTATAGTTTCCTTTGTTGTGCAGAAGCTTTTAATTTTAATTAGATCCCATTTGTTTATTTTTGCTTTTATTTCCAGTATTCTAGGAGGTGGGTCATAGAGGATCCTGCTGTGATTTATGTCAGAGAGTGTTTTGCCTATGTTCTCCTCTAGGAGTTTTATAGTTTCTTGTCTTACGTTTAGATCTTTAATCCATTTTGAGTTTATTTTTGTGTATGGGGTTAGAAAGTGATCTAATTTCATTCTTTTACAAGTGGTTGTCCAGTTTTCCCAGCACCACTTGTTAAAAAGATTGTCTTTAATCCACTGTATATTCTTGCCTCCTTTGTCGAAGATAAGCTGTCCATAGGTGTGTGGATTTATCTCTGGGCTTTCTATTTTGTTCCATTGATCTATATTTCTGTCTTTGTGCCAGTACCATACTGTCTTGATGACTGTGGCTTTGTAGTAAAGCCTGAAGTCAGGCAGGTTGATTCCTCCAGTTCCATTCTTCTTTCTCAAGATGGCTTTGGCTATTCGAGGTTTTTTGTGTTTCCATACAAATTGTGAAATTATTTGTTCTAGCTCTGTGAAAAATACCGCTGGTATCTTGATAGGAATTGCATTGAATCTGTAGATTGCTTTGGGTAGTATACTCATTTTCACTATATTGATTCTTCCGATCCATGAACATGGTATGTTTCTCCATCTATTAGTGTCCTCTTTGATTTCTTTCATCAGTGTTTTATAATTTTCTATATATAGGTCTTTAGTTTCCTTTGGTAGGTATATTCCTAAGTATTTTATTCTTTTCATTGCAATGGTGAATGGAATTGATTCCTTAATTTCTTTTTCTACTTTCTCATTATTAGTGTATAGGAATGCAAGGGATTTCTGTGTGTTGATTTTATATCCTGCAACTTTACTATATTCATTGATTAGCTCTAGTAATTTTCTGGTGGAGTCTTTCGGGTTTTCTATGTAGAGGATCATGTCATCTGCAAACAGTGAGAGTTTTACTTCTTCTTTTCCAATCTGGATTCCTTTTATTTCTTTTTCTGCTCTGATTGCTGTGGCCAAAACTTCCAGAACTATGTTGAATAGTAGCGGTGAAAGTTGAACCCAATTTTTGCAACTTCTCATACTTAGAAAAGCACGGAAATCATTTATAGAGACATCTGTTCCTCCTGACTCTCAGCCACCTTCTACCAAAATGTGAGCTTGTTGCCATGTAACCCCTTTACTACAAACACGTATACGCTGACCTGCCGCTAAGTCCCTGAGCAGGTCCTCAGAGCTGAGGAGAGGCTGTCTTCCGGCCTGTAGTCCTCAGGAAGTCTTCCCCCAAAACTGAACTCCTGGCTCTCACGCTGTTGGATATTTTTCAGTCGACAAGGACCTCTCCCAGGAGGCCTCCTCAGGCCAGCCTGCTGCTCTCACTCTCATTCTCTTCCATTTCCCCCTCCAGTCCAGACGGGTCATCCTGCGGTCCACTGAGTCCAGTGAAGACCCTCTGTTCTTTATTTTTCCAGCGACTAGTTATGATGTGGGCACTAAAAGGGCCTCATGCATGACCAAAATGGAAGAGCATACAGGCTTCCTGGACAGAAGCAGCTCAGGTTTAGCGCATGTGCTGCCCAGCTGAGCACAGCAGCACCGGTTTTGATGGGCTCCTTAGCAGAGAGGGTCTGGAATGAACTCCAGAGTCAGCCTTATGATCTTACATGGTTGTGTTTATTTAAATTTCTACCCTCAGTCTTTAAACATCAAAAAATAATACTGTAGAGTTGAAATAAAAATATTACTTAAGAAATCATTTGTTAACAAAATGATATTTTTAGCAGTAATATAGGAATGGTTTTTGCTTGTGTTAGGGCCCTAACCTCTGGAAGGGTTCCAAACCTAAAATGTACTTTAAATGTCCTCTATCTTTAAAAGTATCTACTCAGTGTTATATGTACCAACTGGAGAGAAGAGAGAGAATCAATCCATCAATGTCCTCTTTCCCAATTGCCCACAGTAAATACATGAATTTCCACAAAAGTCGTTGCTACTTTTAGAAAACGTGATCTTCCAGTGTGCATGTTACTGTCCTATGTCCTGCCAAGCTCTGTCCCCCTGTTGCTAAATGTATGAAAAGCCCTGCCTGTGCCCCTCCATTCAATCTTGTTTGATTTTTTTGTCTCTCAGAGATGCAAAGACACCATGATGGAATTTAAGAGCTTCCTTGGATTGCATTGTCCTCAGGCACCTCTTGCCCTGCTCTGTGATAATTTTCTGGGTCTTAAGGAAGACACAAGTCTGCAGCTGTGACAAGAGTGACCGTCGCCCCTTCCAGGACTCTGCAGGCTGCTGTGGTGTGAGTGTCTCCCGTGCTGGGGACACGGCTGGTGGCCAGGCCTTCGTGCTCTGTCTCTGCTCTCAGCATCTGCTTCAGTCTTCTCAGTCTCTGAAAAGGAATGTTGTGGAGAAGCTCTCGCCTCAGTGCAGCTCATCTGCATTGTTCTGTGTCCTGAGGACCCGCTGCTGCTCCAGGGAACACTTTAAACATCTCTGTTCTCCTTCCAAGTTCTCAAGCTGCTGCTGACTTTCAGCTCCATGTTTCCTCCACTTTGGGCTTTTTGAGCAATGAGACTCCTGACCCAGGCAAGCTCCTCCTAGTGCAGTTAGCATGTGGAAGAGCCAGGCAGAGGCACAGAGGAGCCCCTGGTGTCTCCACCATTGTTCACTGTGGTGCAGTTCCCTCTATTGACTGTGTTTCTCTGGGAGGCTGGACAGTCTCACCTGCAGTGCTTTTCAGGCAGAGTGGGTAAAGTCATCGGAGAGTGTCTGACAGACCTAGAACATTAACTCAGGTTCTGCTTTTTGGTTGGTGGCTTTGCTGTCGTAAGGGGAAATTGACAACCAGAAAGTGTAATGGAAAAGCACACAGCTGCATGGATGGAGAGGACGCCTTCATGCAGAGTGAATGAGGAGAGCACGCTGGGGATTCCTACACTGGGAGGAAGTGAACAATTGTGATATTTGAGTGTAACAATGAGACCTGGGGAGCAGAGATGAAGCAGAATGGTGCTATGTATCAGAATCAGCAGATAGGTATATGCTATGTTATATATGTAGTATGCTTTATTACTTTGTTTTCATACATGTATATATTATTATTTTATCATGTATATAATTACCTACAAGTGATGAAACACCTTCCCCCAATACTTTTATTTAGGTTGTTATTGTTTTGCAGTCAGTGAAAGAGGGAGGGTAGGAGAATTCATTATTCCCATTTAGATTTGTATGAAAGAAAAGAAAACAGGCACTACCTGTTTAGCCCTCACTAAGCGGGTGATACTTGGCTAAGTGCTCTTAAATGTTCTGCTTTGTCTGACACTCCAAACACTAGGAACATTTTCACTTACTTCGTATATGAGGAGACTGAGGCTCGGGGAAGTTCAGTGATTTCCGTTATGTCCTTACAGAGTCTAGACTCGATGCAGGATCTCATACCACATGGAAATCATTTTTTAACTTTAACCCGTGTGATTCTCAACCCTTTGTGTTCTTCTCCGGTGCTTTGGGGAGATCGTTCCTCCAGGTTGGCTCCCAAGCGTCCTGGATGCTCCACCTCCAGGCCCTTTGCAGACTCTCCTTTGCTTTCTCAGCCTTCAGAGTGGCAGGTCCTCATGAGCTTTAGGTCATCTTCTCAGTCTACACTCTAATCCTAAAGCACAACATCACATAAGCTGCTACCATGGGAAATGGGAACCCTGTCTTTAGGTGTTTTTTGGGGGCGCTTTATAGACTAATCAGTTTCTCCCCTTCTCGAGAAGCCTCAACCAGATTCTGGTGGGAGAATCCCCTTTTGTCTAGCTCTCATTGTAACAAGAAACTTAAATGATTAAGCATGATTATTGCTTAATTATTAATTATAACCTTTCTCTTCCAAACGAAACCCTCCAAAAGAAGAGGTTTTGCATTTGGTTTTTCCACCTCTGTGTTTTCAGAACTGAAAATATATCTGATATAGAAATAAACAATTTTAAATCATCTATCTGATATAGAAATATGCAGTTTTAAGTTATAACCTGCTGAAAGAAGTAATGAGTAGAAGTCATCCATGTTTCAGTATGCATTGTGAATTTAAGCTATTTCTTCTTATAAGAATAACAATTCCAAGCTGTCTTCTGGAGAAGAGTTTCATAAATTAAAGGAGAAAATAATTTGAAAAACAATAAAGGTAAGTATCTTTTCTTATATTTGAATACATTATAAACTTGAACATGATATTATATGAACAAAACTGTCCTAAACACCATACATAGTATGACAGAGGAAAAATACAGGGGTAAGTAGGTGAATGCATTAGAGCCCTTTGCACTTTAATCACTGTTATTTTGACTCCAGATCTGATAATTCCTAAACCTCTAGTGTATCTGAGACTAGTTGGGATACTTGCTGTGTGTCCTCAAACCGCGTTCTTCAGCTTTCAGTACAGTAAGTGTCTGTTAAAAGGTGATGATGATGGACGGGACAAAGGGAATGGAGGTAAATCGGCCTTGACAGTGACCATTATTAGCATTCGTTTTGGGAGGAGTTGGGCTGTGTTTGCTTCTAGCTCTGCCTTCATCTCTGCCCTCTTGATTTTGTATATCAACTACACTGGCTTATGGTACTGGATTGGTCTTCTTGAAAACAGATTTATTGGACGTGTTTGACAAGTACCCACCATAGGAGAAAGGTGTATGTCTTGTTCACCATTCTGTCATGAGCACAGAGTTCATAATAATTGCACCAAATTCACAAAGAGTGTTCTTAGAGTTTCCATCAGACCTCCATCAGAATCTTCTATTGACTTCACTTATTGACCTTCTTAAGTAGATAATAGGCGTCATTAGCTGACTGAGTACATTTCTACTGAGCCTCTTGGATCATCATTTTCATCTCACAGTAGAGCTGTAGGGTCTGTGATGCTAGGTAATCAGCCCTCACGCTTTCCTGATTTCAGAGTCTTTGTAATTTTATATGTTCTATTTCATTTAGTGTTTTTCTGGGCAGGAGTTGTCTTTCTACTTCTGAATTACTTTCTGTATCATTTTGAGGTTGTAGCTTAATAAAAAAGTAAAAATGGAAACATAAAGGGAAGGCCTGTACCATGATTTTCCATAATGTTCAATACATCATTGATTTTCTTCTCCATTCAGCTTTCTTGGAAAGCTGTCACTGTGTTGGAAGCACTGAGGTAAAAGGAAAACAAATGGTATTCTAACTATGGTGAGAGTGAAAGAACTAAAGAGAATCCCCAGAGGAAACAGTGACATTGGGACTTTGTTTCTTATTAAATGCCACCTAACCCAATATAGTCCCTCATGGTTAATTCCAGCCCATCATCTCTTACTAAGGTCAGTTCCATCTGTTTTTGTGCAGTGAATGCTTTTAACCACAGAGCAGCTTCCTGACATTCAACACTCTATAATGCAATGAAAAGAATGATACTTTATCACTGTGTTTTACTAAATCTCATGATTTAAGGTAAATCAGATCTTAAACGGTGATATGTGTTTTCAATGCATCAAATCCATGAACTCTCTTCATAAGTAAAGTATTCCAAAAAGGGAGAACACTGCCGAGCAGGAAAAAAACATACCTTCCACTCTTAAGTCCCACCCTATTCTCTCCTCAGATGAGACAGCAAATATCTAAAAACCATTTTCTGTACATATTAGTATTCCCTTCTCTTCTCCATCCTTCCACTTTGTCCACTATGGTGTCTGTTGATTAATTCTACCAAGCAAGCTCTCATTAAGGTGGCCCATGCCATCCCTTTTCCAAGTAGGAAGCACTTTCATCTGCGTGTCATGAATGCATTGAGTCGTAAGTGGCTGCCGCCTTTGCATCTCTGTCTTCTCACCATTCTCTCTTGTGCAGTTAACATAGGGCCATTCCATCTCTGCTTCCTTTGTGGCATTCCCTCCCTTTTAAGACCGAGGTCATGGCACTCAATTTTAACTCCTTTTCTCATTCTATACTCTCCTCCTATTTGATCAGTACTTCTGTTACACCTTATGCTTTATGAAATTGCTTGTAAATTGCCATCTCCAATATCCATTGAACATTTGCACTGAAATGAAATTTGCACTGAAATGAAAGTAGTTACCTTTTATTTTTACATCCTCTCACAGCTTGATCCACCTTCTACTAAGGGAATTCCGCTTTTCTCCCTCTCATTGTAGCATTCAAGCTAACTGATAGTCATTTCTACTACTAATTATACTATTTTCAAAACAGTTAACATTTTATTATAAATTAACTAATTATTGTTTTTAGGTTACTTTCCATTAAAAAAATCAAAGTTACAAAAATGATTGGATTAATGATGCTCACGTCTAGGTCCTGAGAGTAACACACCACCTCACTAGAGAGTGTATGTTTTTACTTGTAATTTGAAAATCATAAAGATGGGTGAAGGAATTGTAAAATGCATTCTTTAATCAAGTTGCACATTCAGGCTTGGTGTTTCTTTTTTAAAGAAAAACAGAGGAAGTTTTTTATAGTAAGGTTTAATGAATGAAGAAAACTCATAAATTGACTAAATACAAAAAATATTTTTCCCTTAAATATACATACATAATTATATGAACAAAATAATTTAATTCTTTATATATAGGTAAATAAATATTAAATTAGATAAATGTCCAAATAAATAAACAAGTAGATGGATCAGCTTGAGTATCTGCGACAGAGTAGTGCCTGTAGAGTAGATCATGATGTCGCTTAATATGCCTGAAATCATTTGACGAATTGATTCAACTCAGTGCATGATGACAGCAGAAATGAGTCTTCCACATGGCAGCGCAGGAGGAAGTGTGGTCTGTTGGTCCATGAGAATCATTTCCCTGTTGAACCAAGTGTGTGTCAGTCCTTGCTCCTGAATCTCTCCTGCAAGTTTGTTGAGGAAGAGAAGGCTCTCATGACTTCTGCTCTGACAACCTCCCAGGCACAAGGGCTGTGTCCCTTCTCTTGCAGATAGAGAGTGATTCTGTGGAAGTATTTCCTGACAGCCAGGCTGGAGTCCTCCTTGAGCAGGGGAGCCCCTCGCAGCCCCTCGTCCTGCCTGAGACAGGCTTGCAGGTCAGTGAGCTGCTGATCCAGTGCAGCGCGGAGCTTGTCCAGGAGGCTCTGGTCCCACGCGGCGGCCGAGCCCTCTGTGCTGAAGAGCTGGAAGGTGTGCTGGGTCACCTCGTGGAGCACAGAGATGGCTTGAGCCTTCTGCAACTGGCTGCCACCCAGCGCCTCCTGGGGGAATGCGAAGTCATTTCTGTCCTGCAGGCAGGAGGAAGGGGAGACCCTCCTCAGTTGTCGCAGGAGCATCAGGACCCTCCTGTTGGCCAGGCTGTGGGTGTGAGGCAGGTGGCAGCCCAGAGAGCAGATGGCGTTGCAGCTGAGCAGCAGCAGGGCCAGGAGTAAGGACCAGGCTGGGGCCATCGGGGACCTTGCAGATGCTTCTGGCCTGGGGCGGTGGGTGACTCTGTGAACCTGCTCTCTAGGTTCCCTGAAGCCCTTCCTTCAGGCCTGTGTCTTAAATAAGAGCCCATGGTTTCCATTTTCTGAAAGTTCCCTCTTACTTTCTACTTTTGTTTTTGCTTTTCAATTTGCAATCTTCAAATGGGTTAGGACAGCATTTCTCAAACTTTTTTTCATCATTGCCTCCCCTTCCCCTATTGACAGAGTCTTCTGAGATTTTTTTTCCTAATTCCCCCACCATGAAATTTTAACAGCACAGTTATGCTGTGGATCCACCTTTGCACTCCAAGCATATCTTTATACATAGGAAAGAAAGTGCAGAACTCCTTGTTGTTCACCATAGTGTTAACAATGCCATAAAATGAAAGATGTACCTTAAATGTAAAAGCTGTTGAATTTTATTTATGAATGAGTTTGAAGAATGACTTTTAATGGAGGATATTTACTTATATAAATAGTAATGTACCAAATTACATATTCATATGAAATTCATTTAAAAATGTATAATAATACCATAGTATAGACTTAAAAATCTTTCAAAACTCAAAATCATTGAAAATCAACTTATTTTCTTATTATTTATTTTGAGGTACTTTTAACTTTCCTTCATATCAGAAACCAATTTTTAATTCCCTGGCTACTCAAGATTTATCTCTATTTTATCAACATTTCTTTCTGTTTAGCTCTTGACATGCTTTTATGCATATTCTTAACAACTTTGATAGGGATAAGTATTTCTTATTATTTATTTTGAGGTACTTTTAACTTTCCTTCATATCAGAAACCAATTTTTAATTCCCTGGCTACTCAAGATTTATCTCTATTTTATCAACATTTCTTTCTGTTTAGCTCTTGACATGCTTTTATGCATATTCTTAACAACTTTGATAGGGATAAGTGATAAAATACCATGATACCATGCCAATGGAAGAACGTGAAGAGGAACTAAAGAGCCTCTTCTTGAGGTGAAAGAGGAGACTGAAAGGCTGGTATAACACTCAACATTTAAAAACCTTAGCTTCTGACATCTATGGCGAATAGATGGGGGAAAAGTGGAAACTGACAAATTTTCATTCTTTGTCTCCAAAATCACTGTGGGCAGTGACTTCAGCTACAAAATTAAAAGACACTTGCTCCTTGGAAGAAAAGCTATGACAGAACTAGACAGCATATTAAAAAGCAGAGGCATCACTTTGAGGAGAAAGGTCTGTATAGTCAAAGCTATGGTATTTCCAATGATCTTGTGAGAGTTGGACCACAAAGAAAGCTGAGCACAGTAGAATTTCACTTTCAAATTGCGTTGCCTTAGAAGACTCTTAAAGGTCCTTTGGTCAGCAAGGAGATGAAACCAGTCACGAAATCAAAGCTGAATATTTTTGGAAGGACTGACACTGAAGCTGAAACTCCAATAAATAAGTGTTAATTGCTCAGTCGTGTCTGATCTTTGCGACCACATGGACTCTAGCCAGCCAGTTGCTCTTCTGTCCATGGAATTCTCCAGGCAAGAATACTGGAGTAGGTTGCCATTTCCTTCTCCAGGGATCTTCCCAAGCCAGGGATCAAACTCGGGTCTCCCACATTGCAGGTACATTCTTTACCATCTGAGCTACCAGGGAAGCTCTATACTTTGGCCATCTGATGTACAGAGCCGACTCGTTGGAAAAGACCCTGATGCTGGGGAAGATGGAGGGCAGGAGGAGAAGGGGGCAACAGAGGATGAGACGGTTGGATGGCATCACCAACTCAATGGTTATGAATTTGAGCAAACTCCAGGAGATAGTGAAGGACAGGGAATCCTGGTGTGCTGCAGTCCATGGGGTCGCAAAGAGTCAGACAGGATTTGTGGCTCAGAAATAACAGTAAAATTTCCTTCCATTGAACTCTGAATGGTAAGCTTCTCCAGGCAGCTACAGGAGGGATAAGGTCTTTTTCTTGGGTTCCTTCGGGAAATGCCCACTTGGGAGAGTTTGCAGTTCTGGGCTCTGCAGATAATCAGGGCATAGCATCCTCAGTGAGCCTCTTGATACTGACTTACTGTCAGGGGAAAAACCTTTCTTTTTTACAGGGAGCCTTGTCATAGACGTGCCAGCAACAGTGTTCTCTGGTTGGAAGCATGGAACCTTGGCATTTTCTGAGCCTTCCCTAGAGTTTTGTGCTTTATTTTCCAGGAAGGATTCCACTTACTGAGGGGTTTCAGGTGGGGAGTCAGTGAGTTGGAGTCGATTTTACAGATTCGGATCCTTTCTGGTGTGATCCAGTGACAGCTCAGAGACAGGGCAATCTGGCAGTGGTGATGGGACCTCTGGAAGGTGTCCGGGACACCCTGGGGGTGAGTCAGAGGGTGGCCACCACCAGGGCCAAGAACTGGGGAGCTGTGATTTCCTGTTTTAAGAATATTTATCCCTGCACAAACTAAATTTTAAAATATCTTCTTCTTGGCCTATCACGGATAATAAGAAAAGAAAAGTAATTTAGAACACGGAACCAAAATATTTCTTCTTGAACAAGTTGGCAGGAAAACTCAGGAATTAAGGGAAAATATTTTAATTGTCAAGATGCTGAAATTTACTGACTTTTACTGATCCTTGAAGTTGAGCAAATTGGTTAATTTCATTCCCCCTCTCTGACTTGTTACTGATTAAAAGATTGGTTGATGCAAATATTTGGACCAAGCCATGGATAGGAAACAATTGGCTAAAAGATTAAATGTCTTAAAAAAAAACACAATTAGAAAAAATAAAATTTAAAAAATTATTTTGAATATATTTTCCCATTATCCTCTAGGAAGAACCTAAAGGCAGAGCATTCCTTCCTGTTGCCTCATATTTCTTGGTGTTTCTTTTCTCTCAAAATACTTTTAATGTCTTAAGATGGGCCATCATTCCTCTCTGTTTGATCCAGACTCTGTGGTATTTATTTGTGAGCACAGATTATCCATTCTTTTTGTTAAGAAGGTGATTGAGAATAATTACACATGACAAGTTCTTCTCTGTCATGTGCGCTTTGAACATGAAATATTTATGTACAACTTCAACTGGTGTATTGAAGGAGCTAAATATGCCATGCCCTGTATCTTAATTCAGGCTGCTCTAACAAGGTCCCCAGAGAAGGCAATGGCACCCCACTCCAGTACTCTTGCCTGGAAAATCCCATGGATGGAGGAGCCTGGTAGGCTGCAGTCCATGGGGTCACTAAGAGTCGGACACGACTGAGTGACTTCACTTTCACTTTTCACTTTCCTGCATTGGAGAAGGAAATGGCAACCCACTCCAGTGTTCTTGCCTGGAGAATCTCAGGGACGGGAGAGCCTGGTGGGCTGCTGTCTCTGGGGTCACACAGAGTTGGACACGACTGAAGTGACTTAGCAGCAGCAGCAGCAACAAGGTCCCAAAGACTGGGTGGCTCACCAATGATAGAAGTTTATTTGTCAGGATGGTAGGGGCTGAAGTGTGAGATCAGGGCACCAGCAGGGTTGAGTTCTGGTGAGAACCCTCTTTTGGGTTGCAAACTGCCAGCTTCTCTCTGTCCTCCCATGGTGGAGAGGAAAGAGGAAGCAAAGTGTCTTGTGAGTCTCATAAAGATGATAATCCCATGCTTAAGGAATCCCTCCTCATAACCTCATCTATTGGAAGTGGATGAGCAAATTGGACGTGGTAAAACAAGAGATGGCAAGAGGGAAAATCGACATTTTAGGAATCAGTGAACTAAAAAGGACTGCTGCTGCTAAGTCGCTTCAGTTGTGTCCAACTCTGTGCGACCCCATAGATGGCAGCCCACCAGGCTCTGCCGTCCCTGGGATTCTCCAGGCAAGAATACTGGAGTGGGCTGCCATTTCTTTCTCCAATGCATGAAAATGAAAAGTGAAAGTGAAGTCGCTCAGTCGTGTCAACTCTTAGCAACCCCATGGACTGCAGCCTACCAGCCTCCTCCATCCATGGGATTTTCCAGGCAAGAATACTGGAGTGGGGTGCCATTGCCTTCTCCAAAAAGAACTGGACTGGAATAGGTGAATTTGACTCAGATGACCATTATATCTACTATCTAAGCAAGAATCCCTTAGAAGAAATCGAATAGCCATCATAGTCAACAAAAGAGTCTGAGATGCAGTACTTTGATGCAATCCCCAAAATGACAGAATGGCCTTTGTTCATTTCAGGGAAAACCATCCAATATCACCGTAATCCAAGTCTGTGCCCCAACCAGTAATGCTGAAGAAGCTGAAGTTGAACGGTTCTAATGAAGACCTATAAGACCTTCTAGAACTAACCCCCCAAAAGATGTCCTTTTCATTATACGGGACTGGAATGCAAAAGTAGGAAGTCAAGAAACACCTGGAATAATAGGCAAAATTGTCCTTGGAGTCCAGAAGGAAGCAGGGCAAAGGCTAATAGAGTTTTGCCAAGAGAACTCACTGGTCATAGCAAACACACTCTTCCAAAAACACAGAAGACTCTACACATGGACATCACCAAATGGTCAATCCCGAAATCAGACTGATTACATTCTTTGCAGCCAAAGATGGAGAAGCTCTATACAAACAGCAAAAACAAGACTGGGAGCTGACTGTAGCTCAGATCATTAACTCCTTATTGCCAAATTCAGACTGAAATTGAAGAAAGTAAAGAAAAACACTAGATCATTCTGGTATGACCTAAATCAAACCCCTTATGATTATACAGTAGAAGTAAGAAATAGATGCAAGGGATTAGATCTGATAGACAGAGTGCCTGAAGAACTATGAATGGAGGTTCGTGACATTGTACAGGAGGCAGGGATCAACAACATCCCCAAGAAAAAGAAATGCAAAAAGACAAAATGGTTGTCTGAGGAGGCCTTACCAATAGCTATGAAAAGAAGACAAGTGAAAGGCAAAGGAGACAAGGAAAGATATAAGCATCTGAATGCAGATTCCAAAGAATAGCAAGGAGAGATAAGGAAGCCTTCCTCAGTGATCAATGCAAAGAAATAGAGGAAAGCAATAGAAAGGAAAAGACTAGAGATCTCTTCAAGAAAATTAGAGATACCAAGGGAACATTTCATGTAAAAATGGGCACAATTAAGAACAGAAATGAAAAAAAAAAAAAAGAACAGAAATGGTATGGACCTAACAGAAGCAGAAGATATTAAGAGGTGGCAAGAATACACAGAAGAACCATACAAAACAGATCTTCATGACCCAGATAACCATGATGGAGTGATCACTCACCTAGAGCCAGACATCTTGGAATGTGCAGTCAAGTGGGCCTTAGGAAACATCACTATGAACAAAGCTAGTAGAGGTGATGAAATTCAAATCCTAAAAAATGATGCTGTGAAAGTGCTACACTCAATATGCTAGCAAATTGGGAAAACTCAGCAGTGGCCACAGGACTGGAAAAGGTCAATTTTCATCCCAATTCCAAAGAAAGGCAATGCCAAAGAATGTTCAAACTACCACACAATTACACTCATCTCACACGCTAGCAAAGTAATGCTCAAAATTCTCCAAACCAGGCTTCAACACTATGTGAACCATGAACTTCCAGATGTTCAAGCTGGTTTTAGAAAAGGCAGAGGAACCAGAAGTCAAATGGCCAACATCTGCTGGATCATGGAAAAAGCAAGAGAGTTCCAGAAAAAAACATCTGCTTTATTGACTATGCTAAAGCCTTTGACTGTGTAGATCACAACAAATTGTGGAAAATTCTTCAAGAAATGGGAATAGCAGACCCCCTGATCTGCCTCCTGAGAAACTGTATGCAGGTCAAGAAGCAACAGTTAGAACTGGACATGGAACAACATGGTTCCAAATAGGAAAAGGAGTCTGTTAAGGCTGTATATTGTCACCCTGCTTGTTTAACTTATATGCAGAGTACATCATGAGAAATACTGTACTGGATGAAGCACAAGTTAGAATCAAGATTGTTGGGAGAAATACCAGTAACCTCAGAACGCAATAACCTCTGACACCCTTATGGCAGAGAGCGAAGAACTAAAGAGCCCCTTGATGAAAGTGAAAGAGGAGAGTGAAAAAGTTGGCTTAAAGCTCAACATTCAGAAAACTAAGATCATGGCAAACAGGGAAACAATGGAAAGTATGAGAGGCTTTATTTTGGGGGGCTCCAAAATCACTGCAGATGGTGATTGCAGCCATGAAATTAAAAGATGCTTACTCCTTGGAAGAAAACCTATCAACAACCTACATAGCATATTAAAAAGCAGAGACATTACTTTGTCTACAAAGGTCCATCTAGTCAAGGCTATGGTTTTTCCAGTTGTCATGTATGGATGTGAAAGTTGAACTATAAAGAAAGCTGAGCATGGAAGAATTGATGCTTTTGAACTGTGTTGTGGGAGAAGACTCTTGACTGCAAACAGATCAAGCCAATCCATCCTAAAGGAAATTAGTACTGACTATTCAATAGCAGGACTGATGCTGAAGCTGAAACTCCAATGCTTTGGCCACCTGATGTGAAGAACTGACTAGTTTGAAAAAACCCTGATGCTGGGAAAGATTGAAGGTAGAGTAGAAGGGGACGATAGAGGATGAGATGGTTGCATGGCATCACCAACTCAATGGACATGAGTTTGAGTAAGCTCCGGGAGTTGGTGAAGGATAGGGAAGCCTGGCATGCTGCCATCCATAGGGTCACAAAGAGCTGGACACAACTGAATAATACGATACTGAACGAGGAACTTCCCACGTCAGTAGGTGCTTAACACGCTGCTGGAACCAAGATGGGCGGGTCATGGTGGAGACGTCTGACAGAATGTGGTCCACTGGAGAAGGGAATGGCAAACCACTTCAGTATCTTGCCTTGAGAACCCCATGAACAGTTTGAAAAGGCAAAATAATAGGATACTGAACGAGGAACTCCCCAGGTCAGTAGGTGCCCAATATGCTATTGGAGATCAGTGGAGAAATAACTTCAGAAAGAATGAAGGGATAGAGCCAAAGCAAAAACAATACCCAGCTGTGGATGTGACTGGTGATAGAAACAAAGTCCGATGCTGTAAAGAGCAATATTGCATAGGAACCTGGAATGTCAGGTCCATGAATCAAGGCAAATTGGAAGTGGTCAAACAAGAGATGGCAAGAGTGAACGTCGACATTCTAGGAATCAGCAAACTAAAATGGACTGGAATGGGTGAATTAAACTCAGATGACCATTGTATCTACTACTGTGGGCAGGAATCCCTCAGAAGAAATGGAGTAGCCATCATGGTCAACAACAGTCCGAAATGCAGTACTTGGATGCAATCTCTAAAACGACAGAATGATCTCTGTTCATTTCCAAGGCAAACCATTCAATATCACCGTAATCCAAATCTATGCCCCAACCAGTAATGCTGAAGCAGGTGAAGTTGAACGGTTCTATGAAGACCTACAAGACCTTGTAGAACTAACACCCAAAACTACCAGAGAGGGAGCACAAACCCACCAATCAGCAGATAACTGCACTAAAGCATTACTGAGCAAGGGCCTGCCCACCAGGGCAAGACCCAGTTTTTCCCACCACCAGTTCCTCCCATCAGGAAGCTTGCACAAGCCTCTTAACCTCCTCCATCAGAGGGCAGACAGAAGAAGCAAGAAGAACCAAAATCCCACAGCGACTAAAACAAAAACATTACAGAAAGTGAATCAATGAAAATGTAGAAAGTTATGTCCCAAATGAAGGGACAAGATAAAACCCCAGATAACAACTAAATGAAGTGGAGATAAGCAACCTTCCAGAAAAAGAATTTAGAATGATATAGTGAAGATGATTCAGGATCTCAGAAAAAGAATAGAGGCAAAGATTGAGAAGATGCAAGAAATGTTTACCAAAGACCTAGAAGAACTAAAGAACAAAGAAACAGAGATGAATAATATACTAGAAGGAATCCATAGCAGAATAACTGAGGCAGAAGAACGGATAAATGACTGGGAGGGCAGAATGGTGGAAACCACCACCACAGGATAGAATATAGAAAAAAAAAAAAAAGGAGAATAAATGAAGACAGCCTAAGAGATCAGGGACATTAAATGCAGCAAAATCTGCATTATACGGGTCCCAGAAGGAGAAGAGAAAAAGGACCTGAGAAAATATTTGAAGAGATAACTTCAAAGAGATAATATTTGAAGCTGAAAACTTCCCTAACATGGGAAAGGAAACAATCAACCAAGTTCAGGAAGCACAGAGAGTCCCAGGCAGGATAAACCCAAGGAGGAATACACCAAGACACATAATAATAAAACTGATGAAAATTAAAGACAGATAAAATATTAAAAGAAACAGGGAAAAAAGACAAATAACATACATGGGAACTCCCATCAGGCGATCAACTGATTTCTCAACAGAAACTCTACAAGCCAGAAGCGAATGGCATAATATATTTAAAGTGATGAAAGGGAAGAAACTACAACCAAGAACATTCTACCAAGCAAGACTCCTCTTCAGAGTTGATGGAGAAATCAAAAGCTTTCCAGACAAGCAAAAGTTCATAGAATTCAGCACCACCAAACCAGCTTTACAACAAATGCTAAAGGAACTCCTCTAGGCAAGAAAGTAGAGACAAAAAAGACCTGCTTTTCTTCAGTAAAGTAAATCAGAAAATAAATCAGAACAATTAAGAAAATGGTAATAGGATTATACATATTGATAATTACCTTAAATGTAAATGGATTAAATGCATCAACCAAAAGACATAGACTGGCTGGGTGGATGAAAATGTGTATGTATGCACTTCCATTTACCACATCACTCTGCTTGATCCAAATTGTATGTAATTATTTTTATTGTTAGGTTAATCATGTTTCCATTATGACTTGCAATTGTAATTATCATTTATTTTGGTCTGGCTATTGATTGTAAAAACTGATAAACATCTTTTACTATTGTGATTATTTAACTATTAGTCACTTAATACCATTGTATCATGATTGGTCAACAGAAAAATAAAAGAATTCTATATCACCAAAATTACCATTTAATAGAAAATCCTGTAATCACTTTTTAAAACCCAGGTGTGTATCAGAATTATCTTGGAATTTTTTGAAAAATACAAATGCCTAGGTATCACTTTTATTCACCAGAGATCCAGATATGTTTCTAATGAGCAGCATGTTTAAAGACAACTGGAGTATATTAGGATCTTACACTTTTGTCTAGTTTGATTCACTTTTTCTATTTCATATTCCGTGCTCCAATTTCATTTATGTTTTTCAATTTCTCCATCTCCTTTTCTTCTGATGTTCTTTCTCAAGCCTTTATCAAGCATAGTAGAAAAGCTTTAGTATACATATATATATTTATAATATATATATTTTAGAAAACTTATGAAATTTTTGCCTAAAAACTTATGACGTTTTGACTTCACTTGTTTGACTTAGTATGAATAAAATGTTAGATTTCTAATTTAAAAAAATAGATGTGCAAGAAGCAACAAAGGTTTACTGTACAACATAAGGAATTATACTCAATATCTTGTAATAACCTATAATGGAAAATAATTTCGAAAGTAATATATGTGTATATGTGTAACTGAATCACACACAAAAAAATAATTCTTTTTGAAATTTAATAACGTTTACCTTTTTGTCAGTTTTTCTAAATGTCTAATCACAACGTGATACAATGTTTTAAATATATTTGTGTAGGATGTAAGATTAATATAAATGAATTAAATATAAATCTATTATATTTAAATTATTAATTATATAATTCAAGATGCTCCTGTTCTTATTTTTTCTCCACTTGATAAAATATTCTTAGAGAAATGTTAGTATGTCTCACTATATTTTTTTCTTTTCCCTTACTTTCTTCTGCTTTTTGCTTTATGCATCTTTCCTTTGTTGTTAGGTGTCTAACGATTTATGATTTCTGTTTTCTTTGTGAATTGTACCTTTTATCATTAAAAATACTCATTTTTGTTTCATTTATAACAAATAAATTAAAGAAATTATAAACAATGCTAAAAAAGAATAACAGCATTGAAGTCTGCTTTTGCCACTTAAAAGTTGTTTTGCCTTAGGCTGGTAACATACCATGCCTCTCATTGCTCCCCTTAAAAAGTGCAGATAGTACTATCTCACTCCTAGAACTGTCATAAAGATTTCAAGAGATAATAAATATAAAGCAAAGAGCATCATACTTAGTGCTCTATCTCAGAAAAAGCTTAGCTCCTTTAATCAACTCTTGTGCGGGTGGAATAAAGAGCGTTCTGAAAGAAGACGGAACTTGAAACACCCAGAGTTAGCTAAATGAGTCTTCCACATGTAATTAGGGCCATTAGAAATGTACAAAGTTAGAGGCGTAGATAGAAAAGAAAATCGAAACTCTTCATGCTCGAGTTTCAAGAACAAAACTCTCCAGGCTTTCCTGGTGGCTCAATGGTAAAGAATCCACTTGCCAGAGCAGGAGACAGAGGTTCCATCCCTGATCCTGAAGGATCCCACATGATGCATGGCAACTAAGCCCAGGAACTCACTGCAAGGACTGAGCCTGTGCTCTAGGGCCCAAGAGCCACAACTCCTGGGTTCACATGCCACAGATACTGAAGGCTGCTTGCCCTGGCGCCTGTGCTCTGCAACAAGAGAAGCCACTGCAATTGGAAACCCACACACCACAACTAGAGTAGCCCCAGCTCACCCCAGCTAGAAAAAAGGCCATGCAGCAACAAAGACCCAGCACAGACACAAATAAACAAATTTTTTAAAAAGCTCTTCATGTTGGGACGTCCCTAGTGATCCAACGATTAGGACTCCATGCTTCCACTGCAGCATAGGACACAGGTTCGATCCCTGATTGAGGAACTAAGATCCTGCAACAGCTCATGGCTAAATACAACAAATTGCCTAATTAAACACAGTGAACTGAACTCACATATTTACCTTTGTGTCTTCACTAAATTCCATCAAAATGATAGCAAAACAGAAGCATACATCCACACGGGCAAAGAAAACAAGAAAGGAGATGAAAGCAGCAACAAAAAATTGAAAGCTGAAAAGTAAAGGGACAAGGAGTTGCTGACCATTTTCTTTGCTGAAATGTAAGCAGGAAATGGGCTTCCCTAGTGGTTTCAACAGCAAAGAATTTGCCAGCAATGCAAGATACATAGAAGACACGAGTTTGATCCCTGGGTTGAGAAGATTCCCTAGAGAAGGGCATGGCAACCCACTCCAGTATTCTTGTCTGGAGAATCCCATGGACAGATGAGCCTGGCGGGTCACAAAGTCAGACACGACTGAAGCAACTTAGCACACAGCACAAGCAGGAAACAGGGAAAGCACAGGAATAAGCCACTTGAATCAGAGTCCTGGAGAAATATCAGGAACTGGAGGACAAGTTTCTACTGAAGGTAGCGGCACTGGTGGCCTCAACAAATGAGAGCTAGCTGCAGCTGCTACACAGGCCCCCCAACCTCACCCAACCCTGTACCTCTGTACAGTGAGTACCATTCCTCCACAGAGACTGGAGTTTAACTGGCTGAAGAGTTTGAATTTTTTTTTTTTTTTGAATGTTTTTTAAAAAATAAAAATATCTGACTTTGGATACATTAGCCTGAACTGACATTACCAAAAAAAAGGAGGGGGGGAATTAAATGATATCTAACAACCTCCTTCCTCTCCTTAGTTCTCATAATTGAATGCAGGCTCAAACCACATAAACTTGGTCTCCTTTCTGAGGCATCTGACCAGCCCAAGAAAAAGACCTACAGATATTGAGAGAATCAAGAGCTCCCAATAAAATAGCACAGATTATCCTACAGTAAAGCCCATCAGATAATAAATCCCACCCACACAGAGCTTCCACTCAGCTCTTAGGCACTTTAACTACAATCACCAGACATCCAACATTAGAGCAGACCAAATAAAAGGCAGAGAATAAAAAGAAACTTTGGAATTGGGATAATGCAAAATCATTAACATCCTTGGGGAGAAAAAAGAAAAGAGTGCATTTCTGAAATGAGTACAAGATGCTATGAAAGAAAACACCAGAAATTTAAAATATAAAAACTAATTCAGAGATGAGTAGGAGAGAGGTGGGCACGCGTGCTAGGTCGCTTCAGTCGTGTCTGACTGCAACCCTATGAACTATAGGCCGCCAGGAGGGCCCCAGGGAGAAGGCGGCAATCCACCTCTCTCCGCACTTTGCCGCGAGCACCACTGCAAGGGCGACTGTTGCCAGAGCGGGTACCTCTCACCACTGCACGTGCTAACGGCAGCCCCATGACAAATTCAGTGCAAAGTGAAAGAACTGACTTTAGATGGGAGGTATAGTAACATAGGAAAGCCAGAATCTACCAGAGCAGATGCAGGTTTATTACATGTTTGAGATTAGTATGTGTGTATGAATAATCAATGATCCAAAGAGTGGACCAGGAGAGTATGTGAATCCTATGACCTCACACTGTCACTTAAGTTCTGCGCAGTGGACACAACCTTGCTAGCACTGAGCTTCCTCTCATTCTCTCAGACATACACACTTCAATTAGACTAAAATTTTTTCACCTCTCCTGGTTTAACTTCCTTCACTATCCATGAGGGTACACATCTTTGGGAAATAGAATTTTATTTGTCTTTAAAAATAAAATGGCCAGAGTTCAAACTTGTACCAATTTACAAAACACCTACAAAGTTTTATAAAACATCTCTCAATTAAAATATATTGAGCAAATCTGTGTCTACCATGTACAGTCATGGTGACAGACAGTACTTGAAAAGAGAAATAAATGACTTTTGCCTCCAGAGTTTACACTCTAGCAGAGCTGTACTGCCCAATATGTTAACCACTAGCCACAAGTGGCCACTTGAAACGTGACAAAGCTGAACTGAGCTGTGCTGTATGTGATAAGCGCATGCTTATTAGTACACTAGGGAAAAATATGATCTCACCAAATATGTTTATATTGACTACATGCCCAGATGATAAAATTTTGGATATACTTAAGCAAAATATATTATTAAAATTAGTAGCAAGTGCTTTTCATTGCTTTTAATGTGGCTACTAGGAAACTTAATTATATACATGCTTGTATTGTATTTGTCAGACAGCACTGTTCTAACAGACTAAAAACTTCTTTTAACCTGTTAAGTGATCCTATTAAAATATTTTAAATGCTAAAGAACAGTAGCTAAAGCATAAGTAAAACTGATGGTCAAATCTTGTTAATTTTCACAAATTTTTAAAAACTTTACTATTCAAAATGTCTTTTTAAGAAAGAATGGAAAGGTATAATAACCCCGAAGTAACAGTACTTAGACATGTCAGTCTTACAAAGATATAACTATTACTTGCTTTGATTATATTATCTATTGTATATTACAAATTATTTACTTTACAAAAACTTTCCACTTAATGCACTTAAATTAAATCACAACTAGAAAAATGGTAAAAGTACTTATTAATGACTACTTCCCCTAACAAGTTAAAACTCATTACTTTTGGTTTCATACTTCAGAAGTCCATAGGCTAACCTCTACTTAAGTACACTATCATCACATAATATGTAGCTAAAGAACCCGGTGGATCTAATGTATCAACAAGGCAAGACAGTATAATGCATAATCTGAAATGAGGCAAGTTGTCAGACACTGTAGCAGCCAGCCCGGTATGGGCGCCTCAGGTGTCGATGTGCAGAGCAAGACAGGGAGGATACACACCAAATGTTCTCAGGGGTGGCTTGTTGGGACTCTTTTTTTTACTTCCTATACTTTTAATTCTTTTGTATTGTTTGAATATTTTTCAAAAAGGACATTGTGTAACATAAATGATTTAAAACAAAAGATAGTTGATTTTAACTCTCTTCTAAGTTCTCATCACCTCAGTATCTTTTAAAACCCTTATGCTTATGCTATCATTTGCGACCAGAAAATCACAGTATAAATAATAAAATATGTAAAAACTGAGAACTACTGAATCACAACATTACAGAGACCAATTAAAACACAATTACATTCTGGCACAGAAAAGGTGCTCTTCTCTAGATCTGAAATTTGATCCTCTGGGAAGTTTTAAGAAATACTTGGGCCAGTAAAATCATGTAGGTCTGTTATCTACCCTTCTACCCCACAGACTCCCTACAGAACCCTGATGTTACTTCCTTTTCCTTTCCTGTGAGTAGCCATTTTTCAAGGGGAGGCTATGTTTAAGTTTGGAGCAAATCAAGATCTGAGCGAACCATTCAAGTTTCATTCTCTTTGAAAAGTAATTGTTTTGGACACAGCCAGCCACTGCTATGGCTATGAGGGCAAGTGAATGGGGAGAGGTGGCACCTTCCTCTTATAAATGCTGGCTGTCCTTTGGGGGCCATGGGGGGAAAACTAGCTCACATGCAAGAACAGTGATGTAAAGACAGAAGCTACCTAGGTTTCCAATGACATTGTCCAGTTGCTGAATTAGTCAATCCAGGAACTGCCACCTGCCTGGACTTTTAGTTATCAAGTTTCCCAAGCCTAACGATTTCAAAATTACTTTTTAAAAAAATTATTTAAATGGAAGATAATTAATTTACAATATTGTGATGGTTTTTTGCCATACATCAACATGTATTAGCCTTCTAGAAGAATTCAGACACATCATTTGAAGAAATCAGACATTTATTGAGTATATGTTCATTTAATAACACCACAGAGTGAAAAAGATGATATGAACTCCCTCCAAAACAGAACAAAGCAACTTGCCATTATTCTCACATTATATCTGAATCTATAATCTTGCACTCACCCTCTCTTTAGTAAATGTCAAGACACACAAACTACTTGGAGGAGGATATCCAATTTATCCTAAAATCATAATATTTTAAGGTAAAAAGCAGTTTAAGAGTAGTAATCGCTACGTATCACAGTATAGCAAAATGCCTTCTTGCAGCTTTAGAATCATTACTACTCAAAATATTAACACACTTATGCAAATACCTGTGAAAAAGGAAACACCTTCCAGTTTCTGATTTCAGGAACAGGTGCAAACCACCATCTCCTTCACAGATCTTCTGTTACAACATCCATCAAAAGCCACTGGCCCAGCTCTCAAATCCTGACAACGAATGTGATGCATGTGTTCCGCTGGGTTTGAAATGGATGACACAGTCTACAGCAAAGCTACAAGACCTGAATTATTTTTGCATAACACCCCAATATTCCCTGAAGAAATTTTATACACAGATTGAAAACAGCTATTTTCCATCATAGTCAAAGTCAACTTATATTTTAAATGGAAGGTACACTGTTGCTTCTCTTTAGTTTTTACAAGGACTTACTATGATGTTGTATATTTGAATATGCTTACAAATTCAGACAGTATATGTAAACTACACATTATCAGAGGCTTCACATCAGTTAAGTTTGTATTAAGAAGTCTGACCAGACCTTCCAAATAGCATTCACAGCATTAGAAGTGAGATTTTCCTTCTTCTCTCCGTATCTTTTCAAAGGCTCTCTTTTGTTTGAAAACTGGAGTTATAGAAAATTCTTAAAAAATAATCCCATTGGATATTTGGAATTATTGGTGGAAATGAGGTGACAATAGATATTTTCCATTTAGAAGTAAGTCTGACATTGATTTGTAATCAGTTTTAAATTGCCTAGTTCAACATGCTATTCTATGTTCTTATAATTCTCTAATTGCTAGATATCTAAATTAACATATTCATTTTTAGTTAAAAAAATTCTTGCACCACATTTTACACCTGCCTTAAGTTCATATAACTTAGTTTTAAAAATCTAGTTTCATGTTCAATGAATCAAGAAACAACAAACATCAAGACAGTTAAGCCAGGCTTTAATAGGCAAAAAAGGGTTGCTTTGGCAATGTATAAAAGTATAACTGTTACAGTACTAATCATATTTAATCTATTTTTATTAAATATTAAAATGCAATAAGGCAATTGTTTTAAGACACTTGAAGTTACATTTAATAAACTGATAACTGTTCCTACACTGACACACTGTAACCCACCTTTCCTGACATCGTATGCCCCTACTTTTCTTCTGTTTACGAAATCAAAAAGTTAAAAACAAAAAATTAGTGGTCTTGCTAAATCACTACTGATTAACACTAAGATGTTTACTCCTTACAATACAATATAAACTTCTGAAAAAGAAGACATTGACTACCCTCTTTTAAGGTTTTTCCATTTAATGTACTCCCGTTGTCTCCTGTTCTCTTGAATCCCTTCCTAACACTCCACCTGGAAGAATGCCTATTGAGGAATCAATGGATGTGATGTGTGGTTTAAACTGCCACTCAAGGCAGGGCAGTGGTTCCCAAACCTGGCCTCCCATCAGCATCATCTGGGAAAACCAGATAGATTCCTGGGCCCCCTTCAGATCTAATAAGGTTATCCCTCCACCCTAACCCCCTGTATTATCTATGTGGTCAGTCCTGCATAATCCATTATCTAGGAGGACTAAAAGGATGTCAACAAGGAAGGTATTTGTCATCCTGTTTCCACAGGTCTTAGGTCACAAACTGGGATCCAATATATAAAAAGAAGAAAAAAAAAAACTATAATGTAGAATCATAGCACTAAATGATTAGTGAGCAGAGTAACTGGGGAAAGACTCTACTATCAACAAATCAAACAAATTCAACAGAGGTAGCCTGGCTGCCCCTTCCAGGAAAGCCTGACCCCGCAGGGCCACGAACTGAAACAGGAAGGCTAGTGGCAGCAGTCCAGGCTAGGGGCTGCAGCTCCAAAAGTGACTGTCCCCACACACTCCCCTCCCTCCTGCCTTCTCTATTCCCCACTCATGGCCACTCTTCTCTTTCTCTGCCTTTGGCCATTCTCACTCTTATTCCCTTCTCTTTCCTCACTTCTCTCACTTCCTCTCTTTTCCTTCTTCCTCTAATCATTCATTTACATCATACTTTTCTTCGCTTTCTCTTCCTTACAAATTCTTCCTTACACAAGCTAAGCAAATTCGCACTGGAGATACAATGCACGTCAGCAAACATTCAGTCTAAAACAGAAGACCTGTACAGGAGGCAACAGGGCAGCCCAGAACTTCAGCAGCAAGGCTGGAGGGGCACAAGGCAAGCATGCAGCTAACCCATCTGCTCTTCTGGGTCTCACAGCTCGATGCCTGCCAAGTCTCGTGAGGCGGGAAAGGCACACTGATTGTTCGCAAACTTAGGTTGCAGAGAAGGTGAATGATATGCCCTGGCCCCCTAACCAAGAAGAGAATGCAGATCCAGTTCAATTTGGTTTTCTTTCCTTTATACCAATAACATTCAACTTGAGGCAAAATGAGAGAGCAGTGAAGCAGTAATACTGTTTCAGGCTCTAAAGTATCCAGAGATAACCGGGTTACTGTATATACATTATTAACTACTCTTCCCAGGGGGAAAAAACAAAGTTTGTATTTTCTTAAAATGTAAATCACAATATATATTTTCTAAAGGTATTTTCCAAGGTTTTTTCCTCTAAGATGGCAACTTCATATAAATGAAGGTTGACTACATTATAAAGTCATTCCACTTTGGTAACACTGTAGCCCAGAGATAATTCTGAGGTCAGAATTTTCCTAAGACATAGACTCAAAGAATATATAATTCAAATACACTGCATAGATATACTGTCTATAAGGAAAGAAATATAAAACATTCTCTAAGCTGCTCTAGAATTTAACCTCACTAATGCTGAGAAACTGTATTTCTTGAAACTTCTCAAGGAAAAAGTTTATCTAAAGATAAACTCAGAAAATTCATTTTAATATTGTTAAGGACTTTCTGTGATATCCTAAATTTTAGGTAAAAGCAGCCCCTCAGTGGAGAGTTTTCATCATAACCCAATTTATGGTAAAATGCTAAAATCAGGTCAGGACTGAATAAACCAAGTGAAGAACCTTCCAACTGACCCCACAATGGAGAGTGTGTGATGGTATAAATAAGGCACAACGTGTGTGAGACCACAGCACACAGTCCAGCTAAACTATGACACACTCTACCCAGGCTCAATCATACTAGAGCCCATGGGGCTAAGAGTCTGTTCACGAGAAAATTAAACCTAAGGAACTTCCTAACAATATAAACTCATATCTTGCGAATAACCCCAAGTACTTCCACTAACACTTCAGAATCACATTTATAATCCACCAACTGTGCTGAGAATTGTGGTCCTAACTTCATCCTTCAAGTTGGCAGAATGATTTCCAGTGGTTCCCAAACTAAATGACACCAAAATCATCTGAGGTGCCTATTAAAAATAGAATCATAAGGTGACTTATTTTTGCACTCTTATCATATGGGAAATGTGCCTTTGATATTAACTGAAGCCAAAAGGGGTACAATGTCACTGTAGCTACCAAAGTGTTTATACAGGTGAAATAACATGATGACTGGCATTTTAAGATACATCAGCAAAGGAAAAAGGGACAGATAACACAAATGTGGTAAAACACTGACCGTGTTCAATCTGGACAAGGAGGCCCACTGTACTGTTCTCTCCACTTCTGTGTACCGTGCAGACCCAGCTGGATACGGCATACCAGGTTCATCTAAGGTGTAGCCCAGGCCATTCTCGTCAAGGTCCCCACAAGCGCCTAACGTGCCAGGCAGCCAAGGGTCTCCTCCAGGGCCATTAAAAATCATCCTATCTGCTCCAAACTTCAAAATTCTAGGGATCCCATTTTTTATTTAGCCAATTCAATCTTAACAAGTTCATGAGTTCTCATGTTCACCGTGGCATTCCCCTAAATGCTTCTGTCCCAAGAAAGCCAGGCTGGTTGTCAAATTCTGATTCGTCTTCCTTACACCTTCCTTTCTCAACCTGTCCCTGACTGAACCGCGCCAGACAGAGGCCAGCTCTTCTCCCACATCCCCACAGAGGGCACTGTGTCTTCATAAAGCCAGTCACCACTACTTTAGGTACTTCATAAATGACCAGAGAGTGGCAGGAATTTTCCTTCATGATTTTCTCTTCTCTATTTAAGTATTAAAATATCAAAAGGAGAAAAAGAAGTTAACCTCATAGTACTTGGTAAAGAGACATGTGCCCCAGCACAGTACATGCTAAGACTCAGAATCTATAGTTATATCAGTTAAAGGTCAAAAACACTAAGAAAAGTAATATTTTTCTTACTGTCAAGATAAAAAAAATAGCTGTCTTAAGTGACATTCAAAAAAGGACATGCACATTAACCAAATCAAAACTGTTTTTTCTACAGTCAGATGTGACAATCTTAAGCCAAATCATCCATGAAAGTTTTCTAATGTACTTAAATTAAGGTTGTATACGTATATTTGCTTCTTCAAAGATATTTTGCAAAGCCACTTTGAGGTAGAAGGGGAAAGGTTTCAATGGACCACTTTTTCCTGCTCCATTATAACTGTAATCACTGCTCACAAAAGACGGAGCTTCCGTATTCTGGTCCACCATATTTTCCACCATCACTAAGCATACTTGTTAGGTTCTCACTTTATTATCTGCATATTTATTGCTTCCAGAATGCCCAGTAAAGCTGAAATTTTTCATTTAAAGTGATTAAAAAATTTTCCTAAAATACTTGCTTAATAATCTTAGATTTGACTTTTGGCAAGACAGCTAAGCACATACAAATGAAAATACTACATTTCACAAATACACACAGACTAAAATCCAAACTTTCACTGTTTTTCTTATAGAGCTCAAGCTTAAATGTGCAGCTTACATATAAACTAAAAACACTTTTAAACGTGATTGTCACAAAAATATTTTAAACAGAGATGAAATGTATAAAGGCACGCACAGATTGTCAATAGTGACATCAGTTACATCACATTTCTTTAGAAACAGAACGTTTCCTGTTTCTGTAAACAACTTTTTTTCTCACACATTTAAAGTGAGGTTAGTGCTGACATAAGATTATTGCTATACTCACAGTTTGAGTGTTTCCACTGTGTATGAGGTACATTTCTCCATCCATACATCCCTACTGCTCTTACCTACTTGAGAGTTAAGAGTCAACGCAAGTCTGTAGGCTATAACCATTCAATAATATTTTTGTCAATACTGGAATGATACCAGATAACATTATAAAACATCAGAGATCAAAAACATTTGTTGTTGAGGTCCAAGACTTCAACTTGTTCTTCATTACATGAAAATACAGCTCATTTAACTTCTTCAGGAAAAAAAATTATACTGAAGATGAAAATAATTCCTTCCTGAAAACTTCATCTAAGACTATTCCTTCACAACAGTCTCTGATATTTTGTTGTTTTAATTCATTTGATTTAGCAGTCACCAAGAATCACCTTTCTTTTGGCGGTCTGTTGTAACGGTCTTGTATGCTTTTTGTCAGCTGTTTGATAAATATTTTGTAAATTTTTCCGCAGTATGTATGCACTGTCTTTTGTAGTTCCAGTTCTAATGGCTTTAATAAGGAATGGATGTTGTCGTCTTCAAAAGAACACTAGAGAAAGAAGATAAAAAGACAAAGATAACTATTCCCAATAACTTCTTCAATCCACTTTATAGCAACACTCTCCACTTTAAGCACGTGCCCAACAAATAATTTCAATGAATTAAACAGAAGACATCTCACAGGAGGAGGGAGGAGGCAGAGAATCCTGTGTCAAGACAAGGACATGGTCAAGAGCAGAAAAGACCCAGAGATTCTCAGAGCTGTGAGAAGACAAGCAACAGGTCTGAATGTGGCTGAGAAAGACTAAGAAAAGCCAAAAAATCACTCTGGTAACACTGGTGAAGCTGGACTAGAAAGGAGTGAGATAAAGAGAGCACAGTTCAGGGTTTCCCAAAGAACTCTAGCTGCACAAGGATAAATGTTTGAGAACCGCTAAACACCATGCACTCTTGAGCGAGATTCACAGGGGCACGTGAGAAACTATTAAAGCAGAAAATGCACCTGTTGAATGTTGTTTGCCCCACTAATTCCAAAATGTACTTTCAGAATCCTTTTTCACTACAAAATGTCTTCATATCTCAAGAAATACATTTTGGAAAACACCACAGTAGTAGTATTAAGTGGAAAAAAAGCTGAGATCTTAGTATTTTCAGCCATGCACCTTTTTGTTATTTGCAACCACAATTAGAAAGACTGAGGGGGCTTGAAAATATCTACAGGGAAGTTTGAAGTCAGTAAAAAAAATGGAAGACTCTAAAGGAAATTCAGGACCTGAAATCTAGGAGGACTGCAAATGACCTGAGGTTTACTACCCTGCCACAGAGGGAGAGGAATGGAAGCACCACTTGAATCACAATTATGAGTCTGTAAGGAAGCTGCAGCCCCTCTATGGAGAACAGGCTGAACTTCAGTGCTCATTCAGAACACTGACGTGATAGGGCTGCACAGAGATCCTAAACCCTGGTGCCTCTAGTGCAAGAAAACTAGGATCAGTATGCATGAAATCTTCCCTCTTGGGTAATTTTTTCAAACCTAATCCCATATACTGAAGATAAATACCTTAAGGTACTTTTAAAAATTTTTTTTAAAAAAAGGCAGAGGGGGTGGGAGAAGAGGCTTAACTAGGAAGAAATGTAATGAAAATAATAACAGCCAGCACTCTGGGATCTGGGAGAAACTGCTGAAAGCTAGACTGGTTAAAAAGAAAGCACTTCCTACACACCAGGCATCAGGCTAAGAGCTTTATATGTAGTAATGCATTTAAGCCTCACACTGACTTCATGAAACATGACAATTTACAATGAAGCAACTAAGGTAGGGAGAGAGAATTTTTCCAGTTACAAAGCTCTAAATGGCTGAGCCAGGATTCCACCTGCAGAGAGCTTTACACACAGCACTGCTTACCCAAAAAAGCAAATGAAATTGTGCCAAGTGAGTTTCAAAAACTCTGCTGAAAAGATGAAGCTCAGTTAACAGTGGTGAACTGCCATGTGCTGTATATAGATATGTCTACATTTCTCTGGGGTTAAAACTAGCAGCCATGTTGAAGAAGGTAACTTTCATCAAGGTGTAACACCTGTATGAAGTGACAATGTCTGGTAACATTTCACTGTGTACAAAAACATCCTAGGACAACTGTGGCTGAGAGGCGAGCAATACTGGGAAGACCAAACTGGTCTTTTTCCTACTCTACAATGACTAAAAATGAAACTGTTACAAAGGTGTTTAAAAGTTAATCCTGGGAACACTTGAGATTCTGTTCATTTCCTTGTGATTTTAAATCCCAGTGTTTGTGGTTAAAAAATTTTTTTTCTTCACTGGGGAGGTCTTTTGATGAATATTTTCCTGAAATAAAAACAGTGCCTCATGGATTACAGCTCTTTTAGTCCACCATATACCACAAGAAGTTTGACCTTTAAAGAAGAAGGTGCTGCTGCTGCTGCTGCTAAGTCGCTTCAGTCATGTCCGACTCTGTGTGACCCCACAGACGGCAGCCCACCAGGCTCCCCCGTCCCTGGGATTCTCCAGGCAAGAACACTGGAGTGGGTTGCCATTTCCTTCTCCAGTGCATGAAAGTGAAAAGTGAAAGTGAAGTCGCTCAGTCGTGTCCGACTCTTAGCGACCCCATGGACTGCAGCCCACCAGGCTTCTCCATCCATGGGATTTTCAAGGCAAGAGTGCTAGAGTGGGGTGCCATCGCCTTCTCCAAAAGAAGAAGGTGAGAAATCCCCAATGCCCACCTGTACATACAGAGCCAGCAGTCACGCCCTCCGCCAGGCCCAGACTCCACAAGCACCCAGGACTGTGCACGCACCTGCATCCAGAGGCCACAGTGCCCTCACCTGACTGCAAGCCTCCTCCTCCCCGACTGTGTGCTACCCAGACTCGTCCACACCTTTCCTGGCTGCCTGGTACTCGTCCTTCCAGCTCAGTCCCATGTGAGCTCCTCCGAGAAGCTCTCCTGACGCAGATAATCACTCCCTCTTAATGCCCACCTGTACATACAGAGCCAGCAGTCACGCCCTCCGCCAGGCCCAGACTCCACAAGCACCCAGGACTGTGCACGCACCTGCATCCAGAGGCCACAGTGCCCTCACCTGACTGCAAGCCTCCTCCTCCCCGACTGTGTGCTACCCAGACTCGTCCACACCTTTCCTGGCTGCCTGGTACTCGTCCTTCCAGCTCAGTCCCATGTGAGCTCCTCCGAGAAGCTCTCCTGACGCAGATAATCACTCCCTCTTCACTGGCACTGTACCCAGCACACAGACTTTTAAGAAGGTCATGTTTTATACATAAGAATGTCAGCTGGAGGCAGAGAATAAACAGTGAGGCTATGATGCCCACAATGAGATACTTCAAGGCATTTTCAAAACACAGAACATGTTTTAAAAACACAGGTACAATGGCAGGCAGTTCAATCCTTCAGATGCCAAGTGCCAGCTACATATAAGAAAATTGTGCAGGAGAGGATGTCGAGTCCTCTGCATCTCTGCAAATCTACTGCATCTTATGCAGATACAAGAAGGGTATGAGGTAAATCAAAGGTAACACAGAAACACCACGAAATCTAATAATTCAAATGAAATACAGGAAGCAGAAAATACTTTACAGAGCAATAAAATGTTTTATTCCCACTGTGAATCTGCACTTTTTAATCTTAGTATTTGTATTCACTCAACAAATAATATTTAACAATTATGTATGGACTGTAAAACCTGATTTGCTGGCAGACACAGCCACGCATTCACATTTTACAGATGGTTCACAACATTCAAGGGCTTGAAACTTGCATAAATACCTCTCTCTGAACAGTAATTCTTTTAAAAATTATACTTTCCATTGAATAATAGAGGAAAAGATAAAAAAACTAACCAAGCACCAAAAAGACTGATTAACTTCATTAAGTTGAAAACTGGGTAGATACGGCTAATAATACAAACCGAAAACAACCACTAGTCATTAATTACTTCAGTGTTTGAAACAGTTTTTAAAATAAGATTTATTTCTTAAAAATTGAGTGTAATTAATCAGCTTAAAACAAATACTCAGTTTTTTTTAAGTATATACTTATAAGAGATCAAAGAAAAGATCAAATAAAACTAGTAAGATTTAATTCCTTAATAATGGATTTTTTAAAAATGCTCAGAGGCAACAAAGAAATCACATTTTTATTGGAGGGCATCTCTTTTTTACCCTGCAAAGTCTCAGAACTCCAAAAATACCTTTTGTTATCTTTATTACCTCTTGACAAACCATAATAAAGCATTATTAAAATATAATATTGCTTCTGAAGGCATACAAGGTCAGCGACATGAAAATGAACATCAACACTAAATTGTATAATTTTTCAGTGAGTGTAGCTGTATCATGATAAACTGATTATTCAAAAACCCTATCTCTCAGGCTTATAGGATTAAGAAACTTAGAAAAACACTAAAACTGTAGCCTACAATGCTATCAGCACTTTCCCTACCACCAAGTGTGAGCAACACTCATTTCCAGGAGAAAACTTCAGCTCCCTGTACTGCAGATCACCACCTTACACGGCACACATCGTCACCACATCCGGCCCAGTCCAGCCACTGCCTACTTTCACCCATACCCCAGTTAAACAGCTCAACTCCTGACCTCCTCATGGGTTTTCTACCACCCACACGACTGAGCGACTTCACTTTCACTTTTCACTTTCATGCATTGGAGAAGGAAATGGCAACCCACTCCAGTGTTCTTGCCTGGAGAATCCCAGGGATGGGGGAGCCTGGTGGGCTGCCGTCTATGGGGTCACACAGAGTCGGACACGACTGAAGCGACTTAGCAGCAGCAAGAGCTTTTCTCAGGCAGCGTGGGTTCTGCCTGCTCACCTGGCAGACTCTTACTCATTCTTCAGGGTTCACTTCAAATGCCTCCTCATCAGTGAGGCCTTCCCTGGCCCTTCAGTACACAGCTGTTACCCTCTTCCACATCCTAAAACAGTCTGTGTCTCAGGAGATTAGAGTTCAGTATCTTTATTCTCATTCCTATCAATGAGACTGTACTAGCAAATACTGAGATCAGTCATTAGCAAATGCTTAGAGTCTCACCAATAGGGGCATCAGCTCCTTTGATCCCCACACTTAGACCAAACCAGCACTCCTGTTACTGATATTTGTCTTCACATCCATATACGATTAGACACGTCCAGCAGCACAGTGAACACACCCCCTGAGAGATGAATGGTCACATATAACTTCTCCCCAGGTCAGTGAACTAGCTGCATGGACAGTGCCTGATATACAGCTCATTAAGCAAAATCACAAATCCAATCCTTTTTGGCTTTGCCAAAGTCTTGGTCCCCAACATACTCAGGTACGTGAAGTATAATCATCTCCCCCTATCAATCACCTTAACTACATAAAAACGGACTGTTAAGACCAAGGGGAAAAAGAGACAGAAAAAGGTATCTGGGGTGACAGGGCCAGACTAACTTTTTCCAAACTCAATATAAAGTTCAGTATTTAAAAAAGAAAACCTCATTTATAAACGCAACAAAGAAAACAGAATAGACTTAAGATATGTTCAAAATCCACAGTATGAGGAGATCTATTCAACATTCCTGAAAGACACACATCAAAGACAACCCTTGTTCCTAAGATGTCTCAACACCATCAAAACGTCAGCAGTCACTAAGTCAACATGTGAAGATGACACACTCCCAACAAAAAACAACTTTTTGTTAAATGCGCTGATATCTGTGTAAAAATAAAAATACACTATGTAGGAAGAAGACACTAAGAGGACAGGATGTGAACAGGGAATAGCCCCATCAGGTATTAAAATACAGCACAAAGACTTCATAGTGAAAATGGTGTGTGTTAGTGCACAAATGGACAGACCAGTGGAGCAGAAGAGAAAATCCAGAAATCACAAATGGAACTTTAGTACATGATACAGTCAGTATCTCAACTCTTCAGGTTATAGATAACCTTTCAAATAAACATAATTGGGACAAGACGGCCACTTGGAAAAAGATCAAATCAGATCTATCTATTTACTCAAGAGTAAATTCCAAATTGAGCAGAAGATTAAAGGTAGTAAGTCAAAGAGTATATAGGTAAACCTTTCTGTAAGCTGAGTACAGGTAGGGAAAGACTTTCTAACTATGACTTTTTTAAAAGGTTTTAAATTTGATTACACAAAAATTTTTAAAAAACAACTCTGAACGACAAAAAATGCCATAAACAAAGTCAAACTGGGAGAAAATATTTACATCAGATATAACAGAAAAAGAACTAATATCTTTAATACACAAAGAACTTGCAGCAACTGATGGGGAGGCGGGAAGTAAAGTATAAAGTCTCATATGGTGATGATGGTACAACTCTGTAAATATGCTAAAAACCACCAAATAATTTACACTATGAGTGAAAAGGATGGCATATAAAATATGTTAAAAATAAAGTCATTTTAAAAAATCAATAGAAGACTAAGTAAGAGATCTGAAAGAAAATTCACTCCAAAAAGATGTAAAAACAGCTCTTAGAATCATAAAAAGATGTTCATCTCACTCACAAGAGAAAGTGAAATTTAAACTAAGATTCCATTTCTCACTTATCAGCATGGCAAAAAATTTTCAAGGTTGACAATACACTCCTGTGCATAACAGGCTTCCTCATGAACTGTTGGCAGGAATGCAAAAAATCCCTATGTAGGGGAAACAGGCAGTAAGTTCAATTGAAATTATCCCATGTCCAGGAATTTACCCTAATTAATACACTGCTTTTTCCTTCCTTCCTCCCTCCCTCTGTTACTTCTTTCCTTCTTTTCTCTCTCTGTCATTCTCTCTTTCCTCCTCTCTCTTTATTGGCCCACCTTGCAGTTTGCAGAATCTTAGTGCCCCCAAACTAGAGATCTAACCAGAGCCCTGGCAATAAAAGCATGGAGTCCTAACCACTGGTCCACCAAGGAATTCTGCTGCATTCTTATTCAAAATGTTGGAGAATACCAAAATATTCAAACATAAGAGATTACTTGAATAAACTCTAGTACATGCACAAAGTGGAGTATCATACAGCTGTGTAAAAAAAGTATGAGGAAGGTATTTATAAATGTCCAAATTTACAGAAAATTGTAAAACAAAAGCAAAGAACAAATAAAGATGAACAATACCTTTCATGTAAGAGAAGGGGACTTACAAAACATACGTGTACCTACTCATCTGTATAGGAAGGAGAAACCAGAACACGAAATTGGTGATTGGGGCTGGGACTTGCTTCAGAAGGATGCGGAAGGAACAGTTTCTGAGTAAACCCTAATACAGCTTTGACTTTTTGAAGTATATTAATATTCCTCACATCAAATTGAACTTAGGTCTTCCCTGGCGGTCCAGTGGTTAAGACTCTGCCTGGCAATGCAGGACACGGCTTCAATTCCTGGTCTTGGAAGATTTCACATGGCATGGGGCAATGAAGCCCAAGAGCCACAACTCCTGAGGCCCCTGCTCTAGAGTCTGTGCTCTGCAACAAAAGAAGCCACTGTAAGGGGAAGCCTATGCACTGAAACCAGAGAGCAGCTCCCACTCACTGCAACTAGAGTAAGCCCTTGTGCAGCAACAAAGACCCAGCACGGCCAAAGAAGCAATTAATTAAGTTCTTAAAAATTAAAGTTAAATCAACAAACATGAGGAAAAAACTTAAAACTTAAAGCATATGGAAATACATGAATCCAACAGTATTTCAAATGAATAAATAAAGACACTGACAGGAGGAGAAAAAAGCTAATGCAAATTACGTGTGAACACAGTACAGAATAGACACCCTCATCCAGGGGTGGGGCAGGCGGGAGAAGGACTGTAAACAAACTTACAGCCAGCTAGCTTTTCAAGGAGAGGAGTGGGGATAGTAGACCAAATGGAGCATTTTTGAAATTATTTTAAATGTATTACAGCTTTAAGCAAAAGAGGAGAAGTTGTAGCTTGGAGCCAGGATTCTAACTGGAAGAAAACAGAAACCAAGTAAAAGAGGAATGGAAGGAGCCTAGGAGAATGAAACTGGGCGCACTGGTGTGAGCACAGGACCCTCTGTGTGTGTGTGTTTGCATGTTTGTATTTCCCAGCTCTGCTGCTGAAAGGGCTTGGAAGGGAAGACATCTTTGCAGCAATAAGTAACAGAGTTCATTAGAGAGACAACTAATTTCAGGGCGAGGGCAGGGAAGGCATAGTAAGATAAGCCTGGGATATTTTGCTTGTACCTCCTCTTTGAGAAGGTACTCAAAATAATGATGGGAATGTGTCAAATAAGCACAAGAGATGGCCAAAAGGGGCACCCAATTGCCAAATTTGGCACAACTTCAGCATCAATATAAATAAAATTGAACACTGCATTGTAATTTGCTGAAAAAAACAGTATCAGTGAGCTCATACTGATAATGCAGAGGTCAGTAAGTGGGCAAAAGGCAATGCCCTCTCTTACAGCAGAAGGCCAAGTGCCAGAGCTGTATGGGAAGGGCGTGGTGGGGTTTATCACTGATGAACTAGAGTAAAGTGAAAGTGAAAGTGAAGTCGCTCAGTCGTGTCTGACTCTTTGCGACCCGTGGACTGTAGCCCACCAAGCTCCTCCGTCCATGGGATTCTCCAGGCAAGAATACTAGAGTGGGTTGCCCTTTCCTTCTCCAGGGGATCTTCCCAACCCAGGGATCAAAGCCAGGTCTCCCACGTTGCAGGCAGACGCTTTAACCTCTGCACCACCAGGGAAGCCCTTAAATACAAGAACACAGTCTCTCAGAAAACCTCCTATAGAGACACAGAACTTCAGATCCAAGTGCTAACACCAAAGATTTCAAGGGAGGAAAGGAAGCNTTGATGCTTTTGAACTGTGGTGTTGGAGAAGACTCTTGAGAGTCCCTTGGACTGCAAGGAGATCAACCCTGGGATTTCTTTGGAAGGAATGATGCTAAAGCTGAAACTCCAGTACTTTGGCCACCTCATGCGAAGAGCTGACTCATTGGAAAAGACCCTGATGCTGGGAGGAATTGGGGGCAGGAGGAGAAGGGGACGACCGAGGATGAGATGGCTGGATGGCATCACGGACTCGATGGACGTGAGTCTGAGTGAACTCTGGGAGTTGGTGATGGACAGGGAGGCCTGTCGTGCTGCGATTCATGGGGTCGCAAAGAGTCGGACACGACTGCGCGACTGAACTGAACTGGCTTAAGCTGAGCACCTAAGAATTGATGCTTTTGAACTGTGGTGTTGGAGAAGACTCTTGAGAGTCCCTTGCAATGAGATCCAACCAGTCCATGCCAAAGGAAATCAGTCCTGAATATTCATTGGAAGGACTGATGCTGAAGCTAAACTCCAATACTTTGGCCACCTGATGCGAAGAACTGACTCACTGGAAAAGACCATAGATTGAAGGCGGGAGGAGAAGGGGACAGAAGATGAGATGGTTGGATGGCATCACTGACTCAATGGACATGAGTATGAGTAAGCTCTGGGAGTTGGTGATGGACAGGGAGGCCTGGCGTGCTTCAGTCCATGGGGTTGCAAAGAGTCAGATATGACTGAGCAACTGAACTGAACTGGCTTAAGAGCTGAAGTCGCTTCTCATCTCTGTTTAGACCCTTCTGTCCCTCGCTCCAACCACATCTCTTGGTTTAGAGACTTCCTCCCCACCACCCGCGCTCACTGCCTCCTCTTCAGCCCTTCTGCTGGTTCTCAGCCTTTCAATGTCACCAACTTCCTGATCTTGCTATCCTCACAGCACCTGTTTATCATCTGTCTTCCTAGCTACTGTGCAAACTTCAGGAGAGTAGGAACCTTCTCTGTCTTGTTCAGATATTTCCCAGTGTTACAGGAAAATAGCTTATCTTAGTTATAGCTCCTTTGTTGATGACCACCACAGTTAGTTGGCCAAGAAAAACATTTGTTTCCAATATATTTAATAGTTAAGAGTTTCTTTTGGACTTTTTAATTACACAAGAAAAATACATTTTTGAGTGTTTACTATAGGTGGCAGGAGAAGGGGAGGACAGAGGATGAGATGGTTGGATGGCATCACCGACTCAATGGACATGGGTTTGGGTGGACTCTGGGAGTTGGTGATGGACAGGAGGCCTGGCATGCTGCGGTTCATGGGGTTGCAGAGTCAGACACGACTGAGTGACTGAACTGAACTGAACTGAACAGGTTTGCATGTAATAGTAGCTAATGTAAAATTCACAACCACCCTAGAAGTTAAGAACTACTACCCCCACTTATTTTTTTTTTTCAATCAGCCATAATCACATCTGGGATAAACTTCATAGACTAGGATACTGCCACTTCATAGTTTACCCCCACTTATTGATGCATGAACAGAGGCTCAGATGTGTTAAGGATTTACCCAAGGTCACCAAGCCAGGCAGTGGCAGAGCTAGCACTTAAACCCCAGAGGCCAGCTGACCTACATACTACCTAATTGTAGGTGGTGCCTACATACTCTCTAGCAGCTTTATTGAAATGAAGTCAGAAGGTAAGCTTTAGCTGTTAGTCCTACCCCTAGTGATACCAACTATTAACAATTTGGTGTACACCTTTCCAGATATTCATAGATATATGTATACATGTATATTCATATATATGTGAATATATATATGAATATACATATATGTGAATATATATATGTGAATATATATGTGTGAATATATATATATATGTATATATGTGTATATATATACATATATATGTATGTGAATATGTGTGAATATATGTACGTGAATATATATGTGTGAATATATATATGTGTGAATATATATGTGTGAATATATATATGTGTGAATATATATATGTATGTGAATATATGTGTGAATATATATATGTATGTGAATATATATGTGAATATATATATGTATGTGAATATATATGTGAATATATATGTGTGTGAATATATATATGTATGTGAATATATATGTGTGAATATATATGTATGTGAATATATATGTGAATATGTGTGAATATATATGTGAATATATATGTATGTGAATATATATGTGAATATGTGTGAATATATATGTGAATATATATATGTGTGAATATATATGTATATATATGAATATATATGTGTGTGTGAATATATATATGTGAATATATATGTGAATATATATATGAATATATATATTCATAGATGTATGTATACACATTTATTGTACAAAAACAGATTGTACTCTGTATTTCTCTCTCAAAACTACATTGCAAACATCTTTCCATGTCAAGTAAAGCATCATATACCAAAAAATATAAAGTTTTTTTTAACGTGGACCGTTTTTAAAGTCTTTATTGAGTTTGTTACCATATTGCTTCTGTTTTATGTTTTTATTTTTTTTTCCACCTCAAGGCCTGTAGGATCTTAACTCCCTAATTGAAAGTGAAGTCACTCAGTTGTGTCCGACTCTTTGCGACCCAATGGTCTGTAGCCTACCAGGCTCCTCAGTCCATGGGATTCTCCAGGCAAGAATACTGGAGTGGGTCGCCATTTCCTCTCCAGGGGATCTTCCCGACCCACTGATTGAACCCAGGTCTTCCCCATTGCAGGCAGATGCTTTACCCTCTGAACCACCAGGGAAACCAACTCCCCAACCAGGGATCAAATCCACACCCTCTGCACTGGAAGGCGGAGGTCTAGACAACCAGGGAAGTCCCACGCATCATTTTTAAAGGCTGCATTTCATTATTCAGGCATTTCTATATTTATCCAATCAATCGCCTACTGTTGGAATTTAGGTTATTTTTGGTTACTGTAAATTTTTGACTGTTGGAAAATTGTATGAGCTTAGTTTCTTAAACTGGAAGGAAAACTGGTTGTTTTCTCCCTTCCCAAGACCAGTTGGCAGTGACCTTTCCTCCATCCCGTCTCACAGTTCCCATCAATGTCCCCAGACAATGTCTACCCTTTCCATCAGCAGCAAAATCCTGATGGGGTGTCACCCAACCCACTTGATTTTTCCTGCCTTTATCCTGAGGACAAGAACTCACTTAGCACTTTGTCTGTTATGCTGTCAGGGCTTTGTCAGAAGAAGCTTCCTCAACATTTACATCGCCCAAAGGCAACAATATTACCCAGTCTAGCCCTTCCCTTGCTGTCAGCCCCGACCTCCACCTCTTGGTGGCCCCTCCCCACTGCCCCACTGGCAGCAGATGCTTCACCTTTGCAGGAGGGCCAGCCTGTGGGTTTCCAGTTCTCCTTCCCCTGTGATTACCAGCCCAGTGTCCATTCCTTCTTCCTCTGGTAACAGCATTTCCATTTCTCCTGGGCAGCTCTTCCCCCAGTTCTCAACCCTTGTGGCTTGAGAGAAAATAAGTCTGTCCCCAAGTTGCAGGGCTAGACACATGACCCATGCTTGGCCTATCAGAGCATTTTAGAGTACTCTCTGGCCACAGCATGCAGCAGTGGGCACGTGACACGAGGGCCGTGAGATCCAATTCTGGGCCTTTGGTAAGAACTGTCCGGTTGCATGAATCCATCTTCTGAGAGCAGCATGTGATCACGGCACTGCTGGCAGCCCTCTTCCACGGTCAGGCGAGCGACGGCCTGAGAGTGAGACCAAGGCAGAGGGAGAACAGAGCGGAGAGGGCGAGTGAAACCAAGTCTCAGTGGCATGACTGAGCCCTTGGATCCAGTCTTGCTTCAATTTGCAATCACGTTAGCCAATAAATTCCCTCTACTGCCTGGGCCAGGTGGAGTAGTTTCCATTACTTGCAACTTTAAGGCTCTTGATGCACCATCACTCTGCCACTCCTGACCCCAGTGTCTGCCCCTTGTGGTACTTGCCACCACCCTCTACGTAGATGATTCCCAAGTCTCTACGCTCTCTAACCCCTGATCACCCTCTTTTCCAAATTTCCAGCTACTCACAAATCTCATCAGCACCACAGAAATCATCTTCCAGTTTCCATGTGCTTCAGGTTCTGCGGTGCCTAGATCAGCTTCGGGGATTCCAAACTTTTTTGCATCATAGATCCTATGCCTACAAATTAATACCCAACTTCCAGAGGTTTCCTTTAAGAATCTCTCTTTTAGGACTTCCCTGATGGTTCAGTGGTTAAGATTCTGTGCTTCCACTGCAAAGGGTGCTGGATCGATCCCTGGTCAGGAAACTAAGATCCCACATGCCATGTGGTGCAGCCAAAAAATTTAAAAAATCAAAAAACTCTGTTTGAATTCATTTTATACAGCACAGCTTTCATCTTCCTAGGTGTCAGTTCTGATTAAGACACTGCCCAGTTCAGGAAATCCCAGTGCTTTCTCCTCTGTCTTCAAAATAAAATTCTAAGTCCTTTATCCAAGTATTCTCTGTCCCCCATGATCAGGCATGAACTTTCCTTTCCAAAGTTATTTCCCCTTCCCTTCTGTATTAGTTCTACAGAGGAGCAGAACCAATAGGAGATTTGGTAGATGGATAGATAATCTACAGCTATTTATTAATATATTTATATGCACCTATATTTCCAGTTCTACCCAAAGAGACTTATTATAAGGAATTGATTCACATGATTACAGAGGCTGGTAAGCCCCACTATCCACAAGGTGAGTTGGCAAGCTAGAGACACAGGAACCGGCACAGTTCCCATCCAAGTCTGACGGCCTGAGACCCAGAAGAGCCACTGTTTCCACTGCAGTCCAATAGCCAGCCACTCAAGACCCAAGAGAAGTCAACATTTCAGTTTGAGTCCAAAGCCAGGACTGACTTCTTCCTTACTCAAGGGAGAGGTTAGCCTTTTTGCTCAGACCTTCAACTGGTTGGATGATGCCCATCACATGAGGGAGTGCAATCTGCTTTACTCAAATGTTAATATCATCCAGAAACCCTCACAGACACATCCAAAATAATGTTTGACCAAATATCTCAGCACCGTATGGCCCAGTCAAGTTGATATATAAAATTAACCATCACAACTTTCATCCCACTCCCTTATGCTGCAGTTAGAGTCGGTTACTTAGTACTGTGCACACAGGTACCGTGATTTCTGGTCTCTATGTCCTGCTAATGCTGTTCCCCTTGCCAACAACACCCTTCCTGTTCATCTATCCTACCTCTCAAGCCCCACTCTCCTTCCCATTATGAACTGCTCCTTTTGCCAATATTGACCTTGTGTCTTTTCCCACTTCTGTAAGTAGGCAGATTAACTGGTTCCCTTCTTTGTCTGCCAAAGTCAGTCCTGGCTTTGGACTCAAACTGAAATGTTGACTTCTCTTGGGTCTTGAGTGGCTGGCTATTGGACTGCAGTGGAAACAGTGGCTCTTCTGGGTCTCAGGCCGTCAGACTTGGATGGGAACTGTGCCGGTTCCTGTGTCTCTAGCTTGCCAACTCACCTTGTGGATAGTGGGGCTTACCAGCCTCTGTAATCATGTGAATCAATTCCTTATAATAAGTCTCTTTGGGTAGAACTGGAAATATAGGTGCATATAAATATATTAATAAATAGCTTAGATCTATCTATCCATCTACCAAATCTCCTATTGGTTCTGCTCCTCTGTAGAACTAATACAGAAGGGAAGGGGAAATAACTTTGGAAAGGAAAGTTCATGCCTGATCTGTCTTGTTCTTTTCTTCAAGGACTAACGTAGATCTCAGCTGTGAATGCTTCCCTGACAACTCCACACAACCAATTATTCCTATTATGCTCTACTTAAAACATGCCATATTTGTATCTGCTAAAACACCATTCAAAAGCAGAGACATTACTTTGCCAACTAAGGTCCGTCTAGTCAAGGCTATGGTTTTTCCTGTGGTCATGTATGGATGTGAGAGTTGGACTGTGAAGAAAGCTGAGTGCCGAAGAATTGATGCTTTTGAACTGTGGTGTTGGAGAAGACTCTTGAGAGTCCCTTGGACTGCAAGGAGATCCAACCAGTCCATTCTAAAGGAGATCAGCCCTGGGATTTCTTTGGAGGGAATGATCCTAAAGCTGAAACTCCAGTACTTTGGCCACCTCATGCAAAGAGTTGACTCATTGGAAAAGACCCTGATGCTGGGAGGGATTGGGGGCAGGAGGAGAAGGGGACGACCAAGGATGAGATGGCTGGATGGCATCACTAACTCAATGGACGCAAGTCTGAATGAACTCCGGGAGTTGGTGATGGACAGGGAGGCCTGGCATGCTGCAATTCATGGGGTCGCAAAGAGTCGGACACAACTGAGCGACTGAACTGAACTGGACTGAAAATGCCATTCGGCCATGAGCAGGCAGGGACCTTAACTTATTCATTTTTGTTTCCTTTTACCTAATTTCCTGGCACTCTGCCGACCTTCAAAAATGTTTGATAAATAATGCATGAATGAGTGTCATCCACCTCTTCTATAAAGCTTGCTCTGCTCCCTGCCACCAAAAGTTGGTCCCTGCCTCTTCTAAATTCCCATAGCACTTATCTGAGGATTTCCCCAGGCCTCACCCTGTTCTGTCATGCTTATCCACACTTTCCCTGCCTGACTGTAAGCTCCCAGGGGCAGCTCAGTTTGGGGTGCATCTTTATGCCCCCCAGGAGCTTTAAACGTGAGCACTCAAACACTGGTTGAATGAGAGAAGCCTCAACACCACTTTCTCTGACAGATAACAAAGTCTCAAACCCACTACCATCTCCCCAGAGCCTGCCAAGATTCACTGGAGAAGGATCTATATTAAAAAGGCTCTCCTTTGCGGCCCTCAGTCTTAGGATTTACGTGAGAAAATCCTAGTTTAAGACTCTCTGTGTGATTCATAGGTTATAAAACTATTAAGAAAATCAAGGAAGTGATTATTACAAAAATCCAGCTACTGGCTGCCTCCTTTCCAGATAGTAATCTGGAAAGGATCGAGGTATACTGGGCTTGGGGGATGTTGTTGACAGTGTTGTTTCATGACCTGGGTGATTACTCGGATGTTTGCTTTATAAGTATTCATTGTACTGTATACTTGTTTTCTGTGCTTTTTCGCATGTGTAATATTTCATAAAAATTAAAATTAGAAATAATTAAACAAACTCTCACTGTTGTTACTAGAAGGTTGATATTGTTGTACAAATTCTTATTACTGAAGGATTTCCCCAGTGGTCCAGTGGCTAAGACTCTGCACTTCCAATGCAGGAGGCAAAGGTTCGATCCCTGGGTGGGGGACTAGATCCCGCATTGCGCAGCTAGAGCCCGCACGCTGCAGGGAGACCTGGTGCAGCCAAATAAATAAATAAACTCCTATCACTGAGACTTAGGCCTTTCCTTCCATTCTGATTTACTGACTGGTCTTTCCCTCCTCAGGCTGGTGACGGCCCCAGGCCCTGCCAGCAGCCCCATTTTTCTGCTGGGACTGCCACACCTTAAGGGGCTAGAGCTACTGCAGCGGCAGGCGCCTCCAAGGGTCACCACCTGCCTCCCACCCTTTATGCAGTCCCCCCGCAGCCCAGTCTCTCTCCTCCACTTTGTGCCACATTCTTACGCTTGTCCAGGGACCTGGACCCCTCTTGGAGTCAGAGAAAGGAGAGGAACTGACCGAACCTGTTCCTACCTGCCTTTTCTCTAACTGGCCCAGGCTTGCCACCTTCATCTCTGTTACACATCTCTGGTGGAGATAATCTGGGTCACTGAAGAAGAGCGGATGAGATGGGATAGGGAAGAGAAGAATCTATAAACACCTGAGCATCTCCTTCCCCATCCGGTCAGTTTTGGTAAGAGCTCAGAAGCACATGGCACAAAGATGAAATTTTAACTTGAAAATGATCCAAGAATTGCTTGTGTGGCCTAACTGGTCCTGGGCACATTGCTGCCAGTATTCAGCAAGTAGTCAGTGTCCATTATGTACTGGGCACCTTGGCAGCAGAGGTGAACAATATCCCCCCACTTAACTTCAGTAGCTTCTCCGGGCTCCTGCCCATCCTCCGGCCTTCTCCGGACCACGCATTCGCTCACTGGGCTCCAGCTATGTGGCCTTCTTTGTTGTTCCTCAGACCCATCTGAGCTTCCTGTGAAACCCTCTGAAGTTGCACTTGCTGTTCTCACTCCTGCTCTGCATGTACCTGCTCCGTTCCAATCTCACCTCTTCAAGAAGACGTCCTCCCTTCCCCCCACCCCTGCAGCTTCAGCGGCACCTCACACCCACTCTCACACCACACGGTTTTACTTCCTTCCTAGAGCTGATCACTATCCAGAATGATCTCACCTCTTTATTTTGCTTGTAATCCGTCTCTTCCCATTAAAAAGTAAATGCAAAGATTTCCTTCACCACTGTACCCTCAGCGCTAGAATCTAGGGCATACTCATAAATGACTGTTGCAGAAAATACCATGGATGAAGATACAATTCCCACTTAAAGAACTAAGGTCACACAGTGGAACAAACAATAATCAAGGTAAGTGTTAAGATGGGCGGTGTACAAGAATCTGCGGACATAAGAGTATTTACAATAGTTATATGTAATATTTACTAAATATTTCCTAAGTTCCAGCTATTGTTCTTAGTATTTAATATGTATTACCGCCTTTGAAATTCATAAGAACTCTTGAAACCATGATCTTCAACAAAAGTAGGAGTGAAGAGGTCAGTAACCCATGGCCAGAATCATACAGCCGGGAGATGGAAGCTCTGGGATTCAAATCCAGAGCTGACCACAGAAGACTTCCCAAAGGAGGGAGATTTGATCTGAGTCTAGAGGACTTGCACAGACTGGTCAGGCCAGGATAGGGTGTGTCAACAGAACAGAAGCTTCCTGCTAGAAAGAACAGGCGTGTCCAGGTTCACAGACACAGAAAAGCAGGATGCTCGGGGGACGTACAAATTATAGAGACAGGATGCTGAATGTAAGGAACCAGACACGAAAGAGCATACCCTGTCTTTGCCCACTAGCTTCAGCAGCACTGCTCCAGGGCGATAGAAAGCATAACAGTTACCTTTCAGGGGGCTGATAACTCGGGAACAGCATGAGGGAGACTTCCGGGGGAGCTGGTTAAATTCTGTATCTTCATCTGAAGGTGGTCAGAGGAGTATGCCCACTTTGGATAAATTCATTGAGTCATGCAATTAAGATCTCTGTGTTTTACAGGATGCCTGTTATATCTAAATCTTAAAAATTAAAGGTCACGACACACTAGCATTGGCCTATAAACTAAAACACTTTTTTTTTTTTTTTAAGAAGTGTCGGCTTTTTTCAACGCTGCGATTTAATGCCTGGGGATAAGATAAGAAATGAGAAGAGGGGTGCGGAGGAGTGAGAAGATAAAAACAGGATTTTACTTAGAGAAATGAGGAATGAGGAGATGGAGCTGTTTGAGAGATGGGCTCAGGAGGAAGGAAAAAATCAGAGACAGCTGAGAAGGAATCACTCGATGAACCTTCCCTTTACCAAGCAGATTCAGCTACGACATAGACTCTTTAGCACAGAACATGGCATATACAGAATGTCTCTGTGCCGTGCAAGGGTGACCCGAGCTGGGAATATGAAACAAGACAGGTGTGGGAACTGGTGCTCAGAGAGGCGACAAGACTTGTCTGAGATCACACACCTTGAAAGGGTGGGAGTTACCTTTGCTAGGAACATCCCATTTGTGCTAGACAGGGCTCCAAAACACTTAGTTCTGGCCCCAAGTGAAGGCGGAGCTTTGGCCCAGAGGAAGTGAAGGGGAGGCCCTGGCTGCTCTGGTGGTGTTGGTGGCTTCCTGCCCAGAAGACACACCCAGCTTCAAAATCACTATTCTGGGCAGCCAGCTTGTTGCTAGGCACCCAGGGGGCCCTGGAGCTTTCAAACAGAGCCAGCCAAGGGCTGTTTTAACCTCACCTCACTGCAACATCAGGTGCAAAACGGAGAGGGACCAGCCACCCAGTGAAGACTGAAACCTTCCTCTTTTCTTCAGGGGTTTATTTTCACCATCATCTCCATTTGAAACAGGGACAATAATAATCTCCAATTAAACAGGATTTAATAATCTCACTCCCTCGTTTCCCATGAATTCCAGTCATTTGTGTTCACTACGGAAGCACCTTAAATCAGGCAGCTACTATGTGTCTTCTACAAAATAAACTATTTCTAGAGGATGTCACATGCAGGTCGTGTGCTGGAGGCCAGGAACAGATTCCCTCTAGGTGGGGTTCACAATCTGCTGGGGATACAAACTAGACGCTGCATGTGATCCTCAGCACGGGCCTTGGCGTACTGGGTACACAGTGCATATTTGCTGAATGAGTAGGGAGGTAGAACTAGAGGGAAGGTGTTACAGGAGCACACAAGAGGGATTTAAATGCTGATTCAAGGCAGAAATCAAAGAAGGCTTCGTGAAGGTAACCATGGCTATCTGTGTCATAAACAATGAATAGGAGTAGACTGGCAAAGACGCGGGAGGCAGAGGGGTGGGACATTTCAGGCCAAGGGAAAATGGCCAATAAATGCATGGTGGTGGGTGGAAAATGCTTAGCAAAATAGTCAACTTGTTGTCAAGAGAGTTGTAGTGAGCTGCCTTTGGAAACCGACCGCATAGGGTGCTCTGAGGAAGGCCAGATGTGCTTGAATTCTCACCACGAGTGGGGGACTCTGTCCCACCCCAGCCCCTGGAGTTGGCCTCCTTTCCAGCAACCAGGGCTGGCACCCACTCACTGCTCAGGGTGTAGCTGCCCAACAGATGACATATTTTTCCATGGCTCCAGCCAGTTGCTAGGAATCTCATATTACCTTGTGGTCCGTACACTGGTTTTCACCAGCAGCCATCTGGCAGGAGCACTTTTCAGTGACTAGATGAAACTGTGGAACTGGAGTCAAAATAATCACAGAGGGCAAGTCAGACACATGAGACACGTTAGAAATGCTCCCCTCCAGCTTCTCTACATTGTCCCTCCTCTTGCCCCATCACTCGCAGAATTTAAAGCTTTCTTGGAAGTCCTTGGTGGTCCGGCGGTTAAGAATCCACCTACCGATGCAGGGAACGCTGGTTTGATCCCTGATCCAGGAAGATTTCACATTCCCTCGGAGCAACTAAGCCCACGCGCCGTAAGCCTGTGCACCTAGGGCCCATGCTCTGCAAAGTGAAGCCACGGCGATGAGAAGTCGTGCACCTCAACGAAGAGTAACCCCTGCTTGCTACAACTAGAGAAAGGCCACAGGCAGCAACGAAGACCCAGTGCAGCCAAAAAGTAAGTATTAGAAATAAACAGGGTTCTTTAGAATGGGTATCTAGATTGACTCCAGAAATGACAGTGACTGGCAGTGGTGAGAACTACTCTACGGGGTGGAGAAAGCATGGGAACCACCTCTGGAGGAGTGGCACAAGAGATGGGGAGTGACTGTCTTCCCAAATTTCCACAGGGCCCATGAAACCCTTGAAGTTGGTTTACCTTTTAGAAACCAGGCAGCGTGACTTCGTGGCAAGGGCATGGGACTAGGGTCAGATGGAATGGAGATCAACTCGAGCTTCTCCTCTTACTGGGTTTGTTTGGGGTAAGGATTTGCATCTACAAGTTTACTTCCATGAGAAAGTGTTGGCACTAACAGCTTGCTGGGAGATAGTGCTGGGCATTTTACCAGTTCTGGTTTGACTTCTGGCTCTCTCACTTACCTCTGTAAGCCTCACTTGTGCTTTGGAGGTTCACCTCTGTATCTAAACCCCCGCCTTGCATTTTTTACTGAAAAGTGTAAGGCTAGGTATTAGCCATATAGAATACTATGCAACTGCTAAAAAAAATTTTTTTTAATAAATCTTTTTATGCTGCTAGCAAAAGACTGCTAAGGCTTACTGGGCAAGAAAAATATATATACTAAACATTCATAATGTATTTTGTGTAAATAAAAAAGGATTTCTCTGGCGATTCGGCAGTCCAGTGGCTAAGACTCTGTACCTCCACTGCAGGGGCCATGGGTTCAATCCCTGGTCGGGGAACTAAGATCCCATATGCCACACAGCATGGTCAAAAAAAAAAAAAAAGCCGGGGTGACACATGCATATGTGGGCACATACATGTCTATCTGCAAAACTGTTAATGTGAAGACAGCCTTTACATTTTCCTCTTATATCCTTGGACTTTCCTATACACATGCAAATTTTTTTTTACATTAACTGTATATTTTATCTCTGTTATTATTACATCAACTTCACCTCAGATTGTCAGGCATTGGATCCTGAAGGCTGGGAACTCCTGGGGTAGAGGACAAAGCAGATGCCAACCCTGCTTTCAGAGAGCTTACCACGTGCTGGGGAGGCAGAAAGAGGAAAGGAGACGCAGGCAGCACAGGACGCTTGTATCTTATAATTTAAAAATGCCAACAGGAGTTACCTAGGAGGTGAGAGTATGCACCAGGATTGTTTTTTTCATACTTTTTGTCAAGTGAATCTAAGACATGTTATTTTAAGTTGGGCTTCCTGTGTGGCTCAGCTGGTAAAGAATCCGCCTGCAATGCAAGAGACCTGGGTTCAATCCCTGGGTTGGGAAGATCCCCTGGAGAAAGGAGAGGCTACCCACTCCAGTATTGTGGCCTGGAGAATTCCATGGACTGTAAAGTGGGACACAACTGAGTGACTTTCTTTCAAGATAAAGATGAAAAAAGCCAAATAAATACCTCACACACAGGATGAGTGCTTTTAAATTATCCTCCTATAGAAAATTTGAAGGGGAAAAAAAAAAAGGAACTACAAGCCCAGTTTACACCAGTCTTCCAACAGCTTCTCAATCCAACGTTAAGTCTAAGAGACCGTGGACCAAAGTATCATCTGGGACATGTCTGGATGAAGTCTCCTACCGAAAGTCAGTGGTTCTCAACCAGGGGCAAAGGAGGCATTTTTGGTTGTCACACCTAGCGGATGTTACTCTAATCTAGTGAGCAGAGTATAAAGATGCTGTTAAATACCCTAGAATCCACAGGCCAAGCCCCCACAAAAAGGAATTACCTGGCCCCAAATTGCCAAGGTTGAAAAATCTGTGCTAAGGGATTCAGGAAATCTCAGCTGTTTTAAAATCCCACAGATGAAAACATTTCAGTCTACTTATAACTCTGGTCCTTGCATCCTAAATTCTAGGCCATCAAAGCATTTTAAGAAACTGGAGCAGGTCAGGAAATTCTTTAACACCAGGAGTTCCTAATCCCTGCAGATTAAAGGAAATACCTTCGGAATGCTTGGAACAAATGAAGTACTAAAGATACTATGACACCATCACTGTTACTCCATTGCCGATATTAAACCTTGAGAGCTTAACCCAGTCAATGAGTTATTTCCCAAATACTGTACGCCCTCCCATTCCCATTGTAAAGGCCTTTACAAAAGGTGTGCCTTCTATCCAGTGATCTCTGACTCCTAATAAAGTTCAATAAAAATGCCACTTCCCTGATTCGGCTTTCTTCTTAAAAAAAAACAAAAAACAAAAAAACCCACAAAATATGTTTTCTTAGTGCTGTCTCAAAATCAGATGCCGAAAGACTAGTTTTATTCTAGCATTTCTAACGATGTATTTTGATGGCTTCTTCCTCTCCTTAGAAACAATAGATTTCCTTAAGGTTGGGCTTTATATTGTATAAATTTTTTATTTATGGCTGCACTGGGTCTACATTGCTTTGTATGGGTCTTCTCTAGCTGTGGCAAGTGAGGGCTCCTCTTTGTTGCTGTGCAGATTTCTTTGCAGTGGCTTCTCAGGCTCTAGAGCATAGGTTTCCGTAGTTGCACACAGGGGCTTAGCTGCTCTCAGGGATGTGGGATCTTCCCCCATCAGGGATCGAACTCCTACCTCCTGCACTGGCAGGCAGATTCCTATTCGCTATGCCACCAGGCAATTCCCTGAAATTGGGTTTTATATTTGTGTGCTCAGTCATTTCTGAGTCTTTGCAACCCTGTGGGCTGTAGCCTGCCAGGCTCCTCAGTCCATGGGGTTCTCTCCAAGGTATCTTCTCCACCCAGGGACTGAACCCGTGTCTCCAGCACTGGCAGGCAGATTCTCTACTGCTGCGCCACCTGGGATTCTAGCATCAAGAAGAGTCCCAAAGGCACAGAAGTACTCAACATCAGCAGAATTGAATTCAAGCTCCACAATGGAGCTAACCACCCCTATCGCAAAAGCCAGGCTGCAGAGGCAGAAAGGTTCCTCAAGACTGGGTCATGCTGGGGAAGGAGCTGCTGTTTCCTCTGTCACAACCACAGCTACTGCTGTTTCAGCTGCAAACCACAGTACAGGACTGTACACACAAAAAGCCAGGATGACCTCTGTTCCAGAACAGAACCTCAGATGGTTTAGTCCTCTTGCAAAAGATGAGCTGAGGAAGATAAGGAAATGGACAAAGAGCAAATCAAACACCCCACCTGAGTTACTTACCTCTTCTGACCCCTTTCCCCCTTCTCAGTTTTGCCCCAGCTTACTCTGAAAACAAAGGCCAGGCCTGTTCCTATCTGCCAGCTCAGCAAATGCCACATAGTTCTTATCTGCAGCTCAAATCTACTCCTGATAATTATCCCACCTTTCTCAAATGCTGACAACTAAGAGCCAGACTGGCAAATTACCACAGGACATTTTTATTAAGAATCAAACTTTAATATTTCAAGGACACCCCAAATGAGTAACTGGCGGGGTTACAGAAGCTTCCATTCAAGCCACCACAGCGAGAATCAAGAATATTAAAGTTGAAGCAATCATCTCTTTGGATACATAAAAACTATATATTAAAGCGTGTCACAAAGTGCAAAAAGGGATGCATCAGCAGAGCAAAAACAAGCAGCAGACTGATTGTCCTTACAAGAGGGCAGGGAAACTCATTTTGGAGTTCGCAGTGCCAGGAAACAGAGCTGCTTCAGGCAAAAAAAAAAAAAAAAAAGTTTTCATTGATTCTTATTACAGCTAGCAAAGGCAAGCTCAAAGAAAATCAAGGTTCAGATTTCTCATGACTGTAGTAGGATTTGCAACAAAGAGAGCCTTTGGTCGCTTCTCATATGTAGGCTGAAAAGGAAGCAGTGAGATTTTAGCCGGTGATTCTGACCCCAGGCTGACACCTCAGTGCCCAAGCTCTGAGCTCCTCAGGGAGGACGGCCTGGAATTGCTCCTGCACCAGCATCTCCACAATCTGCTCCTTCGTGTGAATATCGGGTCGCAGCCACTGTCCGGCAAGCTCTTGGAGATGTCTCAGGACATCCCTGGGCCCAGCTGCATCTTCATAGCGGAACTGCCGGAACCTCTGCCTGGAGGCTGCAGGGTTGAGAGGACTCCTTCGGGGCACGGTCTCCAGGTCATCTTCAGAGTCTTCATCCAGGCTCTCTGGTGGAACCTGGACCTGGGGCGGCGCTATCAGGATGCCTTCTGGCTCCTCAGCCATCCTCTCATTTGGTGGTGACCGAATTTCATCATTCTGGACTTCTCCATCTCTTTGCATCTCTGGATACCCTTCAGTCTCCATCCTAGAACTCTGCAAAAGGATTTTTCAGACTCCTAGGCACAAAGGGAAAAGTCAGGCTCAACAAAAACAAATCTTAAAGGATGTTAAAACCTCCCTGATCTCAAGGGATCTGGTCCACCAACTAGGAGAGACTTAGGTTCCAACAATTTTTCAATCTTAATATATGAGAAATTCCTCTTTTTTTTCCTCTTGCTGGATCAATGCACAGTTGAGAAAGTTTGTCAACAGTTTACCAAAATGTAAGATGTAGTAGATTCTCAAAGCAGAAAGAGTCAATATTGCTGGCCTTGCTAGCTGGAAAAATCTTTCATCCATTCCCCCCCAATACAACATATATGCACATGACTGGTAGAGGGGGTAAGTCTTTAAGACCATGGTTTGCTTCCTCCAACCACTTTTATGGAGTATTTGCTATGCTTAAAAGTAAATTATGAAGAAATGCTAAAATAGAGGGAAAAAAGCCTGTTCATTTTCATATACTCTGTCGCCTTTTCTATCTCCTCCTGTCTTTTACGATGAGGAAAGAACAGCAAATGTTAAAAAAGTACTTTAGGAGCTACCATCAGGGTGGAGCCTATGGCAATTTAAAAAAAAGGAAAAAAGCTTTTATATTAAGATCAAGATCCTAAGCTCCCTCAAAGTATGAGGAATTGAACTTGTAAGAATCCTTGCAACATGGATTTCTGACTCGTTAGATGTTTGAGAGCTCCAGGATTAGCAAACCAGCTATAGTGGGACGAAGGTAGATTGTTGGGGGTGGGGGGGTCTGATAGGTAAATCAAACACCTGTGAAAGGCTGGGGGAAAAAAGGTTTTGCTTCATTTAGGGCCCAGTCCAAAGAGGGATTATTTACAGGAAAACCACATTCTATGTTAATTTAAAACAAAACAAGAGACTTAAGATAACAGTATAGAAACGACTATATTGTCACAGCAGGGATGTCCAAAGATTACAATCCCTATGCAGTCACTTTACATAGATCACCTTTTTTTCATTCTTACCACCTCCCCCAAGGATCAATTCTTTCTTATTGTATCCACACTGCAGAAGTGTTGAGATTTAAAATCCTTCCTACATCAGAGTCTCAAATCTGTCCTCTAGGTAACAATTTATAGAAGCCAACAATTGTTAACACTGACCAGCTGCCTTGAATTAAATGGTTCTTGGCTCCTAACACCTCAACATTCATTGATTCATTTTCTAGAATTTTTTTAAAAATATTTATTTGGCTGTACCAGGTCTTACTTGAGGCATGTAGGATCTTTAGTTGCAGCATGGGAACTCTTAGTTATGACAAGTAGAACACAGTTCCCTGACCAGGGATTGAACCCAGGCCTCCTGCACTGGGAGAAAGTCCCTCTAGGAGCTCTGAATTGATTCTAGACCAGGTAACAGGTATTTTTGGAATATATCATTTCCCTTATTATCTGGGTTTCTGTTCAATCAACAGGGTGTTGCTCATGCCTCAAAATAAGTTAACTATCCCAGGGTGATGAGAAGGACAAAAGCAGAATATCCCCCAAACTCAGGCGTGCCTTGAATAAAAGGGAAATAGTCAAGGAAAGGTTGGATGAAACACTGTACGAAAGCAAAATTTGGCAACAGCTTAAGTCATCAGCAGGAATGTGGTTAAGATGTTGTTGTTTAGTCGCTAAGTTGTGTCCACCTCTTTCAAGACCCCATGGACTATAACCCACCAAGCTACTCTGTCCAAGCGATTTCCCAGGCAAGATACTGGAGTGGGTTGCCATTTCCTTCTCCATGGGATTTTCCCAACAAAGAGACTGAACCTGTGTCTGTGTCCCCTGCATTGCAAGCAGATTCTTTACCACTGAGCCACAGGGAAGCCCTTATCAACAGTGTCAGCCACTCAGAATACTATGCAGCCTTGGAAGAAATGAAAGAGGCCCCTATGAGAGCCGATATGTAAAGTTCTCCATAATATAGCACCCCTCCCCCAGGTGCAGATCAGTATGTATAGTGTAATCTCATCTGGGGAAATTAGAAGCACAGACACCTAAGCATATACGACCTGATGTATCTATAAACAGAACCGGGAAGGTTATCAAAGGAATTCTTTTTACCTCTGAGGAGCAGAACAGTGAAAATGGGAAACATTTTTCTAATACCTTTCTGTACTGTCTTCTTTTTCACTACATCCATGCTACTTTCATGAAAATTCAAGGAGAAAACATTTCAGGTTTTCCCCTCCAGCTCAAAACTGTTCCGAGAGAAAACCCCTAATCCACTTAGAAAACACCCTTTTACTAATTCTTCTCTTTCCCAAACCCAACTTATAGGAACAGTCTCAACTGTCAACAGGCCAGTTTTCAAAACTGGCTTTGGAAGATGTTGATCAGCTCCATGATTTACCAGCTTCCAAACCCAATCAGTTTGAGAAGACCACCTGCCATACAAAATGCCTATTCTCACCAGTCAGTAACTCCAGCTTAGGGAACCCTTATCTCCTATCTGATACTGTGCGTTTCACATTCTCTACGTGATTCTCTTAGCGACTCAGCTTAAACTCTCGGTAAGACTCTCTTCCGCCCCAGTTGTCTCCGTTTTAACAAGCAGCTTCCACCGCTCCATTTGTTGAATTTTACAGGCCACACGGTCCTCAGTGGCTTTCTGTCGTCGAGCCCTGCCCGACAACCCAGTAGGGCCGTTACTGTCATTTCCACTTCACAGATAAACAAACTGAGGCTCGGGGAAAGAGGACTTGCCCAAGGTCACAAGGCTAGGAAGTGGCGGGACCACCCAGCCCAGCACAAACATCCCCGGCGTCTTTGCAGGGGCCTGGTTCCGACTCCTCCCACCACCTGGGCGCGGTTCAGACGGCCGAGATCCGGCAGGAAAAGGCCCATCTGGGGAATCCAGAACCGGACGTCCTCCTTTCTGGGACATCTAGCGGGGCCCCAAGGCCACGCCAGGCCGACCAGCCGGCACACCCCACAGGCAAGGGCCTCCCCACTCCCGGGGCCGCCGCCCCGGCCGCCCGCTCCCACCCAGCGGTGCGCGGCGGCGGAGGGAGGTGCAGGGGCGGGGAGGGGCGTTCACCTGCGCAGGCGCCCCTCGGAAGGCCGGGTGAACGGGGAAAGGAGAGGAGCAAGCCGCCAAGCCCCGCCACCGGCTCCGGGAAAGGGAAATCAGCTGCTCGGCGCCCAGCTTTGTAGCCCACCGCCGGAACCGGAAGTCGCGCCCCGCCCAGAAGCTGGAAACGGAAGGGGAAACCGAGTTCCAAGGCGGGAGGGGCGGGGGAGGCGGGGTCTCTCTAGGCCTTGGCGGGGACCTGCAGCTCCATGGTCTTAACCCCTGCTGGCCGCTTGGCCTCCCTCTGTCCCTAGTCCTCCCGACGAAGCGAAGAGATGCGTCCGGCCTAGGAGCTCTTCCATGCGGGGGAGGCCTTTGCCTTTCTGACCAGCAGCTTTTTGCCCCACAGAGTGGAAAGAGGATGCAGCAGGAATTGAGGCACTCCTCGACCTGCCCGCAGCTGAGTCAGCGCCCCGCCCTGAGGTTACAGCCTTGATCCTTTGCACCACCCGGAGCAAGGAAACCGAACTGGAGGGCTGGCTGGCTGCTGCTGGGAGACAGTAGTCGGACTGGCTTCCCGTAGAGTCACTCCAGGTGGACAGGAGGCGCAGCCTGTTAGGTGTCTCCCTGTACCCACTTAGGCCCACCCAGAGAGTGGGGCATCTTCCCGTGGGACTTTGGTAGTCCCTCTTGGGGGAGACCCCTTGTGCGTAGGAGGCCAAATCTTAGTCCTGTGTGTCTCTTCCTCAAGACCTTTCCATTTGCAGTGATCCAGTTCAGTCGCTCAGTCGTGTCAGCCTCTTTGCGACCCCAGGGCCTGTTGAACGTCAGGCCTCCCTGTCCATCACCGATTCCCGGAGTTTACTCAACTCATGTCCATTGAATAGTCAGTAATGCCGTAGGAACTGAAATTTCAGATTTTTACTAAGGCAGTTTTTGAGTCTGGGCACACAGGTTAAATAACACAGCCTGTAAGAGGAAGTGCAGAGATGCTAACCAAGGCAGCCTTCGCAGTTTGCTCTTAATCCTTAAGGGAAGGAACTTGGCCTTTGCGTTCTCCTATCTAGATGGGATGGGCTAGGAAATTAAGAGGGGCGCCTCAGTGCCTCCTGCTGGGTTATCACCCAAGACCCAATGTCCTTGGGGAAGGGAAGATACGCCTTTTGTCTTCCATAAACTCCTAGATGGCTAGGTACTCAAGTAGGTGGTTGTAGAACCAGGGCTCCTTGCCATGGCCCTACCCCTACCTCCCCTAGTGACTGCGAGTCCTTCCCCCACTCCCTTCTACAGTGCGGTATCCACATTTACCTCCTCTTTGCCTTGATTTTCCCATCTATAAAATGAGGGGGTTGAACTAGATTCAGTTCAGTTCAGTTCAGTCGA